>JADLZK010010631.1:0-143665 GCA_015847255.1 Hyparrhenia diplandra | reverse complement strand
AATAGGGATTTATAAAATTTGTACCTATTTTTTTGGTCAGTAAATAACTTACCAAATTGCGATTCACAATTACTACATATTATGATCTTGCAAATAAGATTACAAAGGTGCTATGGTAATTTCGAATCGCCTCAATGGATGTGTTTTCTATTGGATTTTGCCATGCTTGAATGAGGTTATGTTTCTCATCAAGTAAGAGCTACACCTTTTGAGAAATTTCTAAATATAACCCGTTATTGGACAGCCCCGCACAATATGAAATTTCTAAATATAACCCGTTATTGGACAGCCCGCACAATATGACCCAAAAATCGTGGGTCTTTTGAAATATGACCGGATCACTCTAATTGCTTTGAAATATGACCATTCCTCGATTTTTTCGCCATTTCGAATCCTAGGGTATTTTTTTCACTTGTTTGAGTCAAGGAAAATGACTTCACTACCCTTCTGATTGGACTCTCTTTTTTCCCGTGAAATTCCGTCGCTGGGACGCCACGCGCCCTCCTTCGCGTCAAAAAAAGAAAGAGGCGACGCCGACGCCGTCCGACTCCGTCGTGCCCGCCACTGGTATGTCCCGCCGCCGCTCCTTATCCCAAAACCCAAGTCACGCCTCCCCCATGCCCTCCTGGCGCGCCCTCCCTCCCCGCCCTCCCTCCCTCACGGACGGGTGGCCGGGAGCTTCAGCCTAGGGCGTGGCGTTTGCGGCGGCGAGCAACAACAAAGAAGAAGACGCTGGCGCCGCCGGAGCACGCGACCGGTGTCGCAGCTTCGTGGCCGGGAGGAGCACGCGGCGGAAGTGTGAGAGCTCGTGGTCCGGACGGAGCCGCGCCAAGGCGGCCCGCGATCTCCCAAATTTCGTGGGAGTTCACGTGTTGCGTGGTCCGCCGACCGCGTGCTGCTCACCATCCTCAAAGAATGGAAAATGGCAAGAGGAGGAAAAAGAAGATGACAAGTGGGGCCGCGCGTGAGAGAGGAGTGATCCCCTTCAGTTTGCTCTCTGGTGCCAAATGAGGGAGGGGAACAATGTCTTTTCCCATGCCCAGAACAGTGAAAAATACCCCTAGAATTTTAGAAATAAGGGAAAACCCGAAATGGTCATATTTCAAAGCAATTGGCGTGATCCGGGTCATATTTCAAAAGGCCGATGAATTCGGGTCATATTATGCGGGGTTGTCCAATAACGGGTCATATTTTAAAATCTCTCCACCTTTTTGTGTTAATTGGCGGGGGCTTGAGGGCTCTCTCATCTCCTCACCCTGGCGCGATGTAACTTTTAATGGTTGGTCCGGATTGTTTTTAGTTCTCATTTGTCAGCGAGTATGTAGTCTAATAATCCATTACATACTAATACCTTAAATCCAAATAAATACAGTTAGGTATGTCATGAAATATATTTTATTTTTTTGGAAAAATAAAAACATATTTTTTATGTATACATATTTGGTATATCATAGATATAATTTTTCTCATAAATTTGATTAGGTCCAAAATAGTATTGGCTTAAAATAAAACTGATAAAACATTAAGCTTTTCAAACTAAGAGAGTAGTATTTCGTAGCCTTGCCAAATATATCAAAAATGTATTATTTAAATGAGCTTTGTTACTATGCTTGGTCGGAATTCTCCGGTTCCTACTGGGATTAATTTCAATCGTTGATCTAAAAAGTTGCCAGTTTCATTGTTAGTAAGGACACTCCAATAGAGTATTAATGGCGCTTTCTATCTTTATTAAATAGTTTATTATTTAAGCAAAATGGTAATGTGACTGCCTAATTAATGAGGAAAAAGAGCACAAATCATAGAAATGGTTTCTTCATGAAGAAATCATATCTACTCTTGACCCAATGCATAAGAAACCATAAGTTTGTCATTAGGGAGAAACCACTAGCTTCTATGGGGTTAATGCAACTCTCTCCACCGGTGGAATTGAGAGAGAAAGAGAAAACAATTATTACTCAAGACACTACCAATGTGAAGAATGGTTTCTATAGATAAATTTCTTTTTTTTTGCTATGGAGACCGTGTTACTTTATTTCATTATTTTGATACCACCTAATTTTAGCGAGACCCAAACCGATCCCAGCGTCGGCAACCAATAGTGCATTGAAGAGATATCGGTTGCCTTGGATGCAACGCAAGGGTGTGCGATGGTCAGTCCACTGGCCGGGCACAAATCCTCGCTGAATAGCGATTTTGCGGTCTATGGCTTTGTCGTCGTGGCTCGATCGACGGGTGGTAGGTTCCATCCTCGTCGTCAGCTCTTTAGATCGACAACGCCAAAGGATGTTGGATGTCTAATGGATATTCTCTAGTTCAAAAGAAATGAACTAGAAAGAGATGCCCTCTACCAAAATTTGAATTCCTAGTTCATTTGCTAAAAATCTATGGATGTAGCAAAGGTGAATTCATTTTCTGCTTGAATAATCCTAAAACAATTGTTCAAAGAAAACTGTAAGATAGAAAAATAGACATCGTGATAGCCACCATGCGTCTAACACTCGAGATTGATAATATATAGAATAATATAGCCAAATATTTTTTTAAAAAAACTTTCATCCAAAAATTTGTTACCATTTTCGATCACAACCTTTTAACCACTTGATATCTACAAATTTAAAGTTATTACTGTGAGGTACCCAAAGCGCCTTACTAACAAGGAAGGTTAAACCTAACACCCCCCCCCAATTTAGGGACCCATAGGGGCCCTCACTGAATGGTCTCCCAAAGGTTTGTCTCGTCCCGAGGATACCTTAACCTAGGAGAGCAACCTCCGACTTGCCCGAGCATAGTTTGGGCCTGACACGCCTCCCATTCACCCCGAAGATGGCTCGAGGGCTCCCCGTGAGGACTCCTTCTTGGCCGACGGGAAGAATGTGCGCATTGAATGTGCCCCCGGGCACCTCGTGACTCGCTACCGCAGCAGATTCTCGTAGGGCTGATCGGATCAGCGTGAAATCCCACTTTATCGTGATGATTACACCTCGAATAATCGCAGAGCACCGCTTTCACCTCACCGAGACCGAAACCCCTACAACGTCAACTCACGGGCCCATACTGCCGGGCCACCGGGTGTGGCCATGACCCCGCCCGACCTCAAACACCGCTACCATGAGCCTCGGACCACGTGGCTACAGTGCTACCAAGGCCTTGCGACTCGGCCCTCGAGGCTCGACACAGGTCTCCAGTCTCCACAGTACCAAGCTAGCCTCGGATCTCTACCAAGTCAAGGTTACAGGGGTTTCAGTACTCTCCACGTGACACCACTAAGCCGACGGAAGCCGGTGTCCTCCTCTACGTCACCCAAGGATGAGAAGTACACCGACCATCCCTTCTCCACGTCGCTATATGATAATGCTACAGGCTCGGACAATGGTGAAGCCAACCAATACGGCTACTGGGGTCTTATGTATTACACAGTGGGGTCAACAGGAGTGGTGAGCAATGATCAACAATAGTTTTCTATAGGATTTGTAAAATTTGTCGGGGTCGCTTGACCCCGGTGGCAAAGCTAGCTCTACGCCTGTCGGACATGACCTCTCCCATCACGTAGAAATATATGTAACCGATGGCTCTCCCTTCGTGCCTATAAAAAGGGGAGCCCGAGATAGCTATAGACACGTCACGAACATTCACCGCCTGACTTCACACGATATTGGCACTGGCGACAATCAACCCCACACCACTTCACTGAGACCTGAGACACACTCCCTCTCTCTCGCTTGCTTGAGAGTGGCATACATGAAAACAACACGAGCTACTGAACTATGACGACAAACACGCTAAACCATCAACTAGATATATGACCACAGACACAAACTCAACAACACGGAAAAGAAATTACAAGGCACAAAGAGGTTGTAGGGCAGGGGATATGTGGTGATGTATTTTTGGCTTTTTAAAACTATATACTAGGTAATCTTAAAACAGATTCAATTTAGAGGGAATATAGAGGTTACATGTTAGGGTTTTCGAGCCTGTTCTCGTAAAATATTAGGCTAACTAATACAATTATTTTATTTGCTTTCTCTGGTCTCTCTGTTAGTAACATCATGGTCAATATTTTCGCCACCATTTTGGAAGAAATAACATCACGAAAAATATTTTTTCCCCTTGGGATACATTTGTTATGAGCAACAAACTAATACAACAAAGCATACATTTGCACAAAGCATACAATACACCATCACTCTCGCTCGCAGCTCTCCGGCAGCCGAATCAATCCATGGCTACAGCTAGCTAGTTGGAGTCCGGGTTGGCTCCGCTCGGCACCTGATGTTTGCTCACTGCGTTCATGAATGCCGCCGAGCTGCTGCTTCTAGCTCTTCTCTCCGTGCTCCATGGATGGAACACCACCGTCTCCTTCACCTCCACGGACCGGGCAGCCTGCACCGTGCGCACGGGGAGAAGAAGACGGCGCCCGGCCGGCGCCGGCGCCGCAGGGTCCACGACGACGACGATGGCGTGCGCGGAACAAGAACTGAGCAGCAACGGGATCTGCAGGGCGAAGAAGATGAGGAGAACGACACGCACAAGCAGCTTCTGGTGATGCAGTGCTGCTCTTGCCAATGCCATACACGCCAATGAAGCGTGGAACATCAGGTGGGCATTAGTGCTGACGCCATGGATATCGCCACCGGCGAAGCAGAGAAGATTGAGAGAGCTTGCTAATTGGGTCAGTGCTCCGTGGGGTGGGGAGTGAAACGAGGAGGGGGATGGGGGTAAAGAGGCTTTTTGTTCTTGCAAAGCGTGAAAAGACGAAGCTGTGGACTTTATTTTGGCCGGGCACGTACGGCCACACCGTCACAGACTCACAGGTGAAGGAGATCGTCTCAAAAGAAGTTGACGCGTAAAACCATGGAGTGGAGGGAGCATGCACCGGATGTAGCGGTTGCTTTCGGACGATGCAGTGTACTAGTGCAGCACTGCAGCTGCAGAGGTTGGTTGTTGAATGGAGGAGCCTCATAAATAAATTTCAGCACTTGAGTATTGCGTGCTTCATGTAATGTAGTTGGCGCCATGATCGTGAACCATCAAATGTTTTGCAGAATGTCAATCATGTATGTACTGTATACATCGTCATTTTGGCTGGCATATATAGCATAGTGGCATATATACAGCTTATTACGTACGTGCACGGTGTTTGCATATACTGCTCCTATTTGGATCGAGTAAGTGGTACTGGTACATCACGTGAACATCTGAAAATCTGGTCCATGGTCGATGCACGCAGCCGAGCAGGTTGGCAGGGTACTCACTGGATCGGCAACAGAAGTCGACAGGCGCTACCGGACCGACGCTTTCGTCCACACATCATGACTAGCTTTTCCACGCCCGGCCGCATGATTCATGTCTCAGCTGAGCTGGCATTTGTACACTCACTCGATCGGCATTCGGCACAGCCGCGACAGGCATCGCCGAGACAATCGCTTCCTTCTTCCACTCTCCGACATGTTGGCCATCACCCCGGCTCAACAACGCTATATTTGTGTGTGCGCAATTCAGCTTTGGGGAATTGGCCGGTGGTTCACACCGACGACACGACATGCACGAGTCCGGCTGGCGCGGTCCCAAGCAATGCCGAACGAGCCGGGCGGAGACCGACGGACGGCGTGCCGTGCCAAAGGGAACCGTAGCGCTTGTCGCTTCGACCGGTCGCCGAGCTTGTGTCGCTTCGTGCCGGGAAAGAAGCCGCACGGATCGATTCGCATGCTTGGCGTCAGGCCACTTGGCTGCGTCCTAGTGCTACCTCTGCGAATCTTTGTATATCTCGTCACCTATCGCGCAGCCTCCGATGGAGAGTTTCATCTCCCGTTTAAAGGCGTGAAAACTTTGGCGTACGATAAATGCACCTCTCCTTCAATACTGGCGCTTTTATTCTTGTGCTTTAAATGCTCGCCGGCCCCACAACCTCTCTCCCCCATTGCATGATTTAATTGCATAGTTGCATGGTGAAACTCTATTTGCGTCTCAATGGGGTTTCACCCAATTTCTAACTCATGTGAAAGCGGTGCAAAGGTTTCACCATGATGAAAACTCTTCCTTCTCTCTCCTAGGCATTTAATGCAAAAGTAAAATTTTGCTAATATGACGTTGTATTTAATGTCGTAAAAACACTCATAGAAACCCCATTAAAACTTGGCTAAAGCAACTTTTTAGGGTACGGCCTCTTGACTTTTAAGTTTTAACTAACAAATATGCCTCGTTTACCTTGGGATACCAAATTTTGTACAATTTATCTTTGCCGGCGCTCAAGTCTCTTGGTCGCCGAGATCCTCGTCGGCAAGCATGATCCCACCGCCTACAGCCATCACAGCCAGCCATCTGTTGTAATTGTTCCGTACGTTAGCGCCTCACCGACGGCAGCCTCCATCATAGCCAGCCATCTGCTGTGATTGTTCCGTGCGTTAGCGCCTCACCGATGTTCCGTGCGTTAGCGACCAGCCATCTGGCCAGGATTGTTCCGTCGTTAGGCGCCTCACCGATGTTCCAGTGCGTTAGCGCCTCACCGATGTTGGTCGCGTTAGCGCCTCACGGGACGCGACCTCCGTCATCGCCGGACCATCTGCTGTGATTGTTTCGTCTTATATCGCTCACCGGCGCGGCAGCCTCGCACCGACGGCTTCTCTATTGTTCGCGTGTTAGGCGCCACCAACGGCAACCTCCGTCCTCCTGCCACCGGATTCTCGTCCATGGTCTCTCTCTCAAATCTGTCGGTGGCGCTCAAGTCTTTTGGTTGCCTCATTGTCGCGGGATCCTCATCGGCAAGCATGTCCCTGCGTTTGTGCTAGCCAACTCGATCCAAAATCTGTCCCGGAGGTGGCGCTCAAGTCTTTAGTTGCCTCATTGTCGCCCGGGATCCTCATCCAAGCAAGCATGTCCCACACGTTTGTGCTAGCCAACTCGATCCGGCCGCCTCGATCCGTCACAACCATGTCACCGGCGCATGAGGTGGTAGTCAAACCGCCCGCATCCGTCACAACCATGTATGCCATGTCCCGCATATAGGTGGTAGTCAAGCGATCGGTCCAATTCAATTGGAGTCGATGATTGCTTCCCATGATTTTCTCATGGTGACACGGCGAGCTCGGTGACACATTTTGAGGCCGCGATCAACACCTTTCATGAGCCATATGGGACTAATAATACAACAAAATGAAACACAAAACATACGAAATATATACTTGGAGGCTAAAATAACAAACAAACGGATCAAAGTAGTTGGGCGGGGGAGATTCAATAAATGAGCCCAATATCCTAGTTCTTGTGGGTCAATTTGGGCTCTGGCGTGGAGTCGTTTTTGTTGGGTCTTGGCCTCTTGGGCCACGACTCGATCGGGGACAGAATTTCCGGTGACATATTTTTTTTTTCGTTTTTTTTTAAGAATTACACTAGGAAAAATGCCCAAGCATTGCTCTTGGACATTATGTTTGTTGTTTGTCAAAATTTATAACATGTCTAGACACGCTTTATTGACATTTGTACAAGTCATATGCACACGGGAGCTCTAAAGATGTATTAGTAATATTGTGGTGCGTTCCAATTTGTTTTTTCATTTGAAGCAATTTTTTTATTTTAAATAATGAATAAAATATATACATTTTTCAAATATACTTAATTTAATAGGAGAAAGGAGACATAGAGTAAAGATGTCGACGAGCTTGATCCCTGATTCCTCACAAGGAATTCCGGTAGAAGGGATGGGTAAGATTTGTCCTCCAGGCGAATGTAAAAAAAAAAAAAAAAAACACAACTTGTACAAAAATCAGTCCCCATCTGATCCCCGCGCGCAAGTGATCCAGACTCACAAGTGCTCCAGCCTCCAGCAGACCAGCCACGACGTGCTAGGTCCCACCAGGGCAGCAGCAAGGAGCATGCCAGCATTGAGACGGACGTCGCTTGTTCCGGCGACGAACAAGCACGAGCTGCAGCTTGTAGCAACCTTTTCTCACTCTGCTCCTTCAATGCTTATTCATGAACATGATTGGCTAGAGGACGGAAGAAGCATAGATCTGAAGCTTCGTTCCCTATCGAGTCAGTTAATTGTTCGGATTTGTTCGGGTTTGCATTTTGAGATACGAAATGGACCTGTTTCTTGTCAAGGAGGATACCCTGTTGCGGCGGGTCGGCTGGGGTATTTTAAATTTATCGCAATTATCCATTCATCGTGATTACTTTGTGCATGTTGGAAACACAGTTAGTAACAACAAATTTGAATGCATGAAATAAAGTAAATAAACATTGGCATAACAATTATTTAACCTTATGTTTAAACTCAAGATGAACAAACTTTGAATAGTATTATTTAGACATGTTGGACCGTTGACAACGTATAGTAGTATATAAATTCGGACACAACTAAACTCCGCTTCCATTGCTATTGCTTGCCTCTCTCTCCTCACTACAAATCTCATTTATAGCAACAAAAAGTTCAGAGCAGAACTAAACTCGGCTTCCATTACAAAAAGTTCAGAGCACAACTAAACTCGGCTTCCATTACTATTGCTTGCCACCCTCCTCTCCTCACCGCTTCTCAGCGGTACAGCAGCAAGCTGCCTGTGCTGCTGCCAGTGTCTCCGACGTCGCCGTCTAGTGGTAGATATGTCATAGTAGCACAAAAAAAAAAAATAGATTGGTCAAGTATAATTGCTGGAAAATTTCAAATAAAGACAGACCAACTTCTTGACCTGCTCTAGAATATTGTTATCTGAAACACACAATAGTAGTTTTCCTCCTTCAGGCCAGCAACACACAGTAGTAGTTTTCCTCCTTCAGGCCAGCAACACACAGTAGTAGTTTTCCTCCTTCAGGCCAGCAACAAAAGCCATATTGTTATCTCAACTAAAATATTGTTATAATGGCAAATCATTATCGAAAGACATGGTAATCTAGCAATCAGTGACAAAACTGAAAGTCTCAACTAAAATACTAGCTATTTAGCCACAGATTGTTCTTACTGAAACAAAACAGCAGTTAGTCCGAACTAAACTGAAACAAAATAGCTAGTTAGCCTGAAACCAAACTGAAACAAAATAAAAATTAACCACGGATTGTTAAAGCTCAAACTAAACTGAAACTCATCGATGAGCCACATCCTTCATGTATCGATGAGCCACACCCTTGATTCATGTATGTGCAGTATATGCGTGTGCAAATATCCACGTTTCGAGCCTAACATAAAACTCCATTTAAAAATAGAATGTGACCAAGACAGTAACATTTCAGGCAATCATCAAAATAACCTAAAAGCAAAGGTATGGAGGGCATTCAGGAAACTCTAATTGAAAACAATTTCTATGAAAGAGACTCAGTGAAATCATCTAGCATATGTGATGGAGCTTGAAAAACAAAACTGTGTTGGGAATCCAATGAAACCTTTTTTTTCATCCAACACCTGTATATCTTTTTTTTTTTCACTCGAGATATGGAGCATTACACAACTATACTCTTTGTATATTTGAATAGAAATTGAACTTGTGATGAAATGATACAGAAGATAACTAAAAACCATCACCATAGAATTTAAGTTAATCAGATGATAACATCAGTGTTCACTGTTCAGAGATAAAGAACTCAAATGTTCAGACTACCTGTAATTTTTGCCCACAAAAGGTCACCTGGGTCGAGACCCTGATACTCATGAAGGCTAACAGCAAGTGCAAGCAACTCATCATGTCCCTTCTTATCCTGATTGGAAATTCCAAATTTCAGATTCAGGGACTTCATTTCTTCAGAGGAGATGGAAAACTTTATCCTTTCATGTGCAAGGCTAAGATCCTCTGCTTCACCATCATCATACTTTACCTGCAATAGTGTAGACACAGTTATCAATCGCTGGGTTAGTACATTTTCTAATTCAGACAGTAGATGGGAAATTGAGTGGCAAAAACTAAACATCAGCTGTATCTAGGATCTGATGCCATAAAAGTAAAGAATATTTATGGAACATACAGAAGGAATAGAAGCATAAGCAAGCCTTATCCAGTTAACTCAGCAAATGTTTGTGGATCCTTGCAACTCATATAGTAACTTAACCCACAGGAAGCAAAAGCATTTACACCACCAAGAACCAAGACCATACTGAATGCTTCTTGGTAGCCTCATTGTACCATGTGATGGAGCCCTTGTACGAATCATCATCCAGCGACCAGAAAACCTGCACTGGCAATTAAAATTCCGATCACAACATCCCAACATTTCCAAGAGAAGAAGACAAAATTGATTTCACACCTTGCACACCAATCCAACAAAGGCATTAGGATCTGCAGTCTGAATACCCAACCTGTGCCAGAAACATCATCAATATTGCTCGATTTTTTAGTTAAAAGGGATTTATTTCAGCTGAAGGCCATCAAGCAAAATGACATCAGCGGGAAGGCTCACGGAGGACGGAGCTCGCCCTTGGAGGCTGGAGCTCGACCCTCGCCCCTCGCTCCCAAATCCTGCCCACGCGCGGTGAGCCGTTCAGTGACGAAGAGCAGCATGGCACACCTGGGCAAGTTGGGCGGCATGACACCGACGCCATGGCCCTCCGGTGCGCCATCTCAGGAGCTCCACCAATGCCGCCGCCAGCAGCAACGCCCACAACCACCGGTGCGAGCGACGCCAGCAGGAGCACAAGAACAGCCATATATGGAGGACCTGGGAAAACAAAAAGTGAATCCAAACAGCAGGCAGCAGCCATGGAGGATTTGAGGGGAGGATGACCAGTGTTTGAGGTGCCGCCTGGAGATTGGGAAACCACCAGTGGCAGGGAATGGCGTCGCTGCAGCGCGTACAGTCGACTTGACGAGGATTCTCGAGTCGCCAAAAAATGACATCAGCGGGAAGGCTCACAGAGGACGGAGCTAACCATTGGAGGCCGGAGCTCGACCCTCGCCCCTCGCTCCCAAATCCTGCCCACGCGCGGTGGGCCGTTCTGGTGCTCGGCGAGCCCGCCTCACGGCGTGGACGGGTTCTCGCGGCGGACGGCGAGCGCAGTGGGCCGGTGTTGCTCGGCGAGCCCGCCTCGCGGCGGACGACGAGCGCGCGGCGTGCTGTCGCGGCGGACGGCGAGCGAGCGGAATAGCAGGGCTCTCGCGGAGGACGGCAAGCGGCGAGTGCATGCTGTCGCGGTGGCCGTGCTCCCGCGGCGGACGGCGAGCGGCGAGCGCACGGCGCGGGTGTGCCGTTGCGGTGGCTGGCAAGCGAGCTCCCCAACACGGAGCAGGCCAGTGCGGCGTCTCGGCACCGGCAACCCACTCCTCCCCGACAAATCGGAGCCGAATCGGAGCCGCCGCAGCTCGAATAGGCGGCGCCGCGGAGCTTCCTCGGTGGGCGGAGCAGAGGCGCGCATCGAGGCCGTGGTGGGTCAGAGCTGGTGAAACGGCGCCGGACTGCGTCGACGACGAGAGCCCCTTCTATCTTCCTATTTATTGATAGGGTTCATGGTGGAGGAAGGCGGACGACCGGAGCCGGATGGAACGACGAAGAAGCATGGCGCGGGTAACGTACGGGAGGAATTGATGGTGCGTTTGGTGGGTTCGTGGTGGAGGGAGGCGGACGGCCGGAGCGGGATGGATCGACTTGGAGAAGGAACGGCCGGGGTGGGAGATGACGGGAGAGGATAGGGTGGCGTTACTGATGTGGCACCCCTCTACGTGGAGAGAACCCCTAGCGGGGTTTCCTTTTACAAGGGATTATAGATAAGATATATGAAAATTTACTTCTAATTTGAAATCTCAATAAGATTGCTACTTTGGATTTTCAGTTCGCTTTGTTCATCATGACCTTTTTTTCTATTCGGATTGTCTCCCCGCCATGGTAAGATACTTTTAAAATTGTAGTTTATTTTAACTTTTATAAATACATTAATTTTACTATGTACTTTAGTTATACATCAAGTAAAGCTAAAGTGAATCAGAATTTGGAACGGAGGAAGATCTGTAGTAATAAACTAGTAATACGTCTTTGCTATCTTCAATCAACAACTGATCTAATTATATGAAACTTGCTATATTTGGGGTCCTGGGAATATATATGTGTTTTCAAGCAACGATCTTCGTCGACCACATAAGACTAAATCAAGGCGGGAGTGGATACGGTATCACGAACTTAGGCATCTAGGCATTAGAAAAAAAAATGTAATCATATACATAGTTCAAAAATAGTAATCATAGTTTGTATTTAAGAACAGTAGTACTTTCTAACCATATTTTTGTTGTTATCATCGATTATTATCTATTGCAAGAGAAATTGATGGTCAAATATGATCTCACTGATGTTTGAAAAATCTTATAATTTGAAGTAATTAATGTTCTTAAGTATGTATAAGGCTCCATGTTCTAGATGATACTATGTTTTTAGCATCACGTCTCCGTCAAGCCCCGCTTCAAGCAATCAAGCAAGCGCAGCACAGCCACCCGGGTGTTTCCTAACTTTTGCTCGTCTTGCTGACGGTGAGATCAGATATGACGTAGGTGAAGCGAACTAAGCCTAGCTCAGTTGGTTAGTTCCGTGCAGTGTAATCTGGCTACCTAGATTTAAGTACTCAAATTGACATGGGTGCTCGGTATTTGTGCGGATTTATCTAGAACTAGCAAAACATGCCTATCGTTGTATCGTGGTGTATAACATACCGATCAGTTATATGAACAACTTGCCATTTTAAAATTTATGTAATGGCCGTGTTACCTATTCTAATAGGTATTGGAATCAAATTTCGTACTACCAAACTATTTATGTTTTATTTTATGATTTGATAGTTAGACTATGAGCTTGTGGAGATATATTTTTTATTTAGAATAATTAGGCAATAAACTACTTTTTTGTGATTTGATTGATTAATTAATTAATTGAAACATGGACACGCCAATAGTCATATACATTTATGAATTTGCACCCTAATGATTAGAGGCTAGAGACACCGTTCATGCCCACTATTTGCCATTCAGTAGTTTCTATACTCTCTACTGTGGTATAGTACTGTTGCATTTTACATCAAATACAGGGTTATATTTTGTATAAAATAGACATAAAATAGACATTTCTTTATGCATTAACAACTGTAGGTGTTCAATCAGGACTCTCCTAATATGATGGCTCATATACGCATCTAAGGTTGATTAGGATTGTACTCCACGTTTTAAATAGCGTGCTATAGCGGCTAGAAACAATTGTCGCCACGCTATTGCACTTTTCCACGCTATTCGTGCCGCTATTGCGCGCTATTGGCGCTATTCGCGCTATAGCGCCGCTATTCACGCTATAGCGGCAGCAGCTATTGGCGCTATTGTGTGTAGCCGCCGCTATAAGCGCGGCTATAAGCGGTGCTATAGCGCCTAATAGCGCCGAAAATGCATGACGCTATTTTTCATAGCCTCGCTATTTAAAATATGGATTGTACTATAAGTTGTATGTGTCCAATCGGGCTCGTGGTACAAAACCAAGGCCGGACACTTCTAGAAGGGTGAAACAAAGATTGGCATCGAAAATTTTCTCACTTTATTAGTAGGTATAGGTTTAATGGTGTCGTGCTTTCAGTGATAGAAGGCGTCCTCGTCGCCATGAGGTATTTGTGGTGACTTCTCGAGATGTGCCGACGTAGTCTCTGGAGGTGCATGATAGAGGTAGAGTCTGCGTACATGTGTTCATAAGAGTGAGCATAAGTGCATGTTAAGGGGTGTTTGGGACTGCTCCACAAACTCTGCTCTGCAAACTCCACCGTGGAGCAGCTCCACAAAAACCTGGAGTTTGTGGAGCACCTCTTTAGAGCACCTCTTTAGGTGCTCTCACAACTCCACACTTTTCTCTCGAATCGTGTGCGTGGAGCTCAAATCGTTTGGCAAAAAACATGGAGCGAGCTGAAAAACATGGAGCGGAAAGGCGTCCCAAACACCCCTAAGTGTCCTTGTGTAATTTTAAAAAAAGAGTAGGAGCAAGGGTTCGCTTTAGTAGAGAAAGTAGCTAGCACTGCTCTTTGAGAAGTATTGTACAAAACAGGTTCAGATAAGTAGGATTAATTCATTTCTTCTAAATTATATGTAATGTTAGCTTTGTTTGATAAACTTAATGCTTCTAACTTTAACGAAGTTAATAAAAAAACATACCACATTTTTAGATGAAATTGACAGTTTCACTAAACCTATGATTAGATTTATCTTGGTAGTGGCAGGTAGATGCTAATATTTTTTTTTTCTAGAAATTTGATTAAATCAGAAATGTCACGCGGGCCGTATTCTCGGTGAAGATAACAAGTGAAGATGACAAGCCGGCATGGGCCGGGGAAGGAGGCGCCGCCACCCAATCACCAGCGCCATGCGGGGGCCACGCAGGCTGCCCTAGCGCCGCATGGGGAGGCGCCCATGGCCACCGGCTGCGAGGTCGCCACGAAGTTACCATATGAGGTCCAGTGAGTTTAGGAAACACATTGTTAAGATTAAAAAAGATTGAGTTTCTTACACTTCTACTCAAATGAACTTCCATGGCGGTTATTTTTTTATTTTTAAATGGCGTTTTTAAAACCGCCACACAACTAGGGTCACGCGGTTGTCGACGGATTAACCGTGGCGGTTATTTTGAGGCCCAAAACCGCCATAGTAAATATTAACCGTGGCGGTTTTTGTTAAAAACCGCCATGGTTAATCTAAAAATAAAAAATAAAACCCACTCCTAACCCCTAACGGGTTTCCGATCTAGGCTCAAGGCCACCGAGATCCGCCACATGGCGCCCATTAGGTTCGGGGATGGAGGGGGCCATCGGATCCGGATCTGGATCGAACGGGCGCCGCCGGCGCCCTCACGCTGGGGAAAGGCCGTCGCCCGCCAACAACTTTGTCTTGCTGACGCACGGCCCGCTTCGCCGCGTAAAATCCGTCCCCGCTGGGGAAGGAGGTCGCCATCGCCCTTCTCTTGACCGCCGCTTTATCTTGACCGCCACCGCCCGGCCGACGAATCCCGCAGTAGGTGGCGGCCCCGCCGCGCCCCGGCCCGACGAATCCCGAGCAGCGGCGGCGGATCTCGCCCGCCGCAGCCGGATCCGCCGGGGCCGTGGCCGGATACCGCCCGCCCGCGCCAGCCGTTTCTCCTTGGCCCGCCTCCGTGTGCCGTCGAGGAGGAGGGGGTAGGTTGGCGCGGGCGATGGTCGCGGCGTGGACCGCACCATGACACAAGGTCGGGGGCATACGACGAGGGGTAGAGGAGGATGGGGCCTCGGGTGGGAGGGATGGAGGAAGGGAGGAGGCGGCGGCCTTTGAGCGCTGGAGCGCATGCGGGTGGTGGAGCGCGTGCGTGCGGGAGGTTGGAGAGGAGTGGTGTGTTGGAGAGGGTGGCGTCTGTGGGGTTGGAGGGAGTGAGCTAGGTTTCCATGTCCCTCCATTTATATACGTAGTCTATTTTAGTTGGGCTGAATGGACTGGACTTCTAGGCCTAATTAACTATGGCGGTTTTTATAAATCAATTTACCGTGGCACCGCCACGGTTAATAAAAAGTAACTGCCATGGTTAATAGAGATATTAACCGTGACAGTTTTCCAAATAACCGCCATGGAAAATGATTTCGAAACGCTGTGTAAAATCGAATGCGTAGTAGTGTTAAAGGAGAATCCGAGTCAATAATGATATCCTAGTTTGCTTAGGATTCAAGTTTGCCAGGACTAAAAATACAAGAGGGATGTAATCAATTCAACTCAAGTAATAGAAAGAGCCAAAACTCCCTATTCCCCACTCTGCTATCCTCATGCGCCTGCAGCCCTGCCCTAGCCACGCCACCGCCCTTCTTTGTCGCGCTTCACCCGTCCATGCCGCCGCCCCCGTGGCCAACCCTAGCCGCCTCCCAAGCCGCCACCAGTGAGCCCCCCCTAGCCTCGCCCGTCACAGAAATGTTTGACTTGGTAAATTTACCTATAATTCAAACGAAAAGAGTATAATTTATAGTTGCAATTAATGATCAAGGCATCAATGTACAGGTAAGGCCTTTCATAAGGAAAAAAATGGGGTGAAACCTAGGCGTATTTGCGTCTATGGTGCGCTCCCTCGATTGATGCTTGCCGCATGTCTTTTTTTAAAAAAAAAAAAAAAAATTGAGACAAGCAAGCATAGCATTTGACACATTTGAAAGACCGGTTCCAGCAAATTCTTGGAAGCTATGAACAGCGTGGCAAAAAGAAATTTGAAATAGTTTTCGAGTTGGCCACAAATAAGTTAACCATTTTTTTAATTAATATCGGTATTTAATTTCACAAAGATTGTTATCTCTTGTGCCATCCGTGTGTTTTTGGTACAAAAATTTAGTCCTTAGCAACGCACGATCATGTTAACTAGTTTCACAAAAAAAAAAAAACTAAAAACTAGACATGACGTGATCTTATTTTTTTTCTAGAATGCTCTACCTATCAAAATCCAAGAGTTTTGCAATCCAGAGCCAATTTTGCTTACAGTTAGCCTATGCTAATAGTGGAAAGGCACAGCAGGTGCGCTCACTTGGATAGAGAGATGGCTGCCAAAAAAAAAAATCCAGCAGATTACTGTGCCTTTCTCTAGAAAGGCGGCTGCTTTCTAGTGGACTAGTGGCTCCTCTGCATACGAGGACTGGTCAACTTGGAGTCTTGGACGTGCAACTGCAGGCGCGATGCAATTCGCTGTCATCAGTTGTGAGCTCATCAAACAAGTTGGCACTCTGGTTGGATCACTATTCTCTAGAAGAGCTGTCACTGGTACTGCTGGCTATGCACGTGGTTAATTAGCCCTGGCTCAATCTTAGTAGTGACGTCAGTTCTGATCTCAGCATCGCACAAAGCCAAATAATAACAAGCTGAACCAAATCAGGAACTAGCCGTGTGGCGCTGCAAATGCATGCCCTCTGCTCCGGATCCTATATATATATATATACATATCCAGTCTCCACTCCACGGATCAAAACACGCACCAACACAACCAAAACATCTTCAGCTCAAAGGCACACAAGCAAACGCATCAGCTAGCACATCAAAAATGGATGTTTCCATCGGTTCATCAGTCTTGGGCGCACTCCTGGCCGTGCTCGTCTCGACGCTCCTGATCAGAGTGCTCTTCATTCTGGTGTGGAAGCCCTATGCTGCCACCAGGTGGTTTAGGGCCAGGGCGTCGGGGCCCAAGCTACAGGTTCTTCGTCGGCTCCCCTGCCGGAGATCAAGCGGATGAAAGCCGCCGGGAGCAAGCTCGTCCTCGACGTCGGCTCCCATGACTTCATCCCCATCGTGCAGCCCCAGTACCGCAAATGGGTGGCAGATTACGGTGCGTAATGTACATTATACAGCATATAAATTAGTCAGTTGTGATGTTCGTCTGACAGTCGAATGATGGGATATTTTATATGACATCAACTATCTGATTCCTGTCTGTCGTTCAGGGAAGACATTTCTGTACTGGTTCGGCTCAGTGCCGACCATCTGCGTTGCCGAGGTCGACCTGGTGAAACAGGTGCTCGCGGAGAGGACAGGTCGGTTCCCCAAGAACTACTTGAACGCCAACATGGAGGCACTCCTTGGCAAGGGTCTCGTCCTCACCAATGGCGAAGACTGGAAACGCCACCGCAAGGTGGTGCACCCGGCCTTCAACCTCGACAAGCTCAAGGTCTGTGTCTGTCTGATGTCTGATCAAGCATACCTCCATCCATGCACATTTTACAATGTGATATACAACTATATATGTTAATCACTGCATAGTAATATATAGTGCTTTATTTCTTTAGTTTTAGTTCATTCTTTTTCTTAATTTCTTGAATTGTTTAAAATATATAATTGCATTGTTATCATCTTGTAGGCGATGTCTGCGGTCATGGCGGACTTGGCGCAGCAGATGATGCAGCATTGGCAATCTCAGATACAGCAGGCCACCAACCATGAGGCTGAAATTGAACTCAGCAGCGAATTCTCAGAGCTAACTTCAGATGTGATCGCACATACCGCTTTCGGGAGCAGCTACAAGGAGGGCAAAGAGGTGTTCGTCGCGCAGAGGGAGCTCCAGGAACTCGCATTCTCAGCATCACTTGATATCCCAGCTCCTGGTCGTTTAAGGTACACAGTGATTACTCAACTAATCAACCTGCATGTAGTGCATGCTACTTTGTGTAAAGGCAATGATTTTAGCAAATGCACCTATTAAAGAACTCAATCCAAATTTATTTACATGTAAACATGAAGGAAACTGAAATTGCCAATTAGCAAGAGCAGCCGACGAGTTGAGAAACTGGACAAGAAGGTGAGGAGCATGCTCATGGCGATAATCGAAGGGCGCCTTGCTGAAAAGGACACCAATGGATACGACAACGATCTGCTCGGCCTGATGCTCGAAGCACGCGCTCTGGAGCAAGAAGGGCACCAGATGCTCACCACCCAGGAGATCGTGGACGAGTGCAAGACCTTCTTCTTCGCAGGGCAGGACACCACCTCACACCTCCTTACCTGGACCATGTTCCTGCTGAGCAGGTACCCCGAGTGGCAACACAAGCTCAGGGAGGAGGTGCTCAGAGAGTGTGGCAATGCAATGCCAAACCCAGACATGGTCACCAAACTCAAACTGGTAAACCTCGCACCTCCCTTCCAAAAAAACTTCCATTGCTCCAGCTTCCAAATAAAGTGACATTATATCGATGTCCATTTTCGATGAGATTATATTGATATCCATTGCTGTTGCTCTTCAGGTTAACATGGTTCTTCTCGAGTCACTGAGACTCTACAGCCCCGTGGTGTTCATAAAAAGGGGCACATGCTCAGACATCCAGCTCGGCAGCATAAGGGTGCCCAAGGGAACAATGCTATCCATACCAATTGCATTGCTGCACAGGGACAAGGATGTCTGGGGCCATGACGCCGACGAGTTCAACCCTGCCAGGTTCGAGCATGGCGTGTCCAAAGCCGCTGCCAACCACCCGAATGCTCTGCTGTCCTTCTCCCAGGGGCCTAGAGCCTGCATTGGCCAGAACTTCGCAATGCTGGAGGCCCGTATTGGGATCGCCATGATCCTTCAGAGGTTCTCGTTTGAGCTCTCGCCAAAGTATGTCCATGCACCCAAGGAAGCCATCACTCTGATGCCCAGGTTCGGGCTTCCCATGATCCTGAGGAACCTTCACGACTGAGATGTAGTGCTACCATATAGGATTCGTACGTATCGATGGCCCCAGGCACCGCCTCTTTCTTTTCCCTAATTAAGGTTTTGTTACAATAAACAAACACTGGTGGGTGTTTGGTGTGTGATGTGAGATGCTCATGTATTTCTATTTTTATTTTTATAGTTTATTTACTATCTGCAGATTGTAATGAATAAAACACACTGTCAATGAGATTAGTTGTTGTAATTGTTGCTGTTTCCTAGTCGATCGAGATTTGATCTGATCGGAACTCGGAATCGAACCAAACCAAATTGCGATCTGACTCGGATCATCGTCCCTTTAAATGCACGTGTCCGCCCGAAGAAGAGAGCCACAATCGCTACTGCTCAAAAAGAGCCGACGTGTGCCGCCAAGAGAAGTAGAGACGGCAGGACGCATCGTCCTTGTCTAGTAGAGAACGGCACCTGCACTCCCCCCTGCTGGTCAGCGATCTCTGACTCTCAGATTTGAGTTCCGTGTTTATATCTGTTCACGCAGGCGATGGATCCAGAACCCGAAAAACGAGGAGTTGGAGTCATAGAGATCGATGGACGACCAGCAGGTGGAGCGCCCAGCACAGGTTGTGGCGGAGAACGTGTTGGTGGAGGTGCTCCACCGCGTGCCGCCTCGCAGTCTCGCCATATCCCGCTGCGTCTGCAAGGCTTGGCGCGCCATCATCGACGCCAGGACACTGCGTGCTGACCTCCACCGGCATTCCTTCGGCAGGCATATCCTGGCCGACCCCACCCGCGCCACGACGAATGGATAGGGCCCATCTAAAGGCCCAAGAGCTGGCCGACCGGCCCAAACCACCGCCAAGGCACGATTAATTACAGGGGCAAATCCAGTGAACGGCTAAGACTATCCGCACTCTTGATCCTTTGAATGGATACTCTATCCGCTCTAATCATCAAGATTCTCAACTTTATACTCCCCGGGCTGGTATTAGAAGTCGTTTTGAACAAGGTTTGGGCCAAACATTGGGAATATAAATCATCAATGACTTTTAGTTTGTTGAGTTTGTAAATGTGAAAATTATATGAATAGATTTGTCTTTAAAAATACTTTGATAAAAGTATACATATATCACATTTTCATAAATATTTTTATAATAACAAGAGGTCAAAGTTATGTTTCGGAGACCGTGTCGTTGTCCTAAACGACTTCTAATACTGAAATTTAGGAGTACCATTTTATCCCGCACTAATCTATCTTTTATATCTCTACTCTATACCAAGTACTATCGGTGGAATCCATTTGTAACTTTATCTAAATATATCAATGTGAGATCTTGTTTTGAATGATTTATGGAAACAAATTTAATGGTGTAATCGGAGTTTAATTTGACTTTTTTGATTAGTGAGTTATAACAATTTTAGTTAGTTCATATAGTGGGGCAGCTACTAATGTCAGAGCCGCATGCTCTCTCCCCGCTCCCGTGCATGCTCTCATTCCTTCGCCCCCAGCTTGTCCATTTGTGCATGGCGGATGGTTAGTACATGCGCTGTGCATGGCGGATGGCCGGATGATTTATCGGATAGCGCGTAGGATCTAGGAGGCCGCTACAGCACTTTCATGCGGTAAACGATCATTCGAGATCGTTTACAGTACTGCGGAGGCAAATTATGAGAGACCCGGTCCTTCCTCGATCCGGAGAGACCTCCCTCCGCTGCTTGCACGTGGCCTGGCGGACACAAATCTCAAAGCAAGCAGGCAGTTTGCTAAGTTTGGGAGGACGCCGTCAGCATCGTTAGGCACAGACCGTGAACGTACACAGCACCTCTCCGTTCCTTGCATCCGAAGCCATCTGCAGACTGCAGCAGCCGCCGCGACGCCCAAGCCCCCGTCCTCGAAGCCATCTCCGATCCGATCCGATTGGGTAAAGATTGGACGCGATTCCGGGCGGCCGTGCGCGCAGAGCTGCCGGAGCTTCTTCATTACCACGTCCATGCCGTCGTAGCCTGAGCCGAAGTCGCCCGCCAGGTCTGATAGCGATGGATGCTTACCGTGTAAGTAGCTAGTGATCGGGAGCTTCTAACAAAATTTGCAATCGAGTTGCTGCTTCCTCGTGTCGTCCATGCTCAAGGATCCAAGGCCGATGGTTCAAGCTGTCGCCGGTAAGCTTGCCCTAGCGACGGTGATCTGAGCGAGGGTGTTCTTCCCAATTAATGTTGAGGATGAAGATTTCGACTTTGATGCTAAGAAAACTGGAGAAATTGCAGGGTCAGCTGAGTGAGGATTGCATTTATATTCAATGAATTAATTTTTGGCGTGCATTTATATATGACATATACATTGTTATAACCTGATGTAAGCAAAGGAGCCAGCAAGATGTAGCTTTTTTCATCTCTGTTGATATTGATTTAGCTGTAGCATGCTCATCCTGTGCGAGGAATTAAAATGTATATGTAATGCATCAACTCTCTATGGAAAATGCATGCAGCATCATAACTCCAGTGCAATCTATCACCAGCTTCTTAGCATCCAATCAGTTCGAACGCTGACAAAATTTGGTACACCAACCAGGCCACTGCAGGGCAGCTAACCATCTATACAAACTCTCAGCTCATATTATACTATTTTAGAGCCATCATTTTTTTTGACAAACAACACAATTTCATTTCAACAACATATAGCTGTTAGGGCCATTATAGAGTCAATTGTTAGAGTGAAGTGCAACTGCTAATGTGCACTGGTTTACATAAACAAGAGTAGTTGAATCTATGTCCCTAAGTGTCTGCAAAAGAGTATCAGCAGTCTGATTCAGCCTCCTTTTGATCTTGAAAGTTGTTGTACCTCCGTTTTGACTGAAGTTGATGAAGGGCTATATTTATCCCGCACTGACTACCAATAAATTGGGACTAGGTGCTTATGTTGCACGATCGACTCTATCAGAATTGATATTCAGCTTTTGCCCTGAAGTGGTTCTCCAGCGTGCTCTTGCCATTTCTGCCTTTGCTCCTCCTTTTTCATTCCCTGCTCGGCCTCCCGTCATGTTCAGAACAGTATGACGTACATCTTCAAATCTTGTTTTTCTCTCCTGTGTTTATTTTCATTCTCATGTCCCACCTTTTCGTAACACTATGCCACCTGAAATCAACAAATCACCACCTTCATGGTCATTTAGAGAGCAGAGTACATGCAGAGAGGAGGCGGGCGTCCCGCGGCATGCAAATGGGCGTCGGCCCGACGCCATTCTAAGAATAGGCGACGCCCCAGTTCGCCTAGGCGGACGCCTATACGACTTCCGTTGCGGCGTCTTGGACGCCCAGAGCTGCATGCACGCCTTTTGTCGCCTAGGCGACTCTTTAGGCAACGCCTTAAAAAAACAGAGGGCAGGGGTATACACTTTTAATCAAACTAGCTAGTGTGCAGCATTTAATTATGTCCTATTTTTTACACCATGTAAAAAACAGTTACATAGGATTTCTTTTAAAAATATTAGTATTTCACTAGTTATGCAATGTAAGTCCATAAAGTAATAGCAATAACAGTTTGAAAGTCTAAAATTTTACAGGAATATAATATAATTCTAAGAAGAACTGTGCATGAACATACCAATGCAGAGAGAAAAAATGACATACTGCTTCATGACTGCAATTTCGAGTGCAGAAAACAACAAGGCAGAGATCAAAGCATCTCACCTTGCCTCAGCAGCTTGTTCCATATGGGCAGCACCTGCATGAAAGGCAGAAATTAAGCTTCTTGAGTTTGGAAATCAATTTGGCCAAGTACAGAATGCAACCAAAGAAATGGATAATAACTGTCAAAGCTATGATAGATATCCTTTCCAAACTAAAATTTATTTTGGCAGGCCCAACAAACTGAACCCAAGTGTGTTGTCAGATAAGAAGTTCATGTGTTCAAGATTGAGGCACTTCGATATGTCAGCAGCAAGAACCAAAACTGTTGCCTCTGCCATCAGCACAGAGTAGGATGCTGCCATGACTTCAGATTTAAAAATTAACACAAGAGCAAATACCACTTTCAAATCACAGGGTAAAGTTCAGTTTTAGAAAAATTAACCCCTTCCAATCGTACGATTCCAGCATTTCACAAGCTGCACAGTTCAGACAGCCATCTTTGCCACGGATAAATTTGCTGAGCATAGATTCAGGACTAGACCTGTATTGAAAATTTGAAACCAATCATCAATAACTACAACAAATGAAGGAAAGTTTCCCAGGTTACAATTACGAATAACAGAGTGAGGGGGCTGGGGCGAGCGCACCTGCAAGACGATGGTGGCAGAGCTTGTTGCAGCCATGGCGTCCACGCAGAACAGAGAGAGGGAGAGCAGGGCGAGGGCGACCTCGGCGCGGCGAGGTGGGACCGCGACTCGGAGCGGCCGGCGTTGACAGGCGGGTCCATGGCCGGCGCGGGGAGATGCCGCCGCTTCCAGGTGCATCCGCGGCGTGGCGCGGCCGGTGAGGCGAGGCAGGGAGCGGGTTGAGGCGGGTCTGCGACGGCCCGACGGCGACGAGCAGCTCCGCGACGGCCCGGGGCCGACGAGCCGATCCCGACGCCTTTTCTCTAGAAGGCTGCAGGTATGCAGCTGCCTCACGGCGCGCCTGTGGTGTGCTAACGGCGTCACTGGCTATGATAAAATGGGAAATCCCACAACCTGCTTTAAGATTGGTGTCCGCCACGTGCAAGCAGCTGGGGAGGTCTCTCCGCATCGAGGGAGGACCGGGTCTCTCCTAATTTGCCTCCCAGTACTGCAGTGCAGCTAGTCTGAGTATCCTGTAAACCACAAACACTGGGATCAATTTCAAACCTCCTCAAACACTGGGATCAGTTTCAAAGCTCCTCCCTGCGAACAGGATACGAGAGGGGCAAACCTGACTCAACCTCGCCAAGGCCAAGCTCATCTTGTTTCACCCAGCACAGGGGCTACACCACAATCGGTTGCAACTTGCAAAAATCACCGCACACAAGGATTAAGCCTTTGAAGGGATCCATTATCCCTTCAAGGCCTCGGGCTATCAGAATATCCCTGATTTTTGAGAAGCCAAAAAATACGAACTTTTAAAAAAAAATTGTGCAATGAGTGAAACATGTAGTTGCTAGATCGAACTAAGAACAATTTATGAATAAATTGTTGCATACATGTAGTATTGTTTGTAGGTGCTTGTTGGAGTTTCTTAGTTGAGTTAGGATTTTTGTGTCGAGTGCACAAATCCATAGCAACCTCCTTGTCGACCCTCTCGCCTCTTCTAAACTCTTCACAATCAACCTCGAACCCTCTCGAATTCCCGAGTCCTAAAAAGGAAAAATCCCTTTTCCTTTCTCCTCTTTCTCTTATGTTCTGCATAGACCGCAACCTGTCTTCGCCCTTTTGGTCGACAAGCAATCGATTCATGTCGTTGTTAACCTCCTTGGCCAATCGTTGTAGCCAGTCGTAGCCCCGCCATAGCCATGCATGCCCAGCTAGCTAGTAGCCATCCACAACCAACCACGGCTCGGCCAAGAGAGGCCACAACTAGACAAATGGAGACTACGCTAAGCTATACCGGCTCAACCTCTTTCCTTTGGACTTCTTTATGAAACCCCGTTTTACCCTCTTAGGGATCCCATCCAAATCATGTCGGCAACACTCGAAGGTTCTCGCCGGATCCTTCTAGAGTAATCTCAAACTCTTTTCGAGTCTCCCGTGATCCTTCGGTTCAACATCACAAGTTCCTTGCACCTCTATCCTTCTCGAGTCATCGTGGCATTTTTCCTCGATGTCGCTCATCGAGAAATCTCTCCTTTTCAAATCGCCTCAAATCCATTTGGACTTTCTTGGATTCTTTAAATCAAATCATAATAGGAAAATCAAGTTCCTATTATTCTTCGGACCCAGTTCACCATTCCTTCTGATATAGTATTTTGCTAAATAAGAAAAATCCTCTCCGTTGTTCCCATGGCCAAATCAGCCCCTCTTCTTCCTAATTCATTTTGCTAATCATCTTGTGCACGCACGTGCAGCACCTACACGCTGTATGCACCTAAAAGGCTGCACCTCCTCACGTACAAAGTTGAAACATGGACCAACCGCTAGCTAAGCCTGGCCAAGCCAACAGGCCTGCATGTATAAGCCGTGCATGCTCCTGCACCTCAATATAGATGAAACACGTATTTAGCCGAGCATGCAATGCACGTACAAGCTTGCACTTGGCCTGGTCCTCCATCGTTCTTGGCTATGATCAGATTAGAATCAGAATCATATTAGTTTTTTTTTTGAGAATTACACGCGCATAAACGCAAACGCTCACACACGCACGCACACTCACCCCTACGAACACACGCGTCGCAAACTCTACCCCTACGAAGACCTCCGGGACTGGGCAGCCCTGCTAGATTCTGAGATTCTCGAAGTCACCATAGCGCCTCGTCGCCGACGGAACGCCGCTACCACTTAACGCATAACGCCGTAAATCCCGAGAAAATCCCAAAAAGGTGCCAAGGAAGACTGCGATTTCAACCCCTAGGTGGGTAGCGTCCCCCCACGTCTTCCGCCATTGGATCGACTACAAGCCAATTCGCATCAGAATCATATTAGTAGTAGTTACGAATACGTGGCCAGCAGCCCAACTCAGGCCCAAGGAGTGTGGAGACGCCGCCCCTGGCTCTCACGTGTACGCACGGTACGGAGCCACGCCGCCGCTTCAACTCGAACACCCGCGAGCCGCGCCCGTGCTCTCGGTCACTGCCGCTCGCGCGATGCGCGCGCGCCCCCATCTCGATCCCGCGCCCCGCCTACTTCGCCCCCTCACAGGCACATCACCGCATCCGCAGTCAATCCCGACCGGCTCTTCCGCGTGCAGGGCCAAAGCCGCCATGGCCGGCCCTCCACGAAGCTCCGTGTCTGAAGGACCTCAGGGACCAACCATGCCGGTCCGGCCTCGATCCGTCCTGTGCGACGCTTGCGACCGCCATCAGCCCATCTCGCCACCGGCTGCCCCTCTCGGCCCAAAAGGACAAGCCTCAGCATCGTGCGCCAGACCTCGCCACCGTGCCTGCAACCTTGCCTTCGTGACCGCCGTGTCGACCCAGCCTAGCAGCTCGACCCCGCCGCCACTCCTCTGCTCTTCCAAGCCAGCGCTGCCATGGCCACCAACCTCGACGCCGAACCACGTCACCAGCACCGCGAACTGCTGTCTCCGTGTCGGCCTGAAGCAGCACGGCGTCCGTCGCTTTGCCGACGAGCACGACCTCCGTCCCCGTCGTGCCGCGCGACCACGATGTGCCCGCGGCCACGCTGTGCTCCGCTTGGATCGCGACGCCGTCCGCGAGCAACGCCATGGGCTTCGCACCTGCGCCCGTCGTTCCATGGACACGTCCTAGGATCAGCGCCGACCGCCCAACTCCACCTGATTCCCGGAGCTGCAGCAGCGTCGGAGCCCTGCGCTTCGACCCGTGCCACCCCGCCGTCCCCGCCATGCCGCAACGTCGCACGTCTCGGCGTCCACACTCCGTCCTCCTTCTCCGAGCAGAACCCGACGCCGAGAGGTGCACCGTCGGACGCGCGGTGAGTTTCCGATCCCAAGGCACCAGTCCTTGTAGTCTTTCGTTCATGATTAGCTTAGTTTTGTTCGCGCGCGGCGGAGGTGTCGCTGTCCACCATATGGCGCCGCCGTGCACCAGCATCCCCTGACACCTACACCTATCACCGAGCAGGCTGCTCTTCCCTTACAGCACTGGCAACACCGCGATCGCACATATATATACACGCAGAAACAAGCGGTCCCATGTTTTTGTGGCCGTTTTCCTTCATGAAAATAAAAGAGGTTATACAATAAAAATATAAAAATCCATATCCTGGAGTTGGTCCATTATCCACTACCCTCACAAACCCACCGCTGGTCCATATGGTTCATGAACTCAGTCCGTGGACACAACACATAACCCCCACTGGTCGTCCGTCGCCGTTCACGCACACGTACCTTGTGGAGTGCTCACTCCGTTGCCTCGCCGCCAGACCTCGCCTTGCACTTGCCGAGCCCTGGCCACCGTCCGCACCATGTTGCACGAGCACAGCTTGGCTGCCATAGTCGTGGCCGTCCGAATGACACAGCACAGCACACAGCCTGCAGCAAGCTGCAAACCGTCGTAGCATGTCGTTGCAGCCCTTGCCTCCAAGGTTGACCCCTAAATCTTGTTGGCACCGTCCATGACGACATCAACAACTCCTTTTATTATATCTTTCATGTTCATACACTTGATTCCTATAAGATATATCTCATGATCTATTTATCAATCAAAATATGCAGGTGTCATGCCTTTGTGTCAGCCTATCTATTTATCTCTGTCTCTTATGCTATGGAAATGAGCGACTCTGTTTGTTGTGGTTGTGCTTGATGTAGTCTTGCGAGATAGTTTGCATCGAGGGATAATGTAGGATTTGATGGAAGCCGAGAGAGAGGGGGGTGGGGGGTTTGAATAGGCTGACCCCCAAAATCGACTGTCAAAACTTAATCGCACCAAGAGTACAGAGATGCGCGGCACTGCCGCGTAGGTAAAAAACACGTAGACAAAGACAGAGACAGATCTGCAGTCGGGTGCGGAGGGCGCGGCATTGCCACAGTAATCCTCTGCGGCATCGGCCAGATCATCACTTCACGTAGTGACCTCAATGTGAATCTGAAAGTTGAATGTTTGATGCTCGTGGATTCACACTTGTTCCTACACACAAATACTTCATAGAGGACTAGCCAGTATGACGTAAAACACAAAGAACAAGGTAGATCGGGACGAAACCCTAGCTCACAAGAATATAAATGCAAGAATGTAAAGAACACAAGTGACAAAAGGATTTATCCCGTGGTTCACCGCCGCCACAAAAAGGCTGGGTTACCTCCACGTTGTTGAGGTTGCCACACAAGGCTTAGCTTGCCCAATCGATTTGTTTTTTCCTCGTTCACAAGTCTAGGAGTTAACCCTAGAGATGCGGGTAATGTATTGCTTGTTGTGTGAGGTTACAAACCTCCCAAGGCTTCCACACGAAGAGGGCAAGCTCAAGGGGACGCCTACCCGTCTAGGAGCGAGCTCCAAGAGAAAAGAACCCTAGGGTTCCGCCAAACGAACCAAATGCTCTTTTTTGAGTGGGGGAAGTAGTAGATCCGGTCTCCAATCGAAATTTGCTGCCTTTTCCCTCAAGAATCCGTGGTGGGAAGTGAGGGATTGAGTGGGAGCTCAAGGTGCTTCAATGGAGGAGTGAGAGAGAGCAAGAGGTCTGTTCTCTGGTGCCTTTTCACGAGGTGGAAGAAGAAGTGGCTAGAGTGCCGTTGGAGGAGGGATAGAGAGGGTATTTATACCCTGTCTGAACCTCCAAACGGTCGGTTAAGTGAGGCAATCGCCGCGCAACATGCGCGCACTGCCACGTAGGTGTGGCACTGTCACTACCGGCTGCAAGACTGCTTCTGCCTCGCCAAAACAAAGAAGGAATATGAAGTTGTTTGGTTGGGTCAGATTTGGCTTGGAGTTGAGTTTCAATGTATTGAGTTTTGAGCATTTGTTTCACAGGTGACCAAGAGTCGTAGAATCCCTCTTGATAGTACGGCGTTTCCTAAAACTCAAGATTCAAAAAATCAAAATATAAAAGAATTTAAACGCCTTTGGTCCGAAAACACCATCAACTTGCTCATGGGACTCCTTTTGACCTGCACATTAACTCCTTAATTTATTTCCCGCATATCATCTCCGCAAATCTCATTAGTCCCCTAATTCGGTGGTCATCAACGCCAAAACCCACATAGAGCTTGATTGCACTTATAATCTCCCCTTTTTGGTGATTGATGACAACCAAATTAGAGCTTACATAAGCTGAAGTGAAACTTGAGATTACGAAAAGCCAAGGATGTAGGAGCCTCCCCTAAATATGGGAGTGGATTTTGAATTTTCAATCTTGACATAAAAGGTCAAGTTCACATATTTAGAAACATAAAAGGCCTCCCCTAAATGTGTGAGTGAATTTTGAATACTCAATTTGACACTAAAGTCAGGTTCACACATTTAGGTGAAGTGTAAGGCCTCCCCTACATCCGTGGGCTCGCCGTGGGGGTGTCTTTGAACTGTGTGTCGAGAAATATGTACGTGATGTATGAAGTAAGCGGACTGCTCGTAACACAAAGGGAGTCTATCTCGCACAGGTGTGTGGGCACGGCCCGCCGCCAAGGTGTGGCACTACTGCACCCATCGATCTGCATAAACGCATTTAAATACATCCACAACATATATGACACATATGAGGAAATAAGCTAGCAGCAGATTATCATAGAACATAGTTTAACAAGCAAAGATCAAATCTGAGAAATAACAAGTCATAGGTGGCATTATTACATAAAATAGAGTTTCTCTCCAACTCCCAACCTAACAAGCTACTCTCATCGAATCTAAACAGTGAAGCTCCATCCGTTTGTGACCATCCTCGAAGCACGACGTTGAAAAGTTTGACCCCTCTACTTTCTTCTAATTTTCTCCCCCTTGGCATCAAGTACCAAAAAGTTCATAGAAAAGGAGAAGAAGAGCAGAAAGGAGTCACTCCTCATTAGAATCATCCTGCCGACTGGAAGAGGTATCCTCGTCCTCCTCCTCCTTTGAGATAGCTGCACTCCCGGATCGAAAGTGGAGAGACGAAAAGAAGGCCCCCGGGGACCCGTGTGAGATAGAGCCAAGTATGTCCGACAGGTCCCGACTGAAATGCTAGTGCCCGAGAGCTCCGGAAGGTCATACCGTGGAGGCCAAGGAATAGATGGAGCAACAGAAGTCCTTGCTTCTCTCTCACACTCTTGAATGCATGCCCCAACTCCCTCGCGTATCTCATAAGTCCGGCTGAGATGCATAAGCACAAGTGTCCAAAGATGGCCTTGATCCACTTCTTCACCTTAGATCGGGAGCCATCAGGCCTCCCGGGGCCTAGAACCGAAGGTCCAGGCATGTCCTCCTCTCTAGCCGATGTGCCAAGAAATGCCTTCTTGCTACCCATGTAAGCATGTGTCTTCTCAATATTGTAGACAAAGTGTGGAACCCATCCTTAGGAAATATGCGCCCAAAGGACCCTCTCTATCATAAACATGATGTAAGGCCCATAGGGTAGGTTTCTTCCGCATCATCCATGGCTATAGCTAGTTGTCTCCACATGAACCTTCCAACATTGAAAAGTTCATCATTTCTAAAATGAGCAAGCAAGGTTCCCCGAGTTATAGTTTTTCCTGAACGGGCCGGCCCGCATGCCATCGGCCGGGCGGGCCGGCCCAAGATCGCGGCCTCACCGTGCCTCGGGCTTGGCCGGGCCGGGCTACACCGCGCCGTGCCACCCCGCCCAAGCCCGCCCCTTCACCTGCCGCAAAGACGTGTCAGCCCGAGGCACGGCCAGAAACAAGATGTACCGCCCACCGTCCCGCACACCAAAAACCACCATTTTGTACGTAATTTTTCAGAGGTACAGCTTTTGTACAGAATTCATATACAAGAACAACAAGAATTCATATGAAATCTGAACAAGAACAACAAGAACAACAAGAACAACACACATACACAAATTTAATAAAACTTGAGTTTGGTGTTTGTGTGCAATGTCGCCTCATTAAAAACCTTTATAGGTAAACTCACCCTTGTGAGATAAAAACCTCATAAAGGAAAAGAGTACAAAGACAAACACACAAAATTTCAATCATTTCATTCAAAAAACAAGTTCATGTTTAGCTACAACCGAGTCACAGACTCAACACATAGCACGCTTCACCATCTCTTAGCTCAAGTTTCTCTCAACTCTCACTCGATCAAAAGAACAAGTAGCATCACCTCAACTTTAGCAGCCAACCACGCCTTTGGTGCTCTTCCTCTTAGTCCAGTCCTCTAGTTGGTCTTCCGGGGCTTGCAAAAGCCAGCTAGAGTCCCCCTTCCTCTTCCAAATGCTGTTGTAGCAAAGAAGAAGAAGAAGACCTCTTCCTCTTCCAAATTCCTCCGCTGCAAAAGAAGCTAGCATTCAAAGAGCCCCCTTCCTCTTCCAAAGAAATTCTTGCATCACAGATGAAGCACCAAGATTGCCAAGAAGAAGAATAAAGAAGCTAGGAGGTGTGCCTCCAAAGCCTTCTTCTTCACCTATATAAAGAATAAAAAGGACTAGTCAATATCTAAAGCAACTAGAACAAAAAAGGAAAAAGAAATAAGAAAAAGTTGGAAGAGGCATACCAGTGCCGAGAGTCTTCAATCAAGGAAATATTTTCAAAGCGCCACATAACTCTTTATGGTCGGCACAGCAGATGCTGCGCCTTTGTCACCCAACTCCCAATCCTTGATACAAGTTAACATTTCAACATGCTCGCAATGACATCGACGGCGCCTCCTCTAGGATCCTTCCTCGCCGAAATAAAACATGATTCAAGAAACAAAGGGAAGCAGAAATGTACATAACATCTCTAGCCGATGGATAAGACCGAAAGGTTAGTTTGTGGTCTTTCCACCGTAGAAGTATGTCAAAACCATCATTAAACTTAAGAGTCTATCACCGGCCAAGGTAAGCGCATACCGCATAAAGCTCCATTACAAACACTGGGCAAGCACGAAGAACCACCACTTGTAGTACCAAATATCCTATCCCATGATGCTCGCCCTCTTACCTCGTGATGCTTGGTAGCTATTCACATCTAGGAGCTCCGACAAGACCAAATTTCTTGTCATATTTGGTAAACAAATTCTCAAGCTCGATCTAACATCGGCATAATATGTAGTGTAATCACAACCAAAGAACTTATTAAGCAATATTAGGCTATTATAGAGACCTACCAAATTAGCTCTAGGATCAAGAACAAATGCAATTGAGAACAACATATAGGTATGTCTTGCCAATATTTTAGATACTTTTGTTTCATAGGATAGACAATTGTATGCAAGTTAATATCTTGTTCAAAGAAAGATGCAACCGGCTAGCAATATCAATAAGTTGATGCATAACAAGTGGACCAAGTTGGATAGTAAACACCCGCAACAACACAAAGAAGTGGACTCATAAAAAAACCTCAAGAAACTTTAATATCCGGCTCTAGTAATTATCCAATGCCTAGCAAAATAATAACTCTTCACCATAGTTAGCATTAATGAAAAGGAAAGCATTAGAATAGGGAGTTCTCACAAAGGTGTTTGAGCATAAGGTAAGTAGAATTCCATCTTACCTCCATGTCCACACCAAATTTCCTAGGAGTAATCCCTTGAGCAATGCAAAAGTTCTTGAACATAGCAATTCTATGATTTGATGAATTTAAAAATTGATAGCTTTCCAAATCTTCTAAGTATGGTTTGAATCTTTTAAACCAGATTTAACAATCAAGTTTATGACATGACAACAATAAATAATGTGAACAGGATTGTAAGAATCGGGTCATCATCGATAAAGTTTGCCCTAAATATCCCCCAAACAGAGCATTCAAAGTATCCATAGCCTTAGAATTAGATGATGCATTGTCCAAAGTAATACAAAAACCTTATCAATCAGGCCAAATTCCTGAACAATAGTACCAACTTTCTCAAAGAATATTCTCACCAAGTATGTTTGCAATCAATCGGCCTAAAGCCTATGACCTTTTTCAGAATCGCCAATCACTAGAAGCATAATGAGCAACAAATAAAGAATGTAATCCTCCTTAGCATTACCACTCCAAATATCAACCTGCCAAAGCAAATGATGAAGCAAAGAACCAACATGATTCCTAAGCACTTTCCCTACGCCATCAAGCAGCTTCTCAAGGTCTCTAGTAGTGGTTTGTTTGACACACCCTTAAACAAAGGATTATGAGCACGCCTAATGTATTCTTGCCAAGCATCGGGCCACCAATACTCAAAGGCATATCAAGTCTAGCAATCAAACGAGCTAACTCAACTCTAGCAAAATCGATTTGTACTCCCAATTACCTAGCCCATTACCACCAAAAAGCAAGCCTAGATTGAACCCTAGCACGTTGATCGGTTTTTTTCACTCACTAGACTTCATATGTCTCTTTAAGTGGCCGGTACCATTAGCGTAAAATGTATAGACAAAATACTAAAACACATTTTGCATTTAGCCTTAGTGACAAAGAGGAACACCCTCAACATCTTCCTCAATCTCATCAAAGAATTGCCGCATGGGAGGTACGCTTGCAGAACAACACTAGGCTGCCGGGCGACCGCGAAAGCAGCAAAGAACACCAGCGGAGGGCGTTGGAGCGTTGGTGGGGTGCGGTTCTCGTACCATCATCGGCATCAACGCCGATCGGATCCTCCATGTCGATGCCGAAAGCAAGTCACAAAGATCGCGACGTGGCGGGTCATCATCGCTCGCCGCTCCATGCCCGCGAAAACCGTGAGTCCTTCCGCCATGGCCTCCAAAGAACGCTCGACGGCAAGGGTGGCCACCGACGATGATCTTGCATTTTCATGCCGCTAGCCTAGAGACGACGATGCATCACTACCACCTGCAAAGGCACAAAGAAACAGAGACAAAGAAAGGTTAGTTACAGAGGAAACACCCTCAACAAGTGAACAAAACGTAGATGGAAAGGGAAAAAGAAAAAGGCTCGGCCACCACAAGAACCGGAGCCCGCGGCCGGAGTAGGACACCAAAAGTACAAGACGAGATCGACGAGAGTTAAGACTAAGGATGGTGGGGGGGAGGAGGAAGTGCAAGATCAAGAACTCACATCACCGAAGTCGAGATGGAAAGGGGAACGGAGAGAGAGAGAGGGAGAGAAGAGGGGAAACCGGGCCGCGGAGGGCGGATCGGCGTCACCGAGGCTAAGAAGGCGCGGGCTGCATATCTAAATCGCAGTCCGACGGCAGGGATTCGGGCGGCGGAGGCGGCGATCTAGGGTTGGGGACTTATCGACGAGTCGAAAGGACAGAGAAGAGAGCGGGCGGATCTAGGGTTTGGGTGGGAGAGATCGAGAGATTGGAGGGGGGGGGCGCGGGGTTGGGGATTTATAATGACGACGGGATTAGGTTGGGGGTCCGGGATGGGGCCGGGGAAGAATTATAGCCAAGCATGCTTTTTCTATCTCCGATCGATGGCCCATAGTGGCCCACACATCTTCACCGGCCGGGTCAAAAGCTTACCCGCCGCGTCGGGGTCGCCCAAGCCCGGCCTCGACCCCTCGGGCCGTACCTTCCCCCCAGCCCGAAATTCTCCGGCCGGGCCGCAAGTTGGGCCGGGCCAAAATACCGGGTCGCGTCGCACGTGGCGGCTCCGGCCGCATGGAAAACTATACCTAGAGTAGCCATTGATATCGAGGTAGCCCCATCCTTGGGATCAATGGTACACCCTCGCAAAGATTGTTAATCACATAGAAGAACCCTTTGAGCCCCACTTTCCGCCATCTACCTCCTTGGGCACCTTCCAAAAATTTATGATCATCTTAGAAGTCAATAGGATCCATGTCATGAATCTTAGTGTATGTCCCTGCGGCTCATGGCCAAAACCAATAACTGACGTAATGTGATATAGTGAACTCTATAGTGCCTCATGCGTCACCATCCAAAGGATAGTGTCCGTGGTTCTCGCCCTGTTGATAAGTGGCATGGAATTGACTCAAGATTTCTTCATTCCAATCATACCGAAAAGACATGATATCAATCAGTCAATCCCAAATCAAGCTGTGCTTCAATGGCTTCATCAAAACCGCTACCATCCTTCTCTCGCCATCTTTCCAAAGTCAATAAAGTGCATCGTGGTAATCTTTTGCTCTTCTTGGAGGAAAGATGACAAGCGAGATAGAAGTTTGAGTGAAAAAGCCACCCAAAACCTCCCTCATCAATGCCCTCACCCTTTCATCCTCATAGACATTTGTCTCTAGCTTCCGCTACTTCCCCCGCTTGAAGTAGCCGATGATAGGAATAGGCCGCAGTTGTTTGGTGTCACCGCTATACCACCCTCACCGAAGCATATAGTTGTCATTGAACTCAACAATCCTCCTAGGGTACCTTGGTCACCATCCGCCACTATGGTGTACCCCCACCGCCAGAGGGCCGCCCCTTAGTGAGCGAAATGCCGACCCATGGTCGCCGCCTCCCATCACCTCGCGCTTAGTTCTTCCCCGCTGTCGCCTTTTCTCAACCACTTTAACCCTCATTTTCCTTTGCATGGGAATCACCTCCACGCCCATCTATGCAAAGAAGATGGAATATGATGAGAAACTCGCATTGTTGAAATGAGTCTATGTATCAATCAAAGAATGGAATTTTGAAACTTGAGCTCGAAAGAATCGACCGGCCCGTGCTCAATCCGGGCCGAGCGGCACCGCCGCTGGTAAGTAGCAAAGGCCATCCATCGCCAAAACTCAATTTTCAAGCTTCAATTCTTCCAGATGTCTCCATATAATCATTAATACATTCCGCACAATTTCCAAAGATAGTATTCACGGTTTGAGTGTAAATTAGTTCTAGCTCATGGACTCTAGTTGTATCAAAATGGCGTAAAAGAAGAGCGGTTCTCGATTCCTCGAATCACCGAAGTTTAGCGCCATCATCACAAGAATGATTTGAGGGATATTTTTGTCGCTTGAATCAGCTAAGAACAAGGAAGTTCTATTTGGGGGATGGCAAGGCCACACCTCCCCTAAATCATCCAAAACCATGACAGTTTTAAACCTAGTCATTTCAACTATCAAGGACACTTCCAACCCTCCATTAATCATCTAGGAATAGAAATCCATGGCTAAAACCAATTTATTGCATAGATCGGGCAAAGACTCCAAAAAGCTAGGGTTTGGTTTTTACATTGTCAAGGACTTCGGGTGGATTGAAGAGGAAAGAGAAGCAGGAGCTCCGGAGAGAGGAGCTCGGGCCGCCGACGCAGCAGAGACTCGGGCGGGGGCGGCGCCGCCAAGGGTAATCACGGGGCACGCGGCAACAAAGTGCGCGGCGCTGCGGCGGCAGAGCCGCGGCGGCCGCCCTTCAAGGGGGAAAAGGGGAGCGGGTGCGAGGGAGAGTCGGGAGGAGAACAAGATAGAGGTCCGCCTGAGCTAGGGATAGAAAAAGGAAAGAGAAAAGATTTTGGCTCCCTACCGTTCGACATAACGAAGTTCCCGAACCTCCTAAGCGCGGCATCGCCGAGACGGCTAAACATCGCCGCGGTCCTCGCTACACTGGCCATCAGTGCGGCACGCACCGCCGCCCGTACCCAACCGGTCCCGCATATATTGCCACTTTTGACTCACTCTTCTCAAATTTGACCATAGAGACACCAAGATTCATTGCCGTAGACATATAAGCAAGATGTAACTATGGCATTGAATCTCGGATTACAATTTGAAATTCTTTTGAAACACTATATGAAAAATTTTCACAATCTTTCCCCTATGTCAATCTAGTGTCCAATCACTTGTGCATGTGTGCTGGAATTCAAACCAAGTTACAAGAATCGAATGTTTAGCCTCACTATGCAAAGCACAAAACCTTAACTCATCGAGGCTTAGTGAAGATATCGGCTAGTTGTTTTTCGCGCGCTCACATGGCGAATTGCTATATCTCCCTTTGAATTCGTGGTCTCTCAAGAAGTGATGACGAATGTCTATGTGTTTGTTGTTCTAGCGCAGCTATAGGGTTGTTTGTAAGTTTGATGGCGACGCTAACAACATATACGGCCCGGCCGCTTCAAACGTAAAGAAAATGACCGCAAAGCGCCAACCTAAGTGATAATATAAGCAACGGACGGTTGTTGTCGAGCGAAAGCAACAACAAAGAAGAAACCCATCGCGATTGTCATTGAGATGCAACATCGCCGAAAGTGCCATGACGCTGTATAGCGGTGAGTAGGTCCTTGCAAAGAACCGCAAAACAAGCAATCGGATCGTAACATATCTACTCAACTCAACTTTCACCGGAGCAAACAATGAATTAAAGAAATCAACCGCAGCCAAACCGACATTGTATAATAGCAAAGGATCGCACATATTGTGCCCTCCGCCAACTTTGGCTACTAGTAATGTTGGTCACGCATAAAGGGAAAGGTCACATCGACATTGTGCCAAATATTCACCAACATCCGCATGATGAGCCGAGGGAACATCCGGATGCCAACAACTTCATAGACCATGTTCAACACATGGTTTGGGCAATCGCAGACACATAGAGAAAAGTTGGTCCAGCTTAAAAATATATGAGTTCCGTGAGAAAAGCTCCCAAGCCCCACCCCTTTATGACTACAAAAATGAGCGCATACACAACTCGAGCCTAAACAAAAAAATGTTGATGGATCTTCTTGAGCATGTATCATTGTTAGCTTAATTATGCATGAAAACTAGAAGAGACCTAGCTGCACACCGAACCTTTTTCGAAAGCAAAGGGCGATTGTGAACGATTGAAGACCTAGCTGCACGTATAATATTTCACACCAGCCATTATCTACTTACAACACACAACATAAGCATTAACACTATGAATAGGTGAGCAAAGATTGCAACATCAAAAAGTGCGTGGATATTAGAGAGAAAATGCCTCACCATGCACATTCCCCGCTAGCAACCCGGGTCTCCACCATTCCCACCTCGCACCATCATGCAGCATCGACGAATCGCATGCGTGATCTTACCGCAGAAATGGCCTCTCATAGCCGTAACCCGCAAAAAGCCTCATCCCGACCATGTTGTCACCGAGCCAAGTAAAAGTGCCATGTCACACCTAGAGATAACGCCTGCAATACCTAAATCCCTCCACCCATCACCAAAGAAAACACGCCCATTGACCTGGTCACTTGCACCTCGAACCCAAACATGGTGTCACCAAATAGTATCAGCAGTCTGGTAAAGGAGAGCCCGAATCCTCAACCAAAACTGCACAGTATCTCCTACAAGAAATAACACAATGACATGCTCCTAAGATGAGTCTCGCAGAAATGAAAATTGACAACAATCTTCGTGAGATTCTATAAATCCAAAGAGATCAATTAGTTATTCGTCGCCTAGCTCAATATAAAACAAAATTGCACACATGACCTCTTAATTTTAACATAAAAAAATAATGCTCAAAAATATGGAGAAATAAGAAAGGATCCATCTATACATATGTCAAGCTTTACAACATGAACCCAATATGGTAGCAAACATCTAAAACTCAGCGCTCTCAGAAGATACAAGTAACAAACAAGTAAAGCAAAAAAAGCACCCACTCATCCTAACAGATGATGGCAGTGCTGTAGTAGCACATATTTAAATATGCAATCATGCAGCTAAACATAAGCGAGGCATCGCAACATTGTTTTTATAGCTACATCCCAAAAATAATTACCCGAATCACTAATAGATCTATATACCATTAAAACCAAACGCTCGTGAAGATAGCAATCACAAACATGTAAAGCAAAGCACCCACTCATCCAAAAACAGATCATGGCAGTGCTTAAAGATAATTTCCATTCCCACCAAGACACGTAATCGACCGATTCACAAAGACAAAATAGCACGCGAAATCTTACAATGGATTCAAGGTACGGCGCCACCAAAAAGTCTTGCAGAAAACGCGGGCACTTTAACAAGCGCAGCGGGCTCCATGGCGGGCCTCGAAAGCCTACGCACCACCCATCGAGATCCTACATGCAACGCTGATGCGTAAAAAATAAGAACAAAATAAATTGATCTATGTATGCACTAATAATAGCAACAAGATAAAGTCTAGCGACCAAAGGTTCATAGAAACTTACGTATAGAACGGGTGGAGCGGACTGGATCCGCTCCGAAGCCGATCGGCCTAGGTGGACCAAATGGTCCGTTCACCGCTGCTCCTTGTTACCTTCCATGTCGACGACGACCCTACCACTTGCTTTCTCTTTTTCACCGGCAGGGATCCGACACATTAGTGTCCCCGGACGAATTTATGAAGATCCAAGCACCTCTTTCCCTTCAATGCCGACTCCAGTTGCTTACGCTGGGCCCGACAAAGATGCCGCCGCGAGCGGATCCGCACCACCGAGCCCCCATGGCAGATCCATACCAGACCGGAGCGAAAAGGGCGTGCAGCTACAAAAATAGCCAAACCCAAATTTATAAATAGAGCAATCATCGAGTAATCAAAATAGCAACATCGCTCAAAAAAGACATGCATGCAAATAGGAAAAATTGTAGCAAAGAAAGTGTGTGAATGAAGGGGAAAAAATTACCTGCAGATCCAACGCCGCGCCCGGCCGACGATGACCGGATACTGGCGCTTGCCGCGTCGCGGGCTGCGCGACGGGTGCGCCCACCTCCATCTTTGCACGCAACGGCCTGCCGAGAAGCCGGAGCACCCCCCCATCACCGCGACACGCTCGCGGATCGCCGCCGCGCGCGCCCACCAATAAGTACACGCGCCCACCGGGCCGGGTGACGACGACAAAGAGCCACGGGCAGCGGGGGGACTCGCGCCCGAGACCTATGAATCTCCCTCGCCGAGCGGCAGCAGGAGTCACAAACAAAGCGGGCGGACCTCTAGGCGGCGGCGAAGTGGGCTTGGCGGTGGGCTACGCCGGAAGGGCACACGGCATTCAGCCGGGCGAACCCGTGGGCAGGGTTAGCTATGTGAACAAGGCGCGAGTAGCAGGAAGCGGCACTGCGAGTACGGCGGTTCATCGACCGAGCTCGAAAGCGTAGTCGTAACGAAGTAATGTCCGCCTTTCGGCAGAAAAAGGGTGGAGATATAGCGCAGTCTACACGCGCGAGGACCTCCTCCGCAAATCTTCAACCTTTCAATGCTTGACAAGACGGAACCCGCCACCTCCACACACATTAAAAGAGAAGGTGCCAAGTGCATGCGCATCCCCAGGATCCATTGCTCCAGCCCGCCATGGTTAAAAAAATTGAACGCCCAACCGCCACGCTATCTCTCGATTTTTGATGAACAAACATAAATCACTAGGCGAGTATTTATCTACAAATGTGGTAAACTTCCTAATCGTGATACAAAACTGAAAGTTTGTATCAAAGAAGCTGCTAAAATCAAGTTATATATTAACAGAGCCAATAGCTGACCTTGGAAATAAAAATCAAAAAAACAATTTTTACACTATGTTTTGACAACCACCGAATCGGAAGATTAGAAAAAAAAAAAAAAAAGACAATTCCCCAAAGAAATGTATAAATTTGCTAAGAAAAAAAAAAAAAAACCAAACAATCTGCTAGGGTAAAAATCCTATAAAATATACCGATTTGTAATTATCGAAGACACATTGCAGAAAACACAAACATCGCTAGAAGGTTAAGCGCCAAATCTAATGAGGACATCCTCCACTATTACCCGCTGGCAAAGACGCGAATAATTAAATGGGCCAAGTGGCCCTGGGCTTGTAGTCGGGCGGCACCGCGGTGAGCCCCTAAATAATCTCACCTTGCTTAACTTGGGAGGAGGAAGCCACCTTAAAAGGGAGAGCCACCCCTTCCCATATCGCACTAGTCTTTGGGGCGATTGGGCCTTTCCTCGAGTGGTGACACCGAGTACGGGCGCTAAGATTGCCGAGGCCAATAGGAGGCCCTAGTGGCGCGTAGCCGGATCTGTGTCGATTTTCGGGTCAGGCCGGGCGCTTAAGATTGTGGGATTCGGGAATCCGGATTCGTAGGCCGGACTTTTCATCCAACCCCGCCTCGGGCCGACTCATCATTTGGTATCAAAGCCGGGCCCTTGTTAAGGGGTGAGAATGATGAGGACATCCTCCACTATTACTCATCGGGCAAAGACGTTAATAATTAAATGGGCCAAGGACCCGCTTGTAGTCGGGCGGCACCGTGGTGAGCCTCTAAATAATCTCACCTTGCTTAACTTGGGAGGAGGAAGCCACCTTTAAAAGGGAGAGCCACCTTCCCCTATTAGACTAGTCTTTGGGGCGATTAAGCATTTCGAGTGGGGCAATCGAGTACGGTGCTAAGATTGCCGAGGCGCAACAGAGGCCCTAGTAGCGCTGAAGAAATGGATCGGTGTATATTTTCGGGCCGGCCGGTGTTAAGAGATTGCGGATTCGGGAACCGATCGGTGTGTCGGGCTTTTCTTCCAACCCTGCCCGGGCCGGACTCATCATTTGGTATCAAACCCGGCCCTTGTTAAGGGGGTGGGAATGATGAGACATCCTCCACTATTACCCGCTGGCAAAGACGCACAATTAAATGGGCCAAGTGGCCCGGGGCTTGTAGTCGGGCGACCGTGTGAGCCCCTCTAAATAATCTCACCTTGCTTAACTTGGGAGGAGGAAGCTGCTTAAAAGGGAGAGCCACCTTCCCCATCAGACTAGTCTTTTGGGGCGATTGACCTTCCTCGAGTGGGGGCACCGAGTACGGTGCTAAGATTACCGAGGGGGCGCAACAGAGGCCCTAGTAGCTTAGAGCCGGATCGGTGGCTCGTGATTTTCGGGCTGTCGGTGTTAAGATTGCGGGATTCGGGAACTGATCGGTGTGTCGGGCTTTTCATCCAACCCCGCCATCCAAGAATATGCCCAATCTTTCACGGTACAATTTAGTTGATTTGCCAACAGAGTACTGAGTTCTTCAGTTAATTGGAAATAAAATATGTTGTGTACTCTGAAAAACTATCTGAATACAAGAAATAGCTGCTCCGAAGTAATAGCTGATCCGTAAAGATGATAATCGATATATCTTGTGACTAGCAATTCAGATTTAAGATATATGATTAATACTAGCTAGCAGTAGTAGCACCTCGAACAACTCTTGACCAAAGAAGGATGGCTCTACAATAATTAGCAACAGCCAATGGCAACGATCCAGCAACTCTCACGACGAATCAAACAATATTAAATTGATCTCAAGACCAAAGTCTCCAATCGAATTGGCAGACAATATATTGATTGAATCACCACGTCAACCGCGAGAAATTTCATAATAGATAAACCTGTTGATAAATTAAACACGAACAACAGCCAGCATATATCAACAGCACCAAATAATTTCCCTTTGATTAATGCAACCCAACAGTACCAGCGATAGATATATAGATGGGATCGGCGTAAAGAAACTGCAATCCCACCTTGATAAATCTTTCCACCGTGGCACGACGGTAACCACGATCAGAAGATGGGGGAACTCCAAGAATTCCAAGTCACACTCGGCCGACGAGAAATCACGACTTCAACCGCGGAGATCCGCAATACCCACTAGGGCTCTCGAGCGGCGGCCTCGACGGGAATACCCCCACAATAAAATTCAACCTGCCTAATACGTGGCCGACAGTGGCCTTATTATGCGCGCAAGCAGGCACATGCATGGTCCAAGCACCTTTATTCGTATTACAAAAATAAACTGACACAACCACACAATTAACCCTACTTAATTTTTAAATGTGCATCCATGAAGCAAGCACAACCTCTCATAGTAGAAGAATGCATCTCTCATAATAAGAGAGCACGCGATGTCTAATTTCTGTAATCAGTCTCAAAAATAGATCATTTGATATAGAGATGCATAGACCCAATTTAAATAAATTTACTGGGTCTTCTTAATATCATCTTCTTACGTGAGATTAATCCCCACAAAATGTGCTTTGGTTGATATAATTTCTGGGCAAAATACCCGATTCCTTATTCATGTTTTGCCTTTATATCAAAATGAAAATGAAAAGTTTAAGAAAGGTGGATCTTTCATATTGTTAGCTGATAAATCACTTGAAATATTAACTTGTGAGCCATGGGCTCATCAGTCTCCTTTTCTTTTGAAACAAAGCCGCCCTCGGCTTTGAAATATATTTTAACATCTTCTATCTTATGATTACTCACTTTGTAATATTAGAAAGGCCATAATTGGTGCATCATGAGTCTCTTGTGCTGCAGAATGAAATTAATAGGCTCAGAGCAAGGCTATGCCTTCACTCTTCCGCAGACATCTTACTACAATTTTAGATACCATGCACTTATTAGTTTGACAAACAATGTAATCCATAACCTAAAACACCCTCAAATTCCATTTTACGAGTTGGTGAAGTAGGTAATCACATCACTTCCCCTTTCTTGAAGCAAACCGCCCCTCGCTTTGGGGTAATTTCAGCAACTTTTTCTTCACTTTCAATGTAAGTAAAATACCTCAGCCTTGATAGCACTCTCGATTGGTTTGCAGCACATGTGTAACTCCCCTTGTGCATAAATGAATACGATTGAACGACCGCCATGAGTAGCATCAAGATCAAATCGCCATGGTCAACCTAACAAACAGATGACATGCACTCAATGGTGCAATCACAATCCACAGAGACAATATAAGTTCCAACTAAAAATTTGCATTTAGCCTTATGAGTAATTTTCAATGTACCACTTTGATTCATCCATTGCATATAACGCTAAGCTGGGCGCACTTTCGATGTATATGATAAATGCATTCACCAAATTGAACTAACAACATTAGCAAAACCTCCGCCATCAATAATCAACTTGCATACCTTGTCTCAATTTTGCACTCTTGATCAAATATATTGACCGCTGCCCCTTTATCACAAATAACAGCAAGATTCATCATCGGTACATCTCGTGCATCATAGATAAACCATCTCGATGCATCATCTCTAACATCAATTTTGATCTTTAGCCCGAGTATCACAAGAAGAAACATTATTATGGGCCCCAATGTAGGAAGAAATCAGCACACCCATGACAATAACCGTAGGTTTGGGTACTGCAAGGCTTGACAACAATTGAGAATCTTCTTTATTAGAAATATCAACCTTTCTGACATGTTTTTTATTGCTTTATAGCCACAATTCATTCTTCCCAAATTTATATGGATCGTAAGAATATGCTTTGATATGAACCCAACCGATGCTCATTAGGATTAATACCAGTAGTTGTCCGGGCGAGGAGCGTGAAGATCAACGCCTGCGGTTGAACGAGCAATTGTCTTTGGACCAAAAACAAAGCGCCTTTGTAACACGTACCTTTCACATCGCCCTCATGTCCTACAAGGTTCTTCACCTCTCATCATATGTGTGTCCCCTTTATGGAATTAATTCCTCCACCATGAAGAAAGACTATTAGAAAATGTCTTCTGGCAAAGAACAACTGCATGTGTGGTCCACGGCCCTGCAAGAAAATGTGCATGGCATCTTCCCAATCATAGTAATCGATCATTGGTTCTCAAATAAAGTGTTGGCACACATTTAATCTCCTTATTACCAAGACTATAATTGGCCATTGGAAAAGAAAATCCAAATGCACCGCGAACAACCCGTGTCTCCAACCGATGAGGACACGCCTCACAATGTCCACAAATTGCCCTCCCAATCTTCTCGCATGCAGCAAACAGTTAGCCTCAAATGAAATAAATACTAATCTGAATTCCGATGCATGCTAATTTAATATTCAGATTAATTTCTCTTTGACGGAATACAAAAAGCAACTCTTCACGCCAATATTTAGAGAAAAGTATTCGGACGACCAATCACAGCACCATGCATGAAGCCATGCCAACAACACTAACAATATAGTAGCAAAGAATTCTGAACCGAAAAAGAACTTGATCTCTCAAATAAACAATCGGGCTAGCAGCAGAATTATTACTCAAAAGACCAAATATTCCAAATTGATTATCCTAACTCAAATAGTAGCAGCGATAAATAGAGGGATCATCTTACAATGGTCGCAAACCAAACCCTCCTAGGATAATTCTTCCACCCCAAGAAATGATGAACCACGATCAAGATCACGGTAACTCCAAGAATTCCAAGCGACGCCCCAAGCCGTAGTGCAGAAGTTTTCCCATCTGAATCCTGAAATCGAAAATTCCCCTACATAACTCCATTCATTCATATCATCAACTTTCTGTTCTATAAGATCAATAAGGTCAGTGGGATTAACCTGATCATCAACCGAGTAAAAGACCTTTAAAGAATTTTACACCTCCTTTCTGATCGTCTCACCACTTCCATCATGTTTTTCTAAGATTTTTAATTTTATTTTCCTGCTCTCCATATGGCTTTTGTGTGATGGAAAAATTTTGTGTTACGATCCTCCTTCACAAAAGCTGGCAATGCGAGGCGCCGTAGCCACATCATTTCCCTTCACGGTACAGCATCCATTCGGTCAGTAATAATAACCCGAACATCTGCTCTAGTTAAGCTTGAGTGTCAGACTTCACTGCATCTCTAACTGAACTCTTAGCTCTTACCAATTTTTGTGACTGCACCAAAGTTTTTCTTGTTCACGACCGCAATGCACGTTGAACAAGCAACAACGCACTTGCAATACCACTAGACCCTCTCTATTAGAGCTGTACACTAGGCTTCCTTAATTTCCAAGGCAAGAGATTCCACCGTTCCACATAATTTCGTATTGAAAATACGAGGCTTGTGTCTCTCCCAGCTTTCCTTCTTAATCTCTACTAGTAACGGGTAATGATCTGATCTTGAAGATTACTACATGATGCAACGTTGCTTCCCCAAATATATCGAAATTGTAGTTTATTTTCACTTTTTCTAGATGCATTGATTTTTTGCTATGCACCTAGTTATACACACTATGTCTAGTCTAGATACATAGTAAAAAAAATAGATAAAAAAAGCTAAAGTTGAACTACACCTTTGGAATCCAGACACTACAACATGGTTTTCTATACAAGGCATTTAAAAATGCCTTCAAAAGTGGCAAAAATGCCTCTAAAGATATTTTTGAGGCATTATTGAAAATGCCAGCTATAAACTAGACTTAAAAAGGTTTTTTGAGGCATTTTTTCAAAATGCCTTCTATTGTTCACACATATAAAGGCATTTTTTTGGTGCCTATAAAAACTTTTAAAGGCATTTTTTGGACAAGCCTTCAAAAATTGTTTGAGGCATTATTAAAATGCCTTCAAAATCAGTACTGTCCATTTGAGAATGATTCTCAGTACTGTAGCTTAGGTTCATACAAAAATCAATACAATATATCCATACAAAAAGCAGTACAATATATCCATATAAATATTAAAATCATTCATAGAGACATCAGTTTCTATCTCCAAATATCCATCAAACTAAAAAGTAATCTAGATTCTCAGTATTGTAGCTTAGGTTCTCAATTATCAGTGACAAGTTTCCCTGCTCCTTTTAAAAGATAAAAAGCATGACATGCTCACATCAAAACTACATACAAATGCATATATATATCCAACTGAATAGATATCTCCCCATCGTTAGCCTTCTTAGTTTCTTCACTTGGCAATTGCTCCTGTTAACTGCTTGAAATAGATAATACATGCTTATGTCTCAATAGCGACTTGGTACTCAATAGATAAACGAAAGGCAACACCAGCAGGGTGCAAAACTTGGTACCTGTGTGCTAATTCCAGCCAAACACAATATTTGGCAGCTTCATCTTCTAGCATATTCACTCTTTTCTGTTCAAAAGCATAGCTGAAAGGAGGTATGACAAAAATGACACAAGTGTTGAAAATGCATTTCTTTATCCATAAAACATGTACTCAATAGAAATTTCACTCAGCACAAATTCTGCTCACTGTCTGAACCGGAATACTGAAAACACTGAGCACTCAAAACTCCCTCTCTATACCCACAGGATGTCCAAACCTTTCACCTCTGTGCAGAAAACATAGTGCATCACATTCAGATATATCAAAATTTCATGAATAAAATAAGAATTTTCTTTCACACCATCAGATTAGTTAACTCAAACAGATCTCCGGTTCCTATGCTTCACCGGTAACATCAGAACACAATAACCATATATATCTATGGTTCAGGATCATGCTAATTAACCATATAATTTTCTACCTTTTCCATCCATTGTCCAGAGTGTGTAAAACATGTCAGGTTCTAGTGCTACTGCTAGTAGCCTACTCCATACAGGGGTCAGATATATGAACCAAATCATTGCTTGTTCAAAACAGAAAATTGTAAGGTGATCATGACATAAAAATACATACTGCGAAAGTAGTAAGATTGTCCACCAATACAAATACATGAAAAATGGAGTTGCATAGATGATGCACTTTGATTGCTGAATCAAACACAGTAGTGACCACAGGCGGTGAGCAAGGGAAAAATTCAACTAGTAAGTATTTAGATCCTAAGACAATCACAATGCAGGTAGGGAACCCGCTTAATATGTTCTAACTCACAAAGACAAGTAGAGAATCAGTGATACAACTAGCATTGTCACTACATCCTCCACCCACCCCATCCCAAGCACAGACACGCCCAAATGAGATAGTTAAATTACCCGATCCGGAGAGAGTCAGCGTCGAGATGCTTTGTCGAGGAGCGAGGCCCCCGTATCGCATAGCCACCGCCCGCGATAGGGCGAGACCCATTACCGATGTAGTCGCATCCCGGCCTCGGGCGGGGTGTGAAAGGTCCCTTTGTGGTTTTTGGTAATTGAGTGTCAACATTAGGTAAACTAATATGTGTGATTGAGATTATACACGGAGATTAGTTCACATGTGATGATGCAATGAAGGAGCTTATTGCATATGAGACATGACATGGAGTCATGTGACCAAGGTGGTGAAGATCAAGACAAGGCTTGGCTTGATGGACCTGGCGTAAGTGTGAAGGGCAAGTCGAGGGACTTGGCGCCGACGGACCGACGCGAACGGTGAAGAGAAAGTGAGGTCAAGATCGATGGACCAAGAAGGGTCATGTGATGATATGAAGTGGATCATATCATTCTTGATCGTGTTGGTGCATGTGTTGCACAACACTTGGAGATGAAGCGGAATGGAATTGCGCAAGGCAAAGGTATAACCTATAGGGCATTTCATTTCGCTTGATCCACGAGGGAGCTTAGAGAAGTTTTATGACCGGTTTAGGATAGATGGTCGTACTATCAAGAGGGCAAAACTTGTTTGCATATCGGTCATCTAGTGCCACTTGTGCGATCTAACTTTGTGATGTGTTAGGATCGAGTGGCGTGGTAAGAGCTAACCTGTCCTTTGAAATTATTGTGAAAATGCTAACACACATGCACGTGGTGATGTACACTTGGTGGTGTTGGCACATTTACAAAGGCGGCGGTTTTGCGGGGTTGAGTTGGGTTTGTGAACCGCTCATCGTGGTGGGGAAATCTTGCTATTCCTCGTGCTCAAGTTTGGTATTCGACGGATTCGACGCTTTCTCGAGAAAATGAAATGTCTATTTTCACTTATGCCGGATGCATCGTGGTGGGAAAATCTTGCTATTCCTCGTGCTCAAGTTTGGTATACTTGTTGGGTAGCAAGGTGGAGAAGTTAGAAAACACGCGGCGATGAAACGTTTTTTAACGCCGCCGACGACGGGGGCCCCCGCGCGCCGCTGGCGCTGCAGGGCGCCGTGTAAACGGGTCGGGTCGGGCGTGATCGATCCCGGGCGCACCGGGACTGCTGTGAAACCGTCCTGTCCCCGGGCGCAAGAAGTGGATGAAATCGCATAACAGGAAATGAACGCCGCCGACGCTGGTACCGGGCGCGCCGGCGCGCTACGGACGCTAGCCCGTGAGGGTGTCACGCGAGGGCGCCGGACGCTAGCCGCCGGGCGTACAGACGCCGCTGTGCCCGGTGTGTCCGGCGATGTATTAATCGACATTCGACCAGCTGGCGGTTTGAATGGCGCTCGGCGCTGCCCGGGCGGGCGACGGCCGGCGCCCCGGCCACTGCGGCCGAAATCACGAAGTTCGACCCCAACGGCTCTATTTTTGCTTGGGCCTATAAATAGATGGGGCTGGCCGCCTTAAGTGTGTAGCTCAAAGCACCTTGGGGACTTTGTGTCCATGCTTGAGAGTGCTTGAGAGCCCTCCCACTCACATATGCTTGATATCGTTCATCCGATTGAGTGAGACATCGAGGGAGTTCTAGTGCGTTGCGTTGAGATCGCATTCGTGGCACTAGGTGTTCGCTTGCAAGCCGGTGGTGCTTGTTTCTCAGAGGTTGCCACCCTCCTAGGCCGGCTTGGTGGCAAGAGACTTCGTGAAGCACGCCGAAGCTTGTGCGGTGCTCAAGAAGAGAGATTGTGAGAGGTTCGTGCCACCCGCTGGGGATCGTGAAGAGCAACTCTAGTGGAGAGTGTCATTGAGCTACCATACTTGGGTGTGGGGTTCACACTAAGTGCCCTCCTCGAGGGATTGGCTCGAAGACACCTTCGTGTGATTCGATCGATCAAGCTCCACTATGGGATTTGGCACCGCCATTAAGCTTGTGGATCACCACCGGATGATTCGCTTCTTAATCAGAACCACTAAAGTGTTGGTCGACACAACGAGGGAGTAGTAAGTTGGCAAGCTTCCCGAGACCTCGGGGTAAAAATCACCGCTGTCATCTTGTGTCCACACTTCGCGGTGGTTTGGTAATCTCTTCATCACAAGCTTTGTTCTTACATTCATATATACATTGTGCTTGTGCTTGAGTAGTATAGTTGTAACTATCTAGCTTGTGTAGCTTGTTTAGTTACTTTTTTGCTTAGTTTGTGTAGCTAAGTAATTTGAGCCTTTGGGTTAGGCGTGTGTTGCCTTGTCCATTGTGCATCTAGTGAGTTTAGGGGCTTTGTGTTTGTGCTTACTATTGTGTAAGAGCTCACCCGTGCTTGAAGTACTAGTGCTTAGGTTTGTGTGACCTTGCATTAGAATTGATTAGGAGCTCAAGCTAGGCTTGTCATCTCACTCTTATTGTGTAGGATCCTTTGTGAGGTGATTTAGAGTCATAGATAGAGGGTGAAGTCTTGGCTAGACCGATAAGTTTAATTCCTCGATTAGTTTACGGTTAGCCGGTGCCATTAGATTTTAAGGGACTATTCGCCCCCCCCTCCCTCTAGTCCCCATCTCGACCCTTCGTGGTGGCAACGAGCCAATTAGGATGGGTCACGTGACCCGCCGGTGTTGGTGCTTTGGGCGGCTCGTGGAGGAGGCGTCCGCTTGAGCGATGAAGGACCGAGGAGAGAATAATGAGTCCCGCGCCGTCGAGATGCGGAGCTGGGCGGCCAAGACGGTGGTGGGAAACTACGTAACCCGACGAACCCGACGATCCCTCGCACCGCCTCCCCCCTCGCACAAGATCCGCGCCGGCTTCCGCGCCGCACGCCTCCCGTAGCCGCGCCGCCTCGCCCTCGCGATCCACGTGGTCCTCCCCGGCCGGATTAGAAGGTCGTCTTTGCCGGTAGGAGCCGCTAGCCGCCGCCCTCGCTTCGGTCTCGGGATGGGTATCGTGGCAAGCACGCGAGGAAGTTTGTATGGTACCGTATGATGGGCTCTTTTGTTTCCTTTTTTTTCATTTGGGAAGTGAATTAGCCCAAATGCTCTCGGTTGCTTGAGTAGCAATCAGCTACGGAAGGTATTTGAAAAAACGCCTCCAAAGCTCTAGCTTTTAAGGCGCGTTTCTAGATTTGCCCAAAGGTCCGTTACTTAAAGGCGTTTTCTAGATTTGCCTCAAAAAACTGGTTTTAAAGGCACTAGTTCATCAACCCGTACTCCGCATGGGTTATAAACACCTGTTAGTTTTTTGTTTGTTTATTCTCTTCCGATACAATAGGAGATACTCTATAATAACCGCATCCATAGTATTCCCTATGCATGTCACCTCCCGGTGTATCTTTAATATGAATTTAGTTGAAACCGCAATGCCTTTAGCTTAAACTATAATGACTCTTTGTTGCGGCCCATATTTTAAGCGTATTAAATCTTGTAATTTTTTATTAAATAAAATTGAAACTCTCTTGCTTACAATATCTATGATGAACTCTCCTTTTCTACTTTTACTCGCATATATGAATTTAAAGGTCATAAATTACACTCTTAAGAACTATTATGGATTAAATAACCATTTATAACTTGCATGACATGCACGAGATCAATGCTAAAGCTTGAAATTGAGATAAATTGGTTAGCGGTATTTGTTTGAAGATATTAATCTCTAGGATTTGCAATGATTTATTTACTCTAATAAAATCTTAAAAGGATAAAATTGGTAATTACTCATCCATTTCCTTAGCCTCACCCCACGTCCATTTAGAAAATACAATAGATACAATGACTACTATGATTATAGTCTCCTAAATTATTAATGGCCAAAACTTATTGTACTTGTGAGAGTTAAAAATATTTATATTGTTTTCCATAATGGGTCTCATGAAGATTAGTGTAAAGGCTCCATTTGGCACCTCTAATTAGAATTGCTTAGATTTATCTTTTTTTTTAGTGTGACATGCATTTAGCTTATGTTATGTATGTATATAAGATTTTGTCAGATCCATTTTTTTCTAACCTGCTTGAGACTATATTTGATATTTCAAAATTTTTGTCTATTTGTTATAAATCTATTGGTACTTTTTGGTAATATCTTGCAATAGCACATGAATAGTCATTTCAACTCGCATCACAACACATAAGATGCTATTTTGTTATATCAAATAATTATATGTGTAGTACTATTATATATCACAAAAAATATAGAACTTAAAATTAAATGGCGAATATTGATATGAAATCATGTTTTACGTCAAAATGTTTAAAGTTATTTAACATAAAGTTAAATATATTATCATGGAGATACTAATATAACTTAAAGTGAAAATGTTGGTGCCATTATTGTATAGTTTGTTAAGGAATATTTTTCCAATTGATAAGTTGTTAAAATAAAGTTGTATCCTAATGTATACATGTTTACTTGTTTATGTGGTGCTACATACTATTTCTACTTTTAGCCAATAATAGCGGTAGAGTGTGTAATTTAGAAATATATGTAGCATACTTTTTAAGGATATTGAATTAATTTACTTAATAGTTCAATGCATTAAATGCTCAATTTAAAAATATGTTTTATCTATTTTGTATAACATAATTTAGTTATCTTTTGACAATAGCAAATGTAGGAATTTATAAAAATATTGAGTTGTTACCTTTATTTATCTTGCACAATGCTATAGTGTTGTAATTTAGATGTTAATTTAGGTGGTATTTTGTATATTTAGTTATGTTTGATAAAAGAAAAGGTAGGTGATTTATGAAAATATCGGGATATTACCTTTAATTATCTTGCTTAATGTTAATCACATACCGGTTTTAAGAACAAGACCGGGGAGCATTAACACCATATGTGAGCCGAAGTCAAATCTCACATATAATTACAATTAAAGGAAATATCAAAACATAATGCTTAGTATATAACAAACTTAATACAAGAAGATAACCTCAAAGCGAACAACGGAAAGACACTCAGATCTTGGGATGAAGCCTCCACTCCACAAGGACAAACCGACTAGTTGACCACAAGCCCGACTCCTTCAAAAACTCTAGTAATCTTGCAACATCCCGGTTTGAGTGGAAATTGCAAGAGTGAGTCCATGTCGAACTCAAAGAAATATAACATAGGGTTATGAAGCTCAAAGGTGACACCGGTTTAATCACGGTAAGCATTTTAGTGAGTCAAATTTTAGCATTAATTAAGCAAGAAGTTGTGCTTAAGCCCCAAATATTCCCATATCATAGTAGTAACATCCGTCATAAGTCTCCATCATCTTCATCACGCCATCATCATAGTCACCTTCAACTTAAATCCATGTCTCAACCTTATCTCAATCTCAACATCCACCCATCATCTATTCCTTGAGTTTTCCGGGCCGCCGTGACCGTGCGGAGCAACGTCGTTATAACGGTTTATACTCAAGCCAGAGGTGTACACTTTCACCCGTGAGTTGTGCTTTCCAAATGCATGGGTTAATTAGGCCCAAACACAAGAAACCACTATGAAGCCTTTCAAAGGTTTTTCTAAACTGCTAAGGCCGCTAAGATTCCCTTTATGAACCGGTAGGATCCTCCCCTCCAAGGTGTGACTAACAAACTACAAATAAACCAAGGTGCACCCCTTGGTAGGCCGTGATCAAACCAATTGTAGCCCCTCTTGCTTTAGGGAACCCCTAACAAGATAGAGAAGGTCCTTTGACCGACTAAAGCCGAGCCATATAGCCCCCAAAATTGTCTTTGTAAGTCCCTTTTGCCAAAGGATAAGTCCTTATGGAGAGCCAAGAGCATCATGTAAAAAGCATGAGCTCTCGCCCTATGGTCCATGGTAAACATCATCACATACAATTCATTGTTTATATCATAGTCATCATTAGATCATGTTTATATAAAGTTGAGCACTAGCAAGATACTACCCATATGCAACACCCCCATAGACAACAAGGTACAAGATAGCAATAACTATGTTACAATCTCTAAGTTTGTCAAGGTGGACACATGCATATGTATCATGATTATAAAGTGTATAGGTAACAAGGATAGTCCCATGCTATACTTGCCTTAAACCGAGATTCCTTCTTCTTATTTAATTCCTCAAAGAACTCCTAAGGATCTTGGTCTTCAAATAATTCCTCGATCTTCCATGAACCGCTCCTCACTTGTCTACTTGATCACCAACTTCTTCTTAGCCACCAACGTAAAACTCACCGACCGACATCAACACAAAGCACCACACAAGCATCCGAGAAATCATACATGAAGCAACAATAAAACTATATTAGAACATTACACCAACAGTATGAAAACAAGATAAAAGGTTTAGAAAACAAATCTACGTCTCACTACGATCACACGACGCCGTAGATCACAAAAATCGAGCTAGAACGTGAAAGTTATGAATTAAACAAGATTTCCTTTAGTAAAACAAATTAAATCAAACTTCAAATTTGAAAAGTTCAAAAACACGGTTAACATCACTGCTAACAGCGAAGTTTACGTTATTCTGAACCTAACGCAACTTGAACGGACCAAAAGCGTTTAAAATGAGTAAGTTATGGCCAAAACAAGGTTCGGGGGCATATCTATGAGAAAACAGGGGCTAGACCGTGATTAACAGAAGCCACCGGGGCTAACTCGTGAAACGAGCGGTGCGAAGGGGCTTTTCTTTAAATACTTTTTGAATGAAGGATCCCGACGCAAAACAGGGAAACAACGGGGGCTTTTTACAAAGAAAACCTGGCGGGGCGGACCAGGTTGTTGACCAAGTTGGCCCGGTCGGCGCCTCGCGCCGACGCGGGCGGCGTGGCGTCTGGCATTAACTACGCGACATGGCGGGCGCCGACGCGGGTTGCCACGTCGGATAAAGGCGGGCCGGGTTGGCCCGGGAGTTGATCCGGTATCCCGCATCGATCCGGGCCGCTGGATCGATCCGACGAGGGGACGCGCCGAGGCTAAGGTCGCCGGGCGGCGGAAGGTCTATGCGGGCGGCGACGGGCGCGGAGTTGCCTGAGTTCGCCTAATGAATGGCGTTCTGTGGTCCGCCGCGGGTTCGAAAGAGGCGGGGTGTGCGGTTTGGTCTTGCTAACCTCGGAATCTGGCACTACGGCCGACGGGACAGCCGGAGACGCCAGATCGGCGGTGCGGCGCGGGCTAATGGCGGCGGCGACGCTCATTGCCGCGCGGAAGCGGTGCGAGGGAGAGGGAGAGAGCGGGCGCAAAGGGCACCGGTGTGAAGCTCACCTCCGTCTGCGGAACCCAGGCGGTGATATCGGCAACGGGCGCACCGATAGGAGATCGAGGCGGCGCTCGTGCTCGAGGTGGTGGCGGATTCGATTAAGGTTAGGGTTTAAAAGCCGAGCGGCGTAGTTCAGTTAGGGTTCGTAGGGGACACAAGGGCACAAGGGGTAGCCCTTTATAGGCGCGGCCATCCTCGGGTCAAAGGCTCGGCGGATCGGGCGGCGGTGGACGCGCCCGCGCGACAAGGAGGGGAGAAGACGGCTCTTCCTCGCCGACGCTGGGGCCCGCCGCCGTTGAGTCTTTGGGCGCGGCTGGCCGGTTTGCTAGGCCTACCCAAGCTATTGGATCTTATTTCGCTTTGCTTCATCGGTGATGGGCCAAGCCCATTCTGTGCGCTGCTAAGAGGCCCGAAGCCGCCTGTTGGGGCTGCAAGGCGAATAGGCAGAAAAACGAGGAAAAAGAAAAAGGGAAAGAGAAAGCCTTTTCTTTTATTCAAAGCCAAATTTAAACCACTTTCAAAAAGCTTTTTGAATTCCTTTTCAAAATTTGGTCAAAACCACTCACTCAATAAATTAAATGCATCGCATGAATGCACAAACATGTCTCTACCCTTATATTTTATTTTAATTTCTCAAAATTTTATTATTTTCCTAAATTGAAATGCTCACAAAATGCATAAATAAATCATTTTATCCTATTTTCGAAAATTGCAAAATTTGGGGTGTTACATAATCATAGTTGGGTTAATTTAGATGCTAATTTAGGTGGTTGTTTTGAATTTTCTTTCATATTGACAAAAGTAGATTAGTTGACCCAGTTTTATGATTTATGATGGTGATTAGTTGTTATCGATTATTGTTAGAATTTCTAAAATTCATGTTTTCTTTCTTAACGCTTATGGTGCAAATTAATTTGGAGCATCCATTGGAGCTTCTAACGTGCTTGAACATGTTAAAATGTTATGAGATACTAACTAAAATGAATCACTTATATTAAATATATTTTTCTCTTCATTTAATATTCTAAAATAATAGCCATCATAGGTACTGTATAGTCTATATTCAATTGTGACAAATCAAATATTGATTTATATGTTTATTTTCATCCCTATCTATAGTTTTCTCTTTACATAATACCTCCGTGCATCTATGAAATACATTTATTTGTAACATTTGCTTAAACTATAATAGTTTTAGTTGCATATCTATGTATTTTGACAACATAAACCTAAATTCTTTTCCCTAAATTTCAAGCTTATTAGTTCCTCTAATATAATAGTTATTACTTATAATGAAAAAATATTTTAATTTTTTGTAAGAATTTTAGGATCTATTTTTTTATTTCTACCTTTTTCATGAGTAATCAATTGAATGATTAATTTTATTTTAGAAACATATGTATTTACTTGAAACATAAATTATAAGCTTAAAGTGTATAAATTCGTATTTCATCCCTTTATGTGATATCATAAGAATCTACACGTTAACATTTAGCTTTTGATCTAGTTGTTGCAATACTTTTTACATGTATTAATTTGAAAATCTAATGCTTATTGTATTGTTTATTTTTAAAAAAAAATCATGTTTACTTTTTTTAATGTATATTTAGGTCTTTGGCTACTATCTTAGTTTTGACAATGTCATAAATAGTTATTTCTGGGCACCATGCATTCAAGATGTTGAATTTATTGCTGTATTATTATTGTTTTATTAAACAAATAATATTCTTAAAATTAAGTCACTAATATTCATATGACATAATGTGCAGAACAAAATGTTTATACTTTTATTTGAAGACAACAAAATTACAAAATATATTGTCATAAGTGTCAGGCGACCGGGTGATGATCCCCGGGAACTTCGGACCTTGATAGATGAATGAGGTGTTGATCATGAAGAAGTTGTTTTAGTTTTCCGTAGTTCAGCTCGCACACAACCTGCATTTGCTGTACTTGGCTTCCAATAAATGTGTGTCCTCCAATCTTCCACAGCTCACCAGCAAGCTTTGTATGCCATTGACACGAGTTGAGGCATTGCGTTCCTATGTAGTCGACTTGTGTGCTTCTGTGACGATCAAAGATGTGATCAACCGAGCCCATTCGTGAGATGAGGCACTTTCGTTTCCACCTGCAACCAGGGTTGAGATCCCTTTAAGACAAAAAATAAATAGCTAGGGGTCTCCTCTCCCCGACTGGTGAAAAGAACACTATTATTTAGTTAAAAAGAAAATCATACCTGATTCCCAATAAAGATTATATCAAAACTTATTTTAGCGCGAAGTAATCCAAAGACGTTAAGGTTAAAATGAAAATTATACCTACTGGTCAATAAGTGTCATATCATGTACCAAACAGGAGACAAAAGTGATCAAAATAAATAGCATAAACGTGTAGCCAGAACCTTCATACTAATGTATCAAACGATTTTGCATACACCTACACACCACAATAATCAGCTTCAAACATTCATTCATGTTACCTATAGGGCCTCATCACCACAGTACAAATTCATTATGCAATCAAGTGATATGATGAAAAGAGTTGCCTGACACTAAAGGATTTGTTGGATCACCTCAACAGGACGCTGCGTGACGAAATCTCAAACACCACGACTACGTATATCTCCGCCTCTAAGAGTTGCAAGCACTTCAATAAAAGAAACTGGGAGTGAGTGGTTGGAGCGCAGATCAATCTGGTGCCGGCCGGTAGATGCAGGGACACCTCGACGTCGTCAGAGTGCGGGTGCCGGTGTATATACGTGTCTGCACTGTGTTAGTCTGGCCTCCTTCTAGTTTCGCTTGCTTGCGCCGGCGACCAAAATCAGCTGTCTGGCGGCGTTGCTGCATGGAGCCATCGTGAGGTGCGGCGGTGCCCTCTTTTTACCCCTCCGTTGGAACTACCCCTTCAGGCTATACGTAGATGGATTCATCCCCGTTGGAACTATCCCATCAGGCTACACGTAGATGGATTCATTTTTCTAATTTTTTTATTTGTATATATAAATAATGGCAAAGGTGGGTAATTTTCAAAAAATAAAGTAGATCTAATGGTTATCAATTGCCGGTCTATAGATTTGGTGGCTAGATGTTTTAGATTAATGTAAGAATTTCTAGTATTTTTTCTTTTTTATAGGATGTCTGGTGAGAATCAACGTGGTGGCTCCGTTGGAGCCTCAATTAGTAATAATAATAAGATTTTTTTATAAAAATGCCTTTAACTAAAAACAAAATTAAGGCAATTTAAGAAAAATGCCTTTAAAAAAATGCCTTTAATTGTGAGACGTGTTGTAGGGGAGGGAGTACGGTATTATAATAAACTAGTAATACGTCTTTTTGCTATCTTCAATCAGCAACTGATCTAATTATATGAAACTTGCTATATTTGGGGTCCTGGGAATTAATATGTGTTTTCATTTTTCAAGCAACGATCTTCGTCGAGCACATAGGGCTAAATCAAGGCGGGAGTGGATACGGTATCGCTAGGAACTTTGGAATCAAGGCATTAGAAAAAAAAAAAAAAAATTTGTAATCATATACATAGTTCAAAAATAGTAATCTTAGTTTGTATTTAAGAACAGTAGTACTTTCTGACGATATTTTGTTATCATCGATTATTATCTATTGCAAGAGAAATTGATGGTCAAAATATGATATCACTGATGTTTTGACAAATCTTATAATTTGAAGTAATTAATGTTCTTAAGTTTGTATAAGGTTGAATGTTCTAGATGATGTGTTTTTTTTAAACTTGGGGTCTCCCCATTCCCATTAAAATGGAAATACGCCATTGTCACATAGTGTTACAGCATCGAAGGAAAAGACAGAGTTCAGAGGGGTAACTTGGTAGCTTCACGCCAACTATGTTGGGCACAGCCTACCAGTCTAAGACAAGAACACTTAACCTCCTTAGACTAATTTAACACAAACATAAATACTAGCAAAATGAATTGAAGCCACTTAAGCGCCACCAAACAGCAAAGACCATTCATCAGATGGGGTGTCGGCCTCCCTGCACTCCTGTAGCCTTGATCCCCGGCGCCTTGGTCTTCTTTGCTTCCAGCATCTCCCTCGCCTTCTTGTACAGTCGCTCCCACACCTTCAGCCAAAAGCGGCTCTGTCTTCATTGCGATATAGCCCTGTCCAAAAACTTATTAGTGCTCCATTATGATATATGATCTCCAAAGGATGTTTGATGAATTTACGATTAAAACATGCATTATTTCTAGTTTTTCCATATAGCCCAGCAAACAGCAGAAATACATGTTACTTGATACTGTTTGCTATTAGGAAGCCATTTGTCCACCCAAATCCAACACGTTTCAGTGAGGTAGGAATGGAGTCAGCTCCAATAGTTCCCGCAACACATGCCCATACAACTTTTGACACAGTAACATTGAAAAAAATAAATGGTCAATGTTCTCATTTTCATCACAGAAGTAACAGTATGGGGTGCCTTTCCATTTTCTTTTCAGCAAATTGTCTTTTGTCAAGACTTTTCCATTAGACAATAACCACATGAAAAAATTTCACTTTGGGAGGGATCTTCCCTTTTCCAAATGTGTTTATAATATGGTTCTCCACTTTCCTCGGTTAGTCTATTATATACGTACTTAACGTGAATTTGCCCTTGCTTCCCATTTCCACTTAATACTATCACTGTGCTCGGACAATTGAAAGTTATTTGCCTGACTCATAATGAAAGACCATGAGTTTCTGAGATCTGTTGGGAGCCATCTTCTAAAGGTTACACCGACTATGCCGGATATTACCTTATTGACTTCTACATTCTTTTGGTCACATAGATTGTATAATCTGGGAACAATTCACATATGGGTCTGTCAAAAACCCAGGGTCCTCCCCTAATCTAGTTTTGTCACCTTTGTTAATACACACCTCTCTACCTTTTAGGTAGATGTTCTTAATTTTGAGGAGGTCACTCCACATAGGTGAGTCATCACTTCAATGATTTACGAGAATGAATATTTTTGTTTTTGAAATACTTTGCTCTAATTAAAGTTTGCCATAACCCCTCTTCTTTCTCTAGTTTCCACCAGAGTTTGCATAGTAAGTCGATCTTCAGCTTGGCTATATCTTTGATACCCACTCCCCTTTCTCCTTACTCAAGCAGACCTTAACCCACTTGATTAAATGATATTTTCTTTTGGTCCCCCCCGAAAGAAGGTCCTTCTAAATTTATCAATAGCTTCAATTGTGGTAGCAGGAAAAAGATACACGAGACATATGGTACATGGGGGAGTTATTTAGGTTTGGCAAGAATGAGGGGGTGGTTCTACCTGCCATTGTCAAGTTACCACCTTTCCATGGATCTAACTTTTTACGGCATTTTTCAACCAAAGGAGCCCAATCGCAACATGCAGTCCGCTAGGATTGATTGGAACTCCTAGATATTTCACAGAAACATCCACACACGCAATTAAAGATCTCAAGATATTGTTGCCCCCACTCTCCATAATCATTGATCATCACTATTTCACTTTTATTAAAATTAATTTTAAGACCGTAAATAAGCTCAAACATATATAGAAGCATTTTCATGTTTCTAGCTCCTTCCAAATCATTTTTTAGACAGATTATTGTATCATCGGCATACCGTAAAATGGCCACCCCTTTAGGGATAATATGGTCCACTAATCCAGTCACTAAGCCATTGCTTTGAGCTTTAATTACCATTCTAGTAAGGCAATCACCGCAAAGTTGAATAAAATGGGTGATAAAGGATCACCTTGTCTCACACCCCTTGTGACTTTTAATGTAAGGACCAATATAGTCATTTAATTTGATGCTAACAAATCCCTCCCGACACAACCATCTTAATCCAATTACACCAGGTTTCATTGAATCCCCCCCATTTTTAGACAGTCAAACAGAGCTTCCAAATGACTTTGTCATAAGCTTTCTCGAAGTCAATTTTAAACAAGACACCAATCTCCTTTCTCCTCTTAACTTCATGAACAATCTCATGTAAGCATAGGATTCCGTGAGGTATTGTTCCTACCTTTCATAAAAGCCGCCTGGAATTGATGTGAATCAATCTATCGATAATTCTCAATCCTAATAGTTAGGACCTTAGTGATTAGTTTATAAATGCAGTTCAACAAGCAAATGGGTCTCATGCTTCTTTGTATTCTAGTAGCATTCTTTACTTTGGGCAATAGGGTTATAAGACCAAAATTTAGCCTTGGATATGTCGCCCTCCCAAAGCATGGAAAATCATTAAACAACTCAATAATATCATATTTAACAATGTCCCAACAGTTCTGATAGAACTCTATAGGGATTTTGTCTGCGGACCAGGGCTTTGTTCTTCTCCATTTGATTCGGGGCATCTTTTATTTCAGTCTCATAGAAATGTTTACACAAAATAGCATTATCAACCTCATTGATATGCTCACACCCATCCCAAATACTAGGATCTAAACTAATATTATGATCTTCACCAGGGCCAAACAGGTCCTTGTAATATGCAAAGGGCATGATTTAATAATTGTTCCTATCCTTCAATAGTACCATTTTCATCCTCCAAACTAGTGATATTTGTTTTTCCGTCTCCTTCCATTTGCACACTTGTGGAAATAGCTTGTGTTAAGGTCTCCTAGTTTCAGCCATCTTTCATTACTCCTATTATGCCAATAGGATTCTTCCCCGTAGAAGATATTCCATATTTTGGCATAATAACTCGCCTTTTAACTTTAGCCGATCGGGAGTTAACCCATCAAGCTCCTCCATTTCTTCTAACTCTTGCAACTTAGATTGATTTTTCCTTCTCTTCTCTTTAAGTTCCCCTTATAGGTTAAAACCCCAACCCTTGAAAAATTGCTTTATAAGCTTCAACTTCTGTTGAATTATGTCTAGGGGAGTCTTAGCTCTGTAGGGTTTCCCCAAATTTTCTCACGCCGGTGTTAAAATCGATTGTCTAGCCATGACAATTCAAATCTGAATTGAATATGGTTAGACTTCTTATTTTTACCACATAAACAATGAGTGGGTTATGGTCGGATACTTCCTAGGAAGTTTTCGACCATTACTTGGGGAAGAGGTTCTCCCAACAACTAGTCACTAGAATTCTATCTAGTTTCTCCATGGTTGGTGGGTGTTTGGTTGTTAGACCATGTAAAGGACCCCCACTCATGTTGAGCTCACTAAGTTCATAATGAGAGATCGGGGGCATTAAACATCCTTATAAACCCGTGGTTATTAATTTCATTATTCTTTTCAAAGGAGAATCTAATTATATTAAAGTCCCCTCCAATGAAAAGGGGTTTCTTACTTTCAGAGCAGAACTTGGATAACTCAGTTAAGAATGGGATCTTCCCATCCTCCCCGAGCATCCCCATAAACAATCAAAAGATTCCACTTGGTCTTGAGGCATTTATCCCACAAGTTGATTTGGATCATATAGTCTCCTTGTTTAAAGGATTCTACCTCAAACCATTCTAATCTTATTCCTACCAAAATTCCCCCTGCACTGCCGTCAAAAGGGTTCCATAGCCACGAGTAATCTGGTTAGGGTCAATGCTTCTAATGATGAAAGTCATCACAAACCTCAACCATTGTTTCCTGAATCCCCAAAAATGAAATTGATCTTTGAAAATAAGATCTCTCAAGAAGGTAGAGGTTCCTTTTTGCGGATACCCCTACAATTCCACACTAGGCCTTGTAAATTCATGTTTTCTTTGGTCTCCCTCTTTTCTTGGCAACAACGGGGAGCTTCTGTTTGTTTTTTCTTTTTCTTTTAATGATTGGAGATATCTTGAGAGCTTTCTTATTCTCTTTTTTTTCGCTTAGATCAGCTATAATGAATTCATCGGGCTCACGATGAATCTTCATTGTGCCATTCAAGTTAAATCAACTGTTCACTCATATTATCCACTAAATTAGGATCGAGTTTTTGACAATTTCGAAAATTTCAACATTAGTTTTAGCTTGCAACCTGTTTATTATACGTAATAAGTCTAGCAATTTCAATTTCCTTTAACACATCAAAACTATTACTTCTGGAAGTATTGAGCAATACCCATTTGATTTGCAATAATACTAAATTCCATATCGATAAATTGGATATAGAAGGAGGGGGGGTGGGGCGGTACCTTCTAAGTTCCTCTTCTTGGCCATGAGTTCATTCTTGTCTTGTGTGGTAAGTGAAATATCCTTAGCCGACCTCTCACTTCTCCTCATCTCTTGTTCGGATTTTTCTTTTGGTAGCCTTGTTGAATGACTTCACCAAGCTTCACACCCTCTCCATCATTTCCGGTTTTCTCGGATATAATAAGTCCTCGGATGTATTTTCCGGAGTGATCGAGACTTGTCCATCTATGGTTATCACCTCTGGAGATATTATGCGGATCTAATATCAGTATTCTCAATTTCAATTTCTTCATATTTGTCAAGTAGCTTGGACCACTCGAATCAACAATGCTCTTAGGACTAGTCTTGTCTTCCTCCATATCCACATTCATGTACTCATCTTTATCAGACATGGTCCTTGGGTTCTTAGTTATCTCCTTGAATGTATGTCCCTCAGCATCCATATCCAGGGCACCAAAGCATATCTGATCAGTTACCTTCTCAATTTTGTCATTCGAGTCTCGATTGTCATATCGGCCCCAATTCTTTCAAACTTCCCACTTTGGACTTGTTGTTTTGAGCGAGTTTTTGGACATCACATCTCCGTCAAGCCCGCTTCAAGCAATCAAGCAAGCGCAAAGACAGCCACCCGGTGGTTCCTAACTTTTGTTCGGCCTCTTCTTTGGCGGTGAGATCGGATATGACGTAGGTGAAGCGAACTAAGCCTAGCTCGGTTGGTTAGTTCCGTCATGCAGTGTAATTTGTCTACCCGGATTTAAGTACTCGAATTGACATGGGTGCTCATATTTGTCTGGATTTATCTAGAATTTAATGGTGTCGTGCTTTCAGTGATAGAAAGCGTCCTCACCGTCGACGAGATGCCTGTGGTGACTTCTCGAGATGTGCCGACGTAGTCTCTCGGAGGTGCGCATAGAGATAGAGTCTGCATATACATGTGTTCATACGAGTGAGCATAAGTGTGTCTTAAGTGTCCTTGTGTAATTCTAAACAAAAAAAAAAAAAGAGTAGGAGAAAGGGGTTCGCTTTTAGTAGAGAAAGTAGCTAGCACTGATACTTGGAGAAGTATTGTACAAAACAGGTTCAGATAAGTAGGGTTAACTCATTTCTTCTAAATCAAAGTTATTAAAAGTCACCCCAACTTCCTGCTCCCACAACAAACGGAGCCTTCGTGGCCTCTTCATATCTCGCCATCTGTCTTTTTTTTCCGTCGTTGCAAGGCACCGGCGAAGGATCGACTCGGAGTGAAAAAAAAAGAGAAAAATATCAGATCGACAGCGCGTCTCGCGTCCGTCCCTGCCTCTCCCCCACCGCGTTTCCCTCGCACGCGCCCCCAATCCCCTCGCGCCACTGTTCTTCTCCCTCACCTCTCCCATCCCGACGCCGCCGCCCAAGCCCACAGCGTCACAGCCCGGTCCCCACAGCGAAGGCCCCCACGCCTCTCACACGGTCGCCGCGCGGCGCGAGACTGCTCTTCTCGCTCGCCTCACACGGCCCCGTCTCCTCACGCCGCCCCACCTTTCAGCGCGCTCCCAGCCTCCCTCGGCGTCCATGACTGATGGCCCCCCCGCTGCGTTGGCCCCATTGGCGATGACGGGGTGGCCTGGGAGTGGGTACGTCGTCGAAGCTCGGCCCACCGGTCGCCAATCGCCGCGCCGCCCGCCTGCCTTCGCCACGTCTGCTCGGGGGAGCAGGTTGGAGGAGCGCGAAGTCTGCTCGGGGAGGAAGTGGGGAGAGCGGTGAGCCTCAACGTGCATGACACATGGGGCCTCTTCCGCTTGGCCCCATAGGCAGACTCTCGTGTGCGTTGGTGTGGCGTGCAGGCGGCAGATCCAGGAGAGATGATACGAGGCCATAGGTCCTCAAGTGCGTCTACCTGCCCCCCTGGCTTCACAAGGACGGCGCTCGGCGCTCGCCGTACTCGCGTGCGCCCGGCCATGCCTCTGCGACTGACGGAGCTGTACCTGGTGAACAGTGCACGGCGGCCCTGCCATCTCCACTTCGAAAATCGAAAGCGGCCCCCCTCTGCTGGTGAGTCGTTCCTTCCCCTTATCTACCCGGCCGGCTGAAGCATTCGCTCCCTCTCCCCCACCCGTTGCAAGCTCGACCTTTCCTATTTCCTGCTACTTGTGAGAACTAACAGTCAGCTTCCCCAACCGGAGGACACTCAACTTGATTCGTGTGCGTTCTTACTTGTACCCTCTTGTGATCTTGGTTGGTGGGCAGGTTCCTTGTTGTGTGATCGGGTGTTCTGTGTTGTGTCTGTAGCTGAGCTTCCCAGGAGATGGTGTCGGTGACTTGAGCCCGTGGAGATCTTACATTCTTCCTTGTGTGCATCGTGAAGGGAGGTATGCCATCTCTTCCTTGACTTTACAGAAATTTACCTTCTTTTTGTAAAACCAGTAGAACTTTATATGTGTACTCAAGATAGTCTTTTCGGTAGTCTTTAGAAAAAAAGTGTCAGACTCAGGTGGTTAACATGTTTGGGTTTCGAATCAGACTGCTTATATAACATTAAAGCTCTACTGGGAATTCATATAAAGGAACGGGCAGTCATGCTTTAACTTTGTCTTTCTCATACTATATAGAAAATAAAATCTTTGACAAAAAAAAATGGGGTCCAATTGGAAAGCCTCTCATCTGTTGGACTTGCAATGGGACATCATTTCAGATCTGTTTATATATACTAATGAATTGTGACAAATTCTGTCCACCATACGGCCTCAAATCTAGATTTTACAGATAGTTGACAAGTTATCGAATTGAATCTTAAAAGGTCAAGATGGATGGCTCAAAAGCAATGACCACCATCCTGGTCAACAATCTATTTTATAATGATCTTTGAAAAAACTGTTTATAATGATACTAGAAAAAAATGTTTTTTTTAGAAATGCAGCCTGGTCATCAATCTATTTTATAATGATCTTTGAAAAAAACTGTTTTATAATGATACTACAAAAAACTATTTTCAAAAATTGTGGAGAGAACGTAACTCTGGATGAGATTTAGTTCAAATAATTGATAGTTAAGATGCATATTATTTAGTAAATGCAAAAGATATATCATTGTCATGATCTGTTTTACAGTTTATTTTTTGCATCCAGCAAGACACTGAACATTTGAAAAATCTATTTGAACCAAATATGGTGGGAAAGCATATAAAATTGGTAAAAGAAAATAACAAAACCTTGCTGGATTGTGATAAAACTTGCAGAAGCCATGGCATTGGTTATGACTTCAGTGCAATTGTACCTGCCATCATCCAACTCTGCAGTAAATGCTAATTAGATAAAAAAAAAAAAAACTTCAACAGATAATTGAATTTGAGTTAGGTAAATAGGAAAGTTGTTATACAATATGCTCATAGTATCTCTGAGTCCAGGCCCTCTAGCTGCATTTCCTATGAAGTCTGATGAACAATATTCAGTCAATGTGGTTCCTCCTCAAAGCAGATCAGAAAAGAGAGAGCATCCTTGATCAGTAGAGCACTGCACCCATTTTCTCATCAACAATATCAATTTTTAAGTATAATTCTTTTGAACAAGTACTGAACCACCTTGTTTAGATTTGAAATATCAGTTTTGGCGCATGCCTGTCTTGCTTGTGGCTGGTAGACAGACTGCAGATGGAGAAGTATACACATTGTAGAATGTAGATCACTCTTACACAAAAAAAAATATGCAGTCGACTAACAGAGTAGTAGGTCCACTCAGTTATGGCAAATACCAGGTGCTGTGCTGACCAACAGACCAATACATGGTCCTACACAAAAGGGGCTGGCTGCAACCATAACTGAGAAAAAATGGTGATTGTTCTATTTTGAGTACTCTCTATTTTTGTGATGAAGTGTCTTGCTTGATCTGTGAAGAGATCAACTATTATAGGCATGTGGAACACAGAATGGATACAACTAACAGATATATTAATCAAAGGCATAACAGACATGTCACTGCATGTCTGTGGTCTCTCAACAAGTGTGCTAACCAACATTCACACAACTTTGTTTATTTTTTATTTCATGAAGTCATTGTTATATCCCTTTTTATGCTTCAAGGATTAGCTTAATTAAAAAATTCAGTTCGTAATTGATATTAGCTGATACCTGTATGACAGCAGGATCTCATATCATTATGCTTATGTATCTTGTAGAGAAGGTTGCAGTCTCTGGTGCTGTTCTGCGGACGCCTGAACCGCTGCTTGTTTTCCGGTGTACCTTTGTGAAGCGTTTCAGCTGTAAGTCCACTGTCCATTGTCTATGCTTATGGTCGTCGTAATGTTGAATGCCTTTGGTACTTGTGTGATTTAATTTCAGTCTCCTCTTTGGATCTGCTTAAGGTCGTGGTAATGACATATAGTTCATGTATGCTTGTCTTTTGCGTACCAACTACTCCTAAAATTATGTTTTGTGTTGCTGTGATGCCTTCTTCTCCATATCAGTGTGTCCCCAATATTATTTACTACTTAGCATTGAGCAGTGCATGCTTTTATGGCTGGTTCTTCACGTGAGAGAGTGACGCCGTTGTCGTGAAAAATGCCTTAGAAGGCGTGTTGCCGTGGCACAAGGTTTGAGTTAATCGTTGCACATGCCATTACTACTGTGCGATTTGTGTAGCACACTTTAGCTGACCTCTACCACTGCTTAAAATGGGTTGGGAGGGTGTTCAGGTTTCCTCCAACGCCCGATTTTTTTAGTGCCACAGATGAGAGCCCTGCTGGGTCAAGTCAGGCAGCCACGTCTGCCCAAACAAATGTCTCGGACCAGACATCGACTGGTCATAAAAGACGCAGGTCTTTGATGTACTTTCCTACAGAGGCTGCCACCTCCAACAGACGCCTCCGCCTTTGACAGGACACGGCGTAGGCTATCCTTCTTGCCTTCGTCGCGTGTTGATTTATGGTAATTGCCCATGATCTGTGCCTTTGTGCTTACTACTTTACTACGCCTAATTGACATAAAAAAATATGTATTTGACCCTTACCTCTTCTATTCTTGGGCGTATAGCTACTTCCAGCCTCTCAGCTGCCCAGGCTCCATTTAATAGGGCATATGTTGAGTCATTGAAAGGTGTGTACCTGCTAGCATGTGCCTGGTTGCTTCTAGGACTCGTTCATCTCCTAAAAATCTGAGATTGTGAAAAGCTTTTCCAAGATGGAGAAACTATGGATGACAATGGTGATGGCTGTGCGGATGGTGCTGCTGTTACTACAGAAACTAGGTGCCTCCTTGTTTTTTATTGGCTCTATGTTTATGTTTTCTTGCTATGCTTTGTTTCTCAGCTGTTGCTACTTCTTCCTTCTGTGTATGATTTTTTGGACAATTTAAATAACCAATCAGCTTTATGGGACATATTATTTATGGCACTTGCAATAGAAAATTTTATTGCATATGTTTATGGTTCTAGACATCACCCCTCATGGTGTTTTCTGTTTACAATGCAGCAACTGAAGATAGCTGATTAGCAAAGGAAGATCAACCTGTTTTTGCCTCTACCAGCTGCAGCAAATTGTTCATCAGGGTGTATCTAAAACAACGCTTGCAACTGATATTTTTGCCACTCTTTTGGTTTCTCAGTAGTTTTATGTATCTACTCTCTAATGACCTTTCAGTATATTTGGACCGGTATTCTAAGCTACCGACTATAGTGTTCGGTAGCCATGAATTCGGATTTCGATCAAAAACTGTAATAGATCGGTATTTGACGTATGTCGGGATGGAACCATAATGGCTATGGTCGCCATGCATGTAACAAATGATTTATCTAATATGTCGCTGAACAGAACCGTATTATATGCACTGGTTTGATGTTAGTTTCTTTGAATGCTCCTTTTTCTAATAGGTTACGTTTCTGCTGTGAAAAAAAAAAAATGATATATGTGTTTCTTAACTAGGTCATACCTATTGTTCAAAACTTGTTCTTTTTTTCATGAATCATTGTGGGGCGCCGAAAGGGCGCTGATGTTCTAGTTATATGTAATGTTAGCTTTGTTTGATAAACTTAATGCTTCTAACTTTAACAAAGTTAATAATAAACATACCATCATTTTTAGATGAATTTGGCAGTTTCACTAAACCTATGATTAGATTTATCTTGGTAGTGGCAGGTAGATGCTAACATTTTTTCCTAGAAATTTGATTAAATAAAAATGTCATACGCCCATGGGCCATATCCCCGGTGAAGATAACAAGCCGGCATGGGCCCGGGAAGGAGGCGCCGCCATTGCCACCGCCACCACGCTGGCCACGCAGGCTGCCCTAGCGTGCAAGGGGAGGCGCCCACAACCGCCGGCTGCCGAGGTCGTCACGAGTTACCATATGAGGTCCAGTGAGTTTAGGAAACACGTTGTTAAGATTAAAAAGATTGAGTTTCTTAAAGGAGAATCCGAGTTGATAAGGATATCCTAGTTTGCTTAAAATTTAAGTTTGCTAGGACTATAAATACAAGAGAGATGTAATCAATTCAACTCAAGTAATACAAAAAGAGCAAAAACTCCCTATTCCCCGCTCTCTTGTCCTCACGCGCCCGTGCCATGCCCTAGCCATGCCACTGCCCCTGCTGCCGTGTGCCTCCACCCTGTCCATGCCGCTTCCGCCCGCGGCCAACCCTAGCCGCATCCCAAGCCACCACCAGTGAGCCCCCTGGCCTCACCCGTCACAGAAATGTTTGACTTGGTATAATCTAAATTTACCTATAATCCAAACGAAAAGAGTATAATTTATGGTTGCAATTAATGATCAAGGCTTCAATGCACAGGTAAGGCCTTTCATAAGGAAAAAAAATTCGGTGCGTATTGCGTCTATGGTGCGCTCCCTGGACTGATGCTTGCCGCATGTCTTTTTTCTTTTCTTTTTTTTTTTAAAAAAAAATTGAGACAAGCAAGCATAACATTTGACACATTTGAAGACTGGTTCCAGCAAATTCTTGGAAGCTATGAACAACATGGCAAAAAAGAAATTTGAAATAGTTTTCAAGTTAGCCACGGATAAGTTAACCATTTTTTTATTAATATCGTATTTAATTTTACAGTATTGTTATCTATTGTGCCATCTGTGTGTTTTTTGTTTTGGTACAAAAATTTAGTCCTTAGCAACGCATGAGCATGTTACATAGTTTCACAAAAAAAAAACCATAAACTAGATATGACGTGATCTTTTTTTTTTCTAGAATGCTCTATCTATCAAAAGTCCAACAGTTTTGCAATCCAGAGCCAATTTTGCTTACAGTTAGCCTATGCTAGTAGTGGAAAGGCACAGCATGTGGAGAGGTCTCAGGCGGAATTAAAAAACAAATGGCTGCCAAAAAAAAAAAAAAAAAAAAAAAAAATCAGCAGATTACTGTGTCTTTCTCTAGAAAGGCGGCTGCTTTCCAGTGGACTAGTGGTGGCTCCTCTGTATACCATGACTGGTCAACTTGGACTTGGACGTGCAACTGCAGGCGCGATGCAATTCGCAGATTCGCTGCCATCAGTTGTGACCTCATCAAACAGGTTGGCACTGCTGGTGCTGGATCACTTTCACTGGTACTGCTGGCAGTAGTGACGTCAGTTCTGATCTCAGCATCGCACAAAGCCAAATAACAATAAGCTGAACCAAATCAGGAACTAGCCGTGTGGCGCTGCAAATGCATGCCCCTCTGCTCCGGATCCTATATATACATCTCCAGTCTCCACTCCATGGATCAAAACATCTTCAGCTCAAACGTACACAGGCACACAATTAAGCAAACGCATCAAAAATGGATGTTTCCATCGGTTCATCAGTCTTGGGCGCACTCCTGGCCGTGCTCGTCTCCACGCTCCTGATCAGAGTGCTCTTCATTCTGGTGTGGAAGCCCTATGCTGCCACCAGGTGGTTCAGGGGTCAGGGCGTCGGGGGCCCAAGCTACAGGTTCTTCGTCGGCTCCCTGCCGGAGATCAAGCGGATGAAAGCCGCCGGGAGCAAGATCGTCCTCGACGTCAGCTCCCATGACTTCATCCCCATCGTGCAGCCCCAGTACCGCAAATGGGTGGCAGATTACGGTGCGTAATGTACATTATACAGCATATAAATTACTCAGTGATGATGTTTCGTCTGACAGTCGAATGATGGGATATTTTATATGACATCCACTATCTGATTCCTGTCTGTTGTCGTTCAGGGAAGACATTTCTGTACTGGTTCGGCTCAGTGCCGACCATCTGCGTTGCCGAGATCGACCTGGTGAAACAGGTGCTCGCGGAGAGGACAGGTCTGTTCCCCAAGAACTACTTGAACGCCAACATGGAGGCACTCCTTGGCAAGGGTCTCGTCCTCACCAACGGCGAAGACTGGAAACGCCACCGCAAGGTGGTGCACCCGGCCTTCAACCTCGACAAGCTCAAGGTCTGTGTCTGTCTGATGTCTGATCAAGCATACCTCTCCATGCACATTGCACAATGTGATACAATTATATATGTTAATCACAACATAATAATATATAGTGCTTTATTTCTTTTGTTTTAGTTCATTCTTTTTCTTAATTTTTTGAATTGTTTAAAATATATAATTGCATTGTTACTTATCATCTTGTAGGCGATGTCTGCGGTCATGGCGGACTTGGCGCAGCAGATGATGCAGCAATGGCAATCTCAGATACAGCAGGCCACCAACCATGAGGCCGAAATTGAACTCAGCAGCGAATTCTCAGAGCTGACTTCAGATGTGATCGCACATACCGCTTTCGGGAGCAGCTACAAGGAGGGCAAAGAGGTGTTCGTCGCGCAGAGGGAGCTCCAGGAACTCGCATTCTCAGCATCGCTTGATATCCCAGCTCCTGGTCGTTTAAGGTACACACTGATTATTCAACTAACCAACCTGCTTGTAGTGCATGCTACTTTGTGTAAAGGCAATGATTTTAGCAAATGCACCTATTAAAGAACTCAATCCAAATTTATTTGCATGTAAACATGAAGGAAACTGAAATTGCCAATTAGCAAGAGCAGCCGACGAGTTGAGAAACTGGACAAGAAGGTGAGGAGCATGCTCATGGCGATAATCGAAGGGCGCCTTGCTGAAAAGGACACCAATGGATACGGCAACGATCTGCTCGGCCTGATGCTCGAAGCACGCGCTCAGGAGCAAGAAGGGCACCAGATGCTCACCACCCAGGAGATCGTGGACGAGTGCAAGACCTTCTTCTTCGCAGGGCAGGACACCACCTCACACCTCCTTACCTGGACCATGTTCCTGCTGAGCAGGTACCCCGAGTGGCAACACAAGCTCAGGGAGGAGGTGCTCAGAGAGTGTGGCAATGCAGTGCCAAACCCAGACATGGTCACCAAGCTCAAACTGGTAAACTTCGCACCTCCCTTCCAAAACTTCCGTTGATCCAGCTTCCAAATAAAGTGACATTATATCGATATCCATTTTCGATGAGATTATATTGATATCCATTGCTGTTGCTCTTCAGGTTAACATGGTCCTTCTCGAGTCACTGAGACTCTACAGCCCCGTGGTGTTCATAAAAAGGGGCACATGCTCAGACATCCAGCTCGGCAGCATAAGGGTGCCCAAGGGAACAATGCTATCCATACCAATTGCACTGCTGCACAGAGACAAGGATGTCTGGGGCCATGACGCCGACGAGTTCAACCCTGCCAGGTTCGAGCATGGCGTGTCCAAAGCCGCTGCCAATCACCCGAATGCCTTGCTGTCCTTTTCCCAGGGGCCTAGGGCCTGCATCGGCCAGAACTTCGCGATGCTGGAGGCCCGTATTGGGATCGCCATGATCCTTCAGAGGTTCTCGTTTGAGCTCTCGCCAAAGTATGTCCATGCGCCCAAGGAAGCCATCACCCTGATGCCCAGGTTCGGGCTTCCCATGATCCTGAGGAACCTTCACGACTGAGATGTACTGCTACCATATATGATTCGTACGTACGTATCGATGGCCCCAGGCACCGCCTCTTTCTTTTCCCTAATTAAGGTTTTGTTACAATAAACAAACACTTGTGCGTGTTTGGTGTGTGATGTGAGATGCTCCTGTATTTTTAACTTTTTACTTTATTTACTACTCTATATGCAGACATTGGTGTTTGCTGTCTTATGCAGATTGTAATGAATAAAACACTTTGTCAGTGAGATTAGTTGCTGTAATTGTTGTTGTTTCCTAGTCCATCGAGATTTGATCTGAATCGGAAACGAACCGAACCAAATTGCGATCTGACTCGGATCATCGTCCCTTTAAATGCACGTGTCCGCCCGAAGAAGAGAGCCACAATCGCTACTGCTCAAAATAGCCGACGTGTGCCGCCAAGAGAAGTAGAGAACGGCAGGACAGGACGCATCGTCCTTGTCTAGTAGAGAACGCATCTCTGACTCTCAGATTTGAGTTCCGTGTTTATATCTGTTCAGGCAACGCAGGCGATGGATCCAGAACCAGAAAAACGAGGAGTTGGAGTCATAGAGAGATCGATGGACGACCAGCAGGTGGAGAACGTGTTGGTGGACGTGCTCCACCGCGTGCCGCCTCGCAGTCTCGCCATATGCCGGTGCGTCTGCAAGGCTTGGCGCGCCATCATCGACGCCAGGACACTGCGTGCTGACCTCCTCCCGCACTCCTTCCTTGGGCAGGCATATCCCGTCCGACCCACCAGCGCCGCGACGAACGGACGGGCCCATCTAAAGGCCCATGAGCTTGCCGACCGGCCCAAACCACCGCCAAGGCACGATTAATTACAGGGCCAAATCCAGTGAACGGCTAAGACTATCCACACTCTTGATCCTTTAAATGGATACTCTATGCGTTTTAGTCATCAAGATTCTTGACTTTATATCATTTTATCCCGCACTCATTTATCCTTTATATCTCTACTTTTATAAACCAAATGTGAGACTTGTCAAAAAAAAAATGGAATCTATTTTGTAACTTTTATCTAAATATATCAATGATGAGATCTTGTTTTTGAATGATTTATGGAAACGAATTTAATAGTGTAATCGAGTTTAATTTGGCTTTTTTCTCCCCCTCTTTGTGAGTTATAACAATTTTTTGTGCAGTTAGTTCATACAGTGGGGCAACTACTAGATGTCAGATAGGAGGCCGCTACAGCACTTTCATCAGGTAAACGATCATTCGAGATCGTTTACAGTACTGCAGTGCAGCTAGTCTGAGTATCCTGTAAACCACAAACACTGAGATCAATTTCAAACCTCCTCAAACACTGGGATTAGTTTCAAATCTCCTCCCTGCGAACAGGATGCGAGAGGGGCAAAACTGACTCATCCTCGCCAAGGCCAAGCTCATCTTGTTTCACCCAGCACAGGGGCTACACCACAATCGATTGCAACTCGCAAAAAATCACCGCACACAAGGATTAAGCCTTTGAAGGGATCCATTATCCCTTCAAGGCCTCGGGGCTATCAGAACATCCCGGATTTTTGAGAAGCCAAAAATACTAACTTTTTTTAAACAAATTGTGCAATGAGTGAAACATGTAGTTGCTAGATCGAACTAAGAACAATTTATGAATAAATTGTTGCATACATGTAGTATTGTTTGTAGGCGCTTTTGTCGGAGTTTCTTAGTTGAGTTAGGATTTTGTGTCGAGTGCACAAATCCATGGTAACCCTCCTTGTCGACCCTCTCGTCTCTTCTAAACTCTTCCCAATCAACCTCGAATCCCTCTCGAATTCCCGAGTCCTAAAAAGGAAAAATCCCTTTTCCTTTCTCCTCTTTCTCTTATGTTCTCGCATAGACCGCAACCCGTCTTCGTCCTTTCTTTGTCGACAAGCAATCGATTCATGTCGTTGTTAACCGCCTTGGCCAATCGTTGTAGCAGTCCTAGCCTGCCATAGCCATGCATGCCCAGCCAGCTAGTAGCCATCCACAACCAACCCGCGATGGCCAAGAGAGGCCACAACTAGACAAATGGAGACTACGCTAAGCTATACCGGCTCAACCTCTTTCCTTTGGACTTCTTTATGAAACCCGTTTTTACTCTCTTAGGGATCCCATCCAAATCATGTCAACACTTTCGAAGGTTCTCACCGGATCTTTCTCGAGTAATCTCAAACTCTTTTCGAAGTCTCCGTGATCCTTCGGTTCAACATCACAAGTTCCTTGCACCTCTATTCTTCTCGAGTCATCGTGGCATTTTTCCTCGATGTCGTTCATCGAAAATCTCTCCTTTTCAAATCGCCCTCAAATCCATTTGGACTTTCTTGAATTCTTTAAATCAAATCATAATAGGAAAATCCAGTTCCTATTATTCTTCGACCCAGTTCACCGTTCCTTCCGATATATATTTTTGCTAAATAAGAAAAATCCCTCTTCGTTGTTCCCATGGCCAAATCAGCCCCTCTTCTTCCTAACTAGTACATTGCCCGTGCTAATGCTACGGTAACGTTTAGAAAAAAAAAAAAAAGATCATGAAACTAAAATAGATCACCCATCAAGCTGTTCTTGTTCCTACGACCGATATTTAATGATTTTTGATGAACACCGATATTTATTGATGCGTTTTTGTCTTGAGATCACACAATTTTTCTTTTTTTAGATCAAGGGTTAAGAGCCCCGCTTACATTGAAAGTAGATACGTCTTTGGGATACCAGCTTTTACGCACCAGGCCCAAAAAGTATAGCAAACAACGCCTCCACTAAAAATGAATCACCGTAAGCGTTCGTGCGACCTAGGTTTTTCTAGGGTTACGGGTGACCTCTCCGGCGATTCCGGCCGAGGGTGAAAGGGTGGAAGATCGTCCGACAGTTGGAACCCCCATCGCCGCGGTAAGTACTCCGGGCCGACCAAGGGGCGGCTTAGCCCGAATTCCCCAGCCTTTTGGTACTACGGCGCCGATCTAGGGATCCAAGCAATGGCGGCGAATCATCCAAGATGGGGCGTCGAGGAAGGATGTTGACGTGGATGAACTCGGCCGAGCAAACTCCATCTCGCCGAGGCCGAAAGCAGATGGCGTGGTAATCGAACCCGGATGTACGGGAACAGCCCCGGCGGTGAAGTGGATGGCGGCGCCCAAGCTTTTTGACAGCACGAAAAGAGTTCGCGAGTTCGCCTCTCGATCTCGACGATGTTGGCGGCGTGGAACCCTGCCAAGGAGGTGACGTTCGATCCATGGGAAACAAGTTGTTTGTTGTCCGAGCGCGTTACGCTGGGGATTGGAAGAAGATAATGGAGGAAGGACCATGGTTGTTTAGGGGTCATGCCCTAATGCTTGAGGAATTCGATGGCTCAACAAAAGTCCCCAAAGTGATCCCGAACAAGGTGATTGCCCGGGTACAGATTCATAAGATCCCGCATTTGTTTCGAACGGAGATGATTACAATCTTCTTGCGGCAAAGGTGGGAGAGGTGCTTGAGGTGGATGGGGAGGGTGATCACCACGAAGACGGGAGATTTTCACCGTGTCGGGGTCAACCTACCACCGATCGGGCACGGGTCGAAAGTGGTGACGTTGCCGCCGGATGGAAAAGAAAAGCTTTTGTTGCAAGTGAAATATGAAAAATACCACGCGATTCCGTGGTTTTACGTGGGGATCGGATGGGACACACACATCCGAGTGTGGCAATCGAGAGCACCCGATCAAGATTTACTGATTTGGCGATTGGATGGTTGCTAGCCGATACTTGGAGGCCGGGAACCCCGGTTTGAAACCCCAACACACCGCCAACCATGATCAATCGAACGCCGCCAACCGTGATCAACAGCCAGCCGGGCTCCAAGCCGAAGCCGTGGCGGTGGACTCATGCGAGGGGACGGAAGAACTTCGATGTGGAGGGAGAAGGTTAACCCTGAAAAAAGTGACTCGGGCTCTAGGAAGCGCTCTCGGCGGATGGGGGCGCCAAGCAGCCAAGAAGAGGATCTCACCGACTCGCCACAAGCCCAGTTAAGCCGCAAGTGCGAGAGGAGAATGTGGGGAAGGAGGTGGTATTGGCTGGAGGAAATCTGGTTCCACCACTCCCACCACCTTACAAGAGCCCTAGGGAGAGAAAAGAGGGCGAAGAGACTTTTTGGGGCAAGTTCGATGAGAAAGAGGCGGGCTCCTCCGAGGAGCACCGCCAAGTCCCAATGAGTTGCTTGAGCTGGAACTGCCGCGTATTGAGGGGCCGCGGCAAAGGAAAGAGCTTCGTGAATTTGCGAAGAAATTTACCCCCTTCGCTTTTATGTATTCTCTAAACTCAGTCCATAAATCCCCGCGTGGAGGGTTTAAGAAAGACGCTAGGCTACGACAATGTCTTTTGCTGTTAGCGCCAGGGCGTAGCGGGGGTTTAGGAATATTTTGGAATAATAATATCGGTGTGTCATTGTTACCGTATTCACAATTATCATATTGATGCTATTGTTTCGAGGGGAGACGCCGACCCTTGGAGACTTACTTGTGTATACGGGAAGCTCAGTGGGAGAGACACAAAGACTTGGGATTTGATCAAATTCATTAAATCAGCATCTCCTCTCCCATGGGTATGTATTGAGATTTCAATGAAGTTTTACACCAATCGGAGCATGTAGGTGTGCGAGAGCCGGAGTTCGCACGCATTCCGCTGCGTTCGAGAGGTGGTTGATGTCTCGGGGTTTGCTTGATCTAGGGTTCATTGGCGGTCCTGACCTTTGAAAAAAAAAGCGGCGGATCTTATTGTAGGGTACGACTTGATCGTGCTCTTGTGACAAGTGATTGGTTATCAATTTTAACTCAGCTAAAGTTGAAAATATAGCGGCTTCGATCCTCTCGACCATGGACCGATCCTGTTGTCTTGGCATGAAGTGGAGGGAGGAGGACCAGTCCTAGGCGATTCGGATATGAAGTTATGTGGGAGGAGCATGAGTCGCTCCCGTCGTCGTTAGCGGCGGCACGGCAACAGAGCCGATGGTTCCGACTCGATGGGAAACTTGAAGACGAAACTAAAGAGTGTCTCCACCCACTTAAATAGCCGGAGAAGCAAACTTTCGGTCATGTCGAGAGAGCTACGAAAAATTGAAAAGACGAGCCGACAGACCGCAAATGCTACCTGACCGCTTGGGACCTTCTCATGCCGAGCTCAAAGTGGTAGAGAAAATCAATGAGCTGCACTACAGAGAGGAAATTATGTGGCGTCGGCGATCACGATCCAATGGTTGGCATACCGAGACAAGAATACCAAGTTTTTTTCACCTTCGTGCCGGCCCGGAGGAAGAGGAAAAACATGATCAAGGCTCTGAAAAAGCCGGATGGTGAACTGACTTCCGATGTTGCCGATATGGAGGTACCGACTACATCTTTCTATAAAGAGCTATATACATCGGAAGGAAATCGAGTAATATGGGTGAAGTGTTAAGCACGGTCCCAAAGAAAAAGTAACACCGGAGATGAATGAGGAACTTACGGCCCATTTATGAGAAAGAAGTGAAGGAAGCTCTATTTCCGATGTTTCCAACAAAGGCTCGGGGTCCGACGGCTTCCCCGCCCCACTTCTTCCAACGTCATTGGGATTTATGTGGCAAGGAAGTTTCAGGCTTGCAATCTTTGGGGGTCCCGAGTGGCAAGGATAACCCGGATGTGGTAAATGACACAATTATCGTCCTAATTCCAAAAATTGCAAGACCGCAGGAGCTAGGGCAATTCAAAGCCGATTAGTTTATGCAATGTGATTTACAAAATTGTGTCAAAAGTTGCAGCTAATAGGCTTAAGGTGATACTACCGAGATTATTTAGAGGAGCAATCGGCTTTTGTCCCGGAAGGCTTATAACCGATAATATCATAACGGCCTATGAATGTGCATTTTATGAAGCAAGTGCGCCTAAAGACCGACGATGCTTTGTGCTCTCGCTTGATATGAAGAAAGCATATGATCGGGTAGAATGGACGTATTTGCAAGCAATTATGACAAAGTTGGGTTTCCACCAATCTTTTGTGCAACTAATGATGAGGTTAGTGTCATCTGTAACCTTTTCAGTTATGCTGAATGGTAGGTGTTTGGAGAGCTTCCAACCATCGCGTGGGATTCGGCCAAGGGGATCCTATTTCTCCATATCTATTTTTGTTAGCGCAGAGGGCCTTTCGTGCCTTTTTAAAAATCCCGTGTTCAATCATCCGTGCTAAATGGAATCAAGGGCGCCATCGGCCCGACGGTTAGTCACCTCCTATTTGCCGATGATAGCCTTCTTTGTTTTTCGTGAGCGATAGTGAGAACGCTGTGGTGGTGAAAGATACTCTGCAAAAGTACTGTGATGCATCGGGGCAGCAGATTAATGAGCATAAATCTTCGATACACTTTGCCAAGAGGTGCAGTCAGGAGAACAGAGATGCAATCAAGTCAATACTAAATGTCCACAATGAGTGTATCGCTGAGAAATACTTGGGGATGCCCTCTCGATGTGGGATCTTCCCTCAACGGAGCTTTCAAATTCCTCAAGGACGTAGTGTGGAGCAAAGTCCAAGGGTGGATGGAACAATGCTTGGTGCAGTGCGGAAAGAAGTACTCATTAAATCAGTCGCCCCAGCCATACCTACCTATTCCATGTCATGCTTCAAGTTACCGAGGGGCCTCTGTAATCACCTAACCAGTCTTGTGCGAAGCTTTTGGTGGGGTAGCAAGGCCGGTAAAAAAGAAAGACATGCTGGGTTGCATGGGATGAGATGGTAATGCCAAAATTTATGGGGGGACTCGCTTCAGAGATTTTGAAATGTTTAATCTAGCACTACTTGCAAAACAAGCATGGCGCCTTCTTCAGGATCAGTCATCTCTCGGTGCAAGGGTTCTCAAGGCGGTGTACTTCCCACATACGCACTTTCGGATGCCGATCTGGGGCGTCTCCATCAAAGATCCGGCGTTCAATTGTAGACGGCAGAGAAGTATTGTAGCCGGGTCTCATAAGAAGAATCGGTTCTCGTGAAAATACACTAATTTGGAGCATGGACTGGTTACCGACCGACAAGTCTTCGTCGGCCGGTCCCGAGCAGCAGTCCAAACCCACCTCAACGTGTTAGTGAATTGATCAATAGCACTACAAGGTCGTGGAATCTGGAGAAGCTGCAACAATTTTTTTCTCCAACTGACGTTGATAGTATATGCAGCATACCATTGAGCTATAGAGTTCAAGAAGATTTTTGGGCTTGGCACTTTGAGAGAACCGGCATCTTCACGGTGCGATCGGCGTATAGGCTGCTGAGTTTCCAACGTATTAATAAGGAGAAGGCAATGAGTTCGGACAGGAAAAGGGCAGAAGGAGATTGGAAAATTATTTGGCATGTTAAGGTCCCTCCAAAGGTTAGCACTTTTCTTTGGCGATTGGCTAAAGTTTCATTGCCTTCAGCTGATGTGCTCCATCATAGAAATATGGCAAGTAACGGTTTGTGCTCCCTGTGTGGTGCTGAAGATTCATGGAAGCACTCGTTGCTTGACTGTCATATGGCCAAGAGTGTTTGGGCACTTGAAAGAGAGGAGGTGGTCGAACATCTCTGTCAAATTCATGATGATGATCCTAAACGCTGGGTGGTCAGAGTTTTTGAGACGCTACCTCATGTTGATGCGGTGAGGGTAGCTGTAACTTTGTGGGCAATATGGTTCTCGCGAAGAAAGGCGATACACGAGAACATCTTCCATAGTCCACTGTCGACCCATGGTTTTATATCCAGGTATTGTGAAGAGATCCAAGGTACAATGCAACAAAGCAAGTCAAAATCAAGTGGCCAGGCAGCCACACCGAGCTCTTGTCGATGGGTTCCTCCTCAGGTGGGATTTGTGAAGATAAATGTTGATGCAGCTTTGTCCAAGAACTCTAAGAGAGCTGCCGTCGCGGCCATTGCTAGGGACCAGGATGGCGTGTTTCTAGGAGCTTCAGGCATTGTTATTGAAGGAATAACGGATCCAGAAATTGCCGAAGCAATTGCTTGCAGAGAAGGTATGGATCTAGCAACTGATCTGGCTCTTCCCTCCATCAGACTAGCATCGGATTGTGAATCAGTCATCAAGAACATAAGAGGTCCAGGTATGGGGCCGTATGGTCAGATAATCAAGGAGATTAGTACCCGAGCTCTAGATTTTAGGGCTGCTGATTTTGTCCACGAAAAAAAAAGCACTAATGTTGATGCTCATGTAATAGCTAGAAGCTTAGGGCACGTACAGCGCCCGCCTTTTCCCCGTCTCCAGCTTGGTAATTTTGCAAATAAATCCCCTGTTCGCTTGGAGACGGCCTCCTCGTCGCCTCATGAGACGACGCCAATGTCCCGTTCTCCGAGGCACAATCGACGGGAAGCGCTGCGCTGTACTAAGGCGTCTTCTAGAGTCGACGCCGTGCTCGGATCCCACGCGGGCGCTCATGGACTGTGGTATGCGCGCAGGATTTTGCTCCGCTCCTCGCCATGGCGTCCACGCTGCTCCTTGCCGTGTCGAGGGCCGGACGCCGCTGCGCTCCTCGACAAGTCGCTCGCGCTGTGACGAACGGCAAGGCCGCAGCCCGCAGGACCCATATCCATCGCGCACAGCAGCCCTCATCGGTCGCAGGACCCATATCCATCGCGATGTGATTAACTACATGCAAAACATTAAATAACTTAGAGACAAATCTTTATTCGTGGGTTGTACGACATGTCTTTATACCTGTCTATATGATAGTTTCGAGACGTTTAGAGACGAACCGCGCCTCAGGGGTTGTACATGCCCTTAGTGAATTTAGAGACAAAGCAGGCATGTCTGGTTCTCTCAGCCGCCCGAGGGCGTTTGTATCCATGTAAACCACACGATTTGAATAAAGTCAGTGGTCTCTCAAAAAAAAAAAAAAAAACTAAAAACGAATCACCATCCTACCGGCATGGCTAGGATTAAAATATAGAGAGGGGAAAAATTACAGACTCTTAGACTATGGCACAAGCTTTGAGTATCAGAAAAGATAAAACACAAAACTAAAGCCACAGACTATGCCCGATTATCAGAGCCACCAAGATCTTTAGGTGCTCTTCACCATGTTGTCAGGCCTCCTTCCAATTTCGGTAAAAACTTCATTCATTGGCGCCACATCCTCCGGCTTCGTCAGTGCCTACCATGTTTTTTAGAAAACCAAACACCATATAAGCATACTGATCGAGCCTTACTCTACGAATCTTACTTAGCATCTTATCTTATCAAATTATGGCTTCTGAAGTACTGCTACTGCCCTGACAGCATTCTGAGCATGTTGCAATTGCAATGATTTATAAGCGTCAATTCAGAGTTTGGTCAGTGGAGCAAATACCATCCACCATCCAATAAGTTAGACAGGGGTGCAAAATTACCACGCACTGTATTGCACAAAGCGCCGCCTCCTTGAGGTCCGGCTTGACAGTGATGCTCCTGATGGCAACCATGCTGGCGTCCAGTGCGCTCGTTTAAGCGTTGTTTGGCTTCCCGAACATGGACAATGACCCTCGGAGCCGGCCGTGGTGGCCTCTAATCCACTTAGCCTGCAGCAAAGGAAGCCAACTGTTACATATGATGGTTCCGCTTAGCCTGAAGCGCCACTAATGTAAAAATGGCTTCTTTGGGGACCTATTGCTTGACGTAATCTATCGACATCATGACTAACAATTTCTACAAGGTCCTTGAAGGATAGGACATCCCACACTACTGTTTTGATCATAGTACCCTACAGCCTAGTAAAATTTGAACAAAATAAAACACTGGAAGAACTTCATACCAGTCATGAGACTGCACAATATTAATTATAACTGAAAGAAGTAATGTTGAGTCTGCCACCTTTTTTCTTGAAAGATTAATAATAGTACTGATCTCGTGGCCACTTGCCAACTTAAACAAAATCAAAATGAATTTCCCAAGTCTTTTAAACAGAATAGGATTGCCATCTCCTGTCCTGCATGTAACATATACACCTGTTCAATCTTGAACTGCTACCTACATGGCAAAATCACCATGTCAAATCTGGGAGGCAAAATATTTGTGTTTGACTGACTGCTCCAGTGGCAGTTTTTTAAATAAAATTGTTCTATTGGTTTGGTATCTGGCTATCTGCTACGTCTACAAAAGGACACCAAATAAAGGATCGGTCGGATAAGCCATATCAAAACAAACTCAGTCCTTGCCATATCCATATATCAGACTACCAAATCTAGTGTTGAATAAAGAAATTGTGGATATTTTGAAATCCAAACCGATTAAAAAATGGCTTCAAATTTCAGTTAAAAGATAAACTACAAACTGCAATGAAAAATACTCAGATTTTTCATTCACATAGTAAGATACTTGTGATAAATTGGCCAAACATAGAAAGTCAAACAACTGATCACCTTGCGTGAAGAATTACTACCAGACATGTACCCATTGCAAACAGAAGACAAGGCACCAAACAATCCCGAGCTGCCCATTGAAATGGCACCAAACAGTGCGGTGCCAGCAGCACAAAAAAAAAAAAAAAAAAAAAAATGCCACCGAGAAATAATCAAGCGACCTATAGTAACAGAAAAGTCAGAAAACGATTCTTGCCCTGCGCCTATGCTACAACTATCCATTTTCAATTGGGAGGGGGCTATCACTCCACTACAGCAAACCGCCAATGGTTGCGGCGGTGTCTCTCAGGATCCACGCATGCCCACAGCATGAGCATATTGATCATCGACAGTGCCTACACAATCAGAAACGAACACAGAAGCACAATTGATTGGATATTTTTGTTGAATGCGGAGACACGAGTTTACCTTGAATGCGGAGACTCACTCACCGTATCGTCATCCTTCTTCTCGCCCTTTCCCCTTCTCTACCCTAGGTCGTGGCCACGGAGCCATCGCAGCGGCAGATCCATCGGAGGATCCCGAGCCGATGGAGACGGCGGAGGAGGTCAGCGGCGACGGGCGGGCGAGCGGCGATGGGTTGCCCTGGCGGCGATGCCCCCGACAACCGGTGATGGCCGTGCGCCCATCCAGGGACCGGCCCGCGCCTCCACACGGAGGCGGTGAGCCATGCAGCGCCTCGATCCGGTTGGAGGTGGCTCCTCCCCGCCATGGATGGAGTCCGCCCAGCTGCCCCCGCACGGCCTCCCCGGCCGCCGTTTATAGGCAATCGGCGATCCCGCATCATCGCCGTCGATCTCGGGGCCACGTGAGCCCTCACCTCCCATGGCGGCAGCTATAGACCACATGACCCTCACCGCCTCGCATGGCGGCTGCGGCTGCGTGATCCCATCGCGGCTCCTATTTGTGGCGATCCCATCGCGGTGTTTCCCTGTTTTCCGTGTCGTGGCGGTTCCCCGTGCTTCATGTCGTGGTGGAAACCTGGTGCCCTCGTTTTATTTTTCGGGTGATGAAGCGATGATTCAAACCCCCGCTCGCGAGGACGGAAATCCCTGGCCCGACGCCGCCGCGGTGGGAGGTGAAGGTGTCCGACCCTGCATCAAACTTCCAATCCTAACCCTCCAATCGAGATGAAGTTGTTTCGTGGACCGTTGATTTCATAAGCCCTCAAGTGGGACATTATAGTAGAGATTCATTTTGCTAATCATCTTGTGCACGCACGTGCAGCACCTACACGCTGTATGCACCTAAAAGGCTGCACCTCCTCACGTACAAAGTTGAAACATGGACCAACCGCTAGCTAAGGGCAGGTACATTGCTACACGTCAGCCGTCTCATACCTCGTCTCATGCAGTGTCACGTAGGATTTTTGGTGATGTGAAGGAAAGAGGGGGGAGAGAGATTGAGGTCATTGCTTCATGAAACAACCGTCTCATGAGCTAAAATTTAGGATTATGAGACAACTATTGTACCATTATATGAGTTGTTGTTGTTATGCAACTCACAATCCTATTTTTACTCCACCCACAAATTATGGAATTGCATGTTACTATGAGACAACTTAAAAAGCAACCAATGTAAGTATAGTCTCTTAAGCAGTCTCAAATTACGTGGCACTATATGAGACGAGTTATGAGACAACACCAATGTACTTGCCCTAAGCCTGGCCAAGCCAACAGGCCTGCATGTATAAGCCGTGCATGCTCCTGCACCTCAATATAGATGAAACACGTATTTAGCCGAGCATGCAATGCACGTACAAGCTTGCACTTGGCCTGGTCCTCCATCGTTCTTGGCTATGATCAGATTAGAATCAGAATCATTAGTAGTAGTTACGAGTACGTGGCCAGCAGCCCAACTCAGGCCCAAGGAGTGTGGAGACGCCGCCCCTGGCTCTCACGTGTACGCACGGTACGGAGCCACGCCGCCGCTTCAACTCGAACACCCGCGAGCCGCTCCCGTGCTCTCGGCCACTGCCGCTCGCGCGATGCGCGCGCGCCCCGCCTACCTCGCTCCCCCTCACAGGCACATCACCGCATCCGCAGTCAATCCCGACCGGCTCTTCCGCGTGCAGGGCCAAAGCCGCCATGGCCGGCCCTCCACGAAGCTCCGTGTCTGTAGGACCTCAGGGACCAACCATGCCGGTCCGGCCTCGATCCGTCCTGTGCGACGCTTGCGACCGCCATCAGCCCATCTCGCCACCGGCTGCCCCCTCTCGGCCTAAAAGGACAAGCCTCAGCATCGTGCGCCAGACCTCGCCACCGTGCCTGCAACCTTGCCTTCGTGACCGCCGTGTCGACCCAGCCTAGCAGCTCGACCCCGCCGCCACTCCTCTGCTCTTCCAAGCCAGCGCTGCCATGGCCACCAACCTCGACGCCGAACCACGTCACCAGCACCGCGAACTGCTGTCTCCGTGTCGGCCTGAAGCAACACGGCGTCCGTCGCTTTGCCGACGAGCACGACCTCCGTCCCCGTCGTGCCGCGCGACCACGATGTGCCCGCGGCCACGCTGTACTCCGCTTGGATCGCGACGCCGTCCGCGAGCAACGACGCGACGCCATGGGCTTCGCACCTGCGCCCGTCGTTCCATGGACACGTCCTAGGATCAGCGCCGACCGCCCAACTCCACCTCATTCCCGGAGCTGCAGCAGCGTCGGAGCCCTGCGCTTCGATCCGAGCCACCCCGCCGTCCCGCCATGCCGCAACGTCGCACATCTCGGCGTCCACACTCCGTCCTCCTTCTCCGAGCAGAACCCGACGCCGAGAGGTGCACCGTCGGACGCGCGGTGAGTTTCCGATCCCAACGCACCAGTCCTTGTAGTCTTTCGTTCATGATTAGCTTAGTTTTGTTCGCGCGCGGCAGAGGTGTCGCTGTCCACCATATGGCGCCGCCGTGCACCAGCATCCCCTGACACCTACACCTATCACCGAGCAGGCTGCAGCGCACGCGCACAAACAGCAGGCTGCTCTTCCCTTACAGGACTCGCAACACCGCGCTCGCACATATATACACGCAGAAACAAGCGGTCCCATGTTTTTGTGGCCATTTTCCTTCGTGAAAATAAAAGAGGTTATACAATAAAAATATAAAAATCCATATCCTGGAGTTGGTCCATTATCCACTACCCTCGCAAACCCACCGCTGGTCCATATGGTTCATGAACTCAGTCCGTGGACACAACACATAACCCCCACCGGTCGTCCGTCGCCGTTCACGCACACGTACCTTCTGGAGTGCTCACTCCGTTGCCTCGCTGCCAGACCTCGCCTTGCACTTGCCGAGCCCTGGCCACCGTCCGCACCATGTTGCACGAGCACAGCTTGGCTGCCATATTCGTGGCCGTCCGAATGACACAGCACAGCACAGCCTGCAGCAAGCTGCAAACCGCCGTAGCACGTCGTTGAGGCCCTTGCCTCCGAGGTTGACCCCTAAATCTTGTTGGCACCGTCCATGACGACATCAACAACCCCTTTTATTATATCTTTCATGTTCATACACTTGATTCCTATAAGATATATCTCATGATCTATTTATCAATCAAAATATGCGGGTGTCATGCCTTTGTGTCAGCCTATCTATTTATCTCTTTGTCTCTTATGCTATGGAAATGAGCGACTCTGTTTGTTGTAGTTGTGCTTGATGTAGTCTTGGGAGATAGTTTGCATCGAGGGATAATGTAGGATCGATGGAAGCCTAGAGAGGGGGGTTGAATAGGCTGACCCCCAAAATCGAACTGTCAAAACTTAATCGCACGGTCAAGATAGAGATGGGCGACCTTTGCCGCGTGGTGGTAAAAAACGAGAGACGAGACAGAGAGAGAGACAGATCTGCGGTCGGTGCGGGGGCGCTGCATCGCCGCGTATCACTTCACAGAAGTGACCTCAACGTGAATCTGAAAGTTGAATGTTTGATGCTCGTGATTCACACTTGTTCCTGCACACAAATACTTCATAGAGGACTAGCCAGGTATGACAGAAACGCAGCAACAAGATAGATCGGGACGAAACCCTAGCTCACAAGAATATAAATGCAAGAATGTAAAGAACACAAGTGACAAAAGGATTTATCCCGTGGTTCACCGTCGCCACAAAGGCTGGGTTACCTCCACGTTGTTGAGGTTGCCACACAAGGCTTAGCTTGCCCACCGACTTATTTTTTCCCTCGTTCACAAGTCTAGGGAGTTAACCCTAGAGATGTGGGGTAATGTATTACCTGTTGTGTGAGGTTACAAACCTCCCAAGGCTTCCACACGAAGAGGGCAAGCTCAAGGGTGACGCCTAGCCGTCTAGGAGCAAGCTCCAAGAGAAAAGAACCCTAGGGTTCCGGCCAAACGCGAACCAAATGCTCTTTTGAGTGGGGGAAGTAGTAGATCCGGTCTCCAATCGAAATTTGCTGCCTTTTCCCTCAGGAATCCGTGGTGGGAAGTGAGGGATTGAGTGGGAGCTCAAGGTGCTTCAATGGAGGAGTGAGAGAGAGCAAGAGGTCTGTTCTCTGGTGCCTTTTCGCGAGGTGGAAGAAGAAATGGCCAGAGTGCTGTTGGAGGAGGGGTAGAGAGGGTATTTATACACTGTCTGAACCTCCAAACAGTCGGTTAAGTGAGGCACTTTGCCGCGACTTAACACGCAAGATTGCCACGTAGGTGCGCATCGCGCATTCACCACCTGCTGCGGGCACTACTACTACCGCCAAAACAAAGAAGGAATATGAAGTTGTTTGGTTGGGCGTATTTGGCTTGGAGTTGAGTTTCTCAATGTATTGGAGTTTTGAGCATTTGTTTCACAGGTGACCAAGAGTCGTAGAATCCCTCTTGATAGTACGGCGTTTCCTAAAACTCAAGATTCAAAATATAAAAAGAATTTAAACGCCTTGGTCCGGAAAACACCATCAACTTGCTCATGGGACTCCTTTTGACCTATACATTAACTCCTTAATTTATTTCCTGCATATCATCTCCGCAAATCTCATTAGTCCCCCCTAATTCGGTGGTCATCAATGCCAAAACCCACATAGAGCTTGATTGCACTTACAATCTCTCCCTTTTTGGTGATTGATGACAACCAAATTAGAAACTTACATAAGCTGAAGTGAAACTTGAGATTACGAAAGCCAAGGATGTAGGAGCCTCCCCTAAATATGTGAGTAGATTTTGAATTTTCAATCTTGACATAAAAGGTCAAGTTCACATATTTAGAAACATAGAAGGCCTCCCCCTAAATGTGTGAGTGAATTTTGAATACTCAATTTGACACTAAAGTCAGGTTCACACATTTAGGTGAAGTGTAGGGCCTCCCCCTACATCCATGGTTGCTGTGGGGTGCTGAACTAGGTGTCAGAGAAATCTGTACGTGATGTATGAAGTAAGCGTGACTGTTCGTAACACAAAGGGAGTCTATCTCAAGGGTGTGGTGCGGCACGCCCGCGCCAAAGGTGCGACCCCCGTGACCATCGGTCTGCACAAAATGTACAAAAATACATCCACAACATATATGACACATATGAGGAAATAAGCTAGCGGCCAGATTATCATAGAACGAGTTTAACAAGCAAAGATCAAATCTGAGAAATAACAAGTCATAGGTGGCATTATTACATAAAATAGAGTTTCTCTCCAACTCCCAACCTAACAAGCTACTCTCATCGAATCTAAACAGTGAAGCTCCATCTGCTGTGACCATCCTCGAAGCACGACGTCGAAAAGTTTGACCCCTCTACTTTCTTCTAATTTTCTCCCCCTTTGGCATCAAGTACCAAAAAGTTCATAGAAAAGGAGAAGAAGAGAAGAAAGGAGTCACTCCTCACTAGAATCATCCTGCCGACTGGAAGAGGTATCCTCGTCCTCCTCCTCCTCTGAGATAGCTGCACTCCTGGACTGAGTGGAGCGACGAGTCGAGCATCTGGCGGGGACCTGCTGTGAGATAGAGCCAATTATGTCTGACAGGTCCTGATCTGAGCTGCTAGTGCCTGAGAGCTCTAGAAGGTCATACTGTGGAGGCCTAGGAATAGATGGAGGAACAAGAAGTCCTTGCTTCTCTCTAACACTCTTGAATGCCTGCCTGAACTCCCTGCGTATCTCATAAGTCTGCTGAGATGCATAATAAGCACAGTGTCCAAAGATGGCCTTGATCCACTACTTTACCTTAGATCGGGAGCCACTGTGCCTCCTGGGCCTAGAACTGGAAGGTCCAGGCATGTCCTCCTCTCTAGCTGATGTGCCAGCAGCTGCCTTCTTGCTACCCATGTAAGCATGTGTCTTCTCAATATTGTAGACAGTGTGGAACCCATCCTTAGGAAATATGCGTCCAGTGACCCTCTCTATCATAAACATGATGTAAGGCCGATAGGGTAGGTTTCTTCTGGCATCATCCATGGCTATAGCTAGTTGTCTCCACACGAACCTTCCAACATTGAAAAGTTCATCATTTCTGAAATGAGCAAGCAGGTTCCTGGAGTAGCCATTGATATCAGAGGTAGCCCCATCCTTGGGATCAATGGTACACCTGCAAAGATTGTTCATCACATAGAAGAACCCTTTGAGCCCACTTCTTCTGCCATCTGCCTCCTTGGGCACCTTCCAACAGTCTCTGATCATCTTGTAGTCAATAGGATCCATGTCGTGAATCTCAGTGTATGTCCTGTGCTCATGGCTAAAACCAAGAATCTGACAGAATGTGATATAGTGAACTCTATAGTGCCTCCTGTCAGTCATCCAGTGGATAGTGTCTGTGGTTCTGTCCCAGTGATATGTGGCATGGAATTGACTCAAGATTTCTTCATTCCAATCATACCTAAAAGACATGATATCAATCAGTCAACTCAAATCTGTTGCAGGCTTCAATGGCTTCATCAAAACCAGCTTCATCCTTCTCTGTCATCTTTCCAAAGTCAATAAAGTGCATCGTGGTAATCTTGGTCTTCTTGGAGTGAAAGATGACAATGAGATAGAAGTTTGAGTGAAAAGCCACCCAAAACCTCTCATCAATGCCCTCAGTCCTCTCATCCTCATAGACATTTGTCTCTCTAGCTTCTGCTACTTCCCTCTGTTTCTTGAAGTAGCTGATGATAGGAATAGGCTGCAGGTTGTTTGGTGCTGCCTGCTCATACTCACCCTCAGCAGGAAGCATATAGTTGTCATTGAACTCAACAATCCTCCTAGGGGTACCTTGGTCACCATCTGCCACTATGGTGTACCCCTGCTGCTGTAGCTGCTCCTCAATGAGCTGAGCTGGACCATGGCTGCTGCTCCCATCACCTCGGCTTAGGTTCTTCCTGCCTCTGCCTCTTTTCTCAACCACTTTAACCCTCATTTTCCTTTTGCCATGGGAATCACCTCCACGCTCCATCTATGCAAAGAAGATGGAATATGATGAGAAAGAATGGAATTTTGAAACTTGAGCTCGAAAGCAATCGACCGCCCAAAGCTCAATCCTAGGCCGAGCAAAGATCGCCGCTCGGTGTCTTGTGGCAAAGTGCCCCCATCGCATCCAAAACTCAATTTTTCAACCTTCAATTCTTCCGGATGTCTCCATATAATCATTAATACATTCGCACAATTTCTAGCATAGTCTTCACGGTTTGAGTGTAAATTAGTTCTAGTCATGGACTCTAGTTGTATCAAAATGGCGTAAAAGAAGAGAGGTTCTCGATTCCCTCGAATCACCGAGTTTAGCGTCATCATCACAAGAATGATTTGAGGGATATTTGAATCAGCCTAAGAACAAAGAAGTTCTATTTGGGGATGGCAAGGCCACACCCTCCCCTAAATCATCCAAACCATGGCGGTTTTAAAACCTAGTAATTTCAACTATCAAGGACACTTCCAACCCTCCATTAATCATCTAGGAATAGAAATCCATGGCTAAAACCAATTTATTGCATAGATCGGGCAAAGACTCCAAAAGCTAGGGTTTGGTTTACATTGTTTGTTGACTTCGTGGATTGAAGAGGAAAGAGAAGTAGGACCTCTCGAAGAGAGGGAGCTCGGCCGGCCGGGGACGAAAGGTAGAGACTGGCGGGCGGCGACGCCATCGGCATTGTCGGGCGCTAGCGGGTAAACCCGGGCGACGGGCGCGTGCGGCCCGGGGAGCCGGCGGCGGTCGTCCTTCGCGATGGGAAAAGGAGCGGGCGCGAGGGAGAGTTGGGAAGAGAACGAGATAGAGGTCCGGTTGAGCTAGGGGTAGAAAAGAAAAGAGAAAAGATTTTGGCTCCCTACCGGTTCGGACATTTAACGAGTTCGGAACCCTAAGTGCGGCACCGCCAAGACGAAGACGCGCAAAGATCGCCGCTGTGGGGCACCCGCTCCCAACCAACCGTCCCCGCATATATATTGCCACTTTTGACTCACTCTTTCTCAAATTTGACCATAGAGACACCAAGATTCATTGCTAGAGACATATAAGCAAAGTACAAAACTATGGCAATCTCTCGGATTACAATTTAAAATTCTTTTGAAACACTATATGAAAAATTTTCACAATCTTTTCCAATGTCAATCTAGTGTCTCAATCACTTGTGCATGTGTCTTTGGAATTCAACCAACTTACGAGAATCGAGAATGTTTAGCTCACTATGCAAAGCACAAAACCTTAACTCATCGAGAGGCTTAGTGAAGATATCGGCTAGTTGTTTTTTTCGGTGCTCACATGGCGAATTGCGATATCTCCTTTGAATTCGTGGTCTCTCAAGAAGTGATGATGAATGTCTATGTGTTTGTTGTTCTAGCGTGTGCTACAGGGTTGTTTGCAAGTTTGATGGCGCACGCTAACAACATATATGGCGCCTTCAAACAGACCAGCAGCGACTGCAAAGCGCCTCCAACCGGTGACAATGCGTGCAACGTGACGGTTGTTGTCGTAGCGAGCAACAACAGCAGGAACCCCTTCAGCATTGTCATTGAGATGCAACATCGCCTGAGTGCCATGACGCAGATAGCGAGAGTAGGTCCTTGATAAACAATCTACTTTCACCTCGATAAACAATTAATTAAAGAAATCAACTGCAGCCAAACTGATTGTATAATAGCATAGGATCGTACATATTGTGCCCTCCGGCCAACTTGGCTACTAGTAATGTTGGTCACGTACAAAGGAAAGGTCACATCGACATTGTGCCAAATATTCACCAACATCTGCATGAGCTGAGGGAACATCCGGATGCCGCCAGCAATCTCATATAGACCATGTTCAACACATGGTTGGGCACCGCAGACACATAGAGAAAAGTTGGTCCAAATTTTTAAAAATATATGAGCTTCGGAGAAAGCTCCCAAGCCCCAAACCTTATGACTACAAAAATGAGCGCATACACACAACTCTGAGCCTAAACAAAAAAAAGTGATGGATCTTCTTGAGCATGTATCATTGTTAGCTTAATTATGCATGAAAAACTAGAAGAGACCTAGCCGCACACCGAACCTTTTTCGAAAGCAAAGGGTGTTGAGAACGATTGAAGACCTAGCTGCACGTATATAATATTTCACACGAGCTATTATCTACTTACAACACAATAACATAAGCATTAACACTATGAATAGGTGAGCAGCATTGCAACATCAAAAGTGCGTGAATATCAGAGAGAAAATGCCTCACCATGCACATTCCCGTTAGCAACCTGGTCTCCACCATTCCCACCGCACCATCATGCAAAGATCGACCGACCGGTATGCGGGACTCGACCAGACAATGGCCTCTCATAGCCAGAACCTGCAAAAAGCCTCATCCCGACCATGTTGTCACCGAGCCAAGTAAAAAGTGCCATGTCAAACCTAGAGATACGTTCTGCAGTCACGAAATCCCTCCACCCATCACCAAAGAAAACACGTCCATTGACCTGGGTCACTTGCACCTCGAACCCAAACATGGTGTCACCAAACAGTATCAGACTGGGTAGAGGAGAGCCCGGAATCCTCAACCAAAACTGCACGTATCTCCTACAAGAAATAATACAATGACATGCTCCGTAAGATGAGTCTCAGGGGGAAAATTGACAACAATCTTCGTAGATTCTATAAATCCAAATAGATCAATTAGTTATTCGTCGTCTAGCTCAATATAAAACAAAATTGCACACATGACCTCTTAATTTTAACATAAAAAAATAATGCTCAAAATATGGACAAATAAGAAAGGATCCATCTATACATATGGCAAGCTTTACAACATGAACCCAATATGGTAGCAAACATCTAAAACTCAGCATTCAGGAAGATACAAGTAACAAACAAGTAAAGCAAAAAAAAAAAAGCACCCACTCATCCTAACAGATGATGGCAGTGCTTGATGTAGTAACATATAATTCAATATGCAATCATGCAGCTAAACATAAGCGAGGCATCGTAGCATTGTTTTTATAGCTACATCCCAGAAATAGTTACCCGAATCACTCAATAGATCTATATGCCATTAAAACCAAACGTTCAGGAAGATAGCAATCACAAACATGTAAAGCAAAAAGCACCCACTCGTCCAAACAGATCATGGCAGTGCTTAAAGATAATTTCCATTCCCACCAAAGATACCGAACTCGACCGATTCACAAAGTGACAAAATAGCACAACAGAAATCTTACAATGGATTCAAGGTACGGCGCGTCAAAAGTCTTGCAGAAACTGTGGCCACGAAACAAGCGCAGCGGCTCCATGGCGGGCCTCGAAAGCCTACGCACCACTCCACTGAGATCCTACATGCAACGTTGATGCAGAAAAATAAGAACAAAAGAAATTGATCTATGTATGCACTAATAATAGCGTACACAAGATAAAGTCTAGCGACCAAAGGTTCATAGAAACTTACAAAACGGGTGGAGCGGATCGGATCCGTCTGAAATGATCGGTCAGGTGGACCAAATGGTCCGTTCACCTGCTGCTCCTTGTTACCTTCCGTGTCGACGAACGACGACCCTACCACTTGCTTTCCTTTCACGGCGGGGATCCGGGACACATCGGTGCGCCCCGGCGACGATGAAGATCCAAGCACCTCTTTTCCCTTCAAATGACCCGGTGCTACGGCCAAGCCCGACAAAGCGCCGCCAAGGAGCGGATCTCGCACCACCTCGAGCCCCGATGGGCGGATCCATACCAGGGCCGAGCGAAAAGGGCGTGCGGCTACAAAAATAGCCAAACCCAGCTATAAATAGAGCAATCATCGAGTAATCAAAATAGCAAGATCGCGTTCAAAAAGACATGCATGCAAATAGGAAAAATTGTAGCAAAGAAAGTGTGTGAATGAAGGGGAAAAAATTACCCGGAGATCCAACGCTGCGTCCGCCGCCGACGATGACCGGATCTGCGCGGTCGCGCGGGCGCTTCCGCATCGGTGCGCCCACCTCCATCTTGCACGCAACGGGCTGCCGAGAAGCCGAGCACCTCCCCACTACCTACGACGGCCGGATCTCGCCGCGGCGGCTCACCGATAGCACATGAGCCACCGGCCGGGTGACGACGACGGCGGCGAAGACAAAGCGGGGTGGACTCGGTGCCCGAGACCTATGAATCTCCTCGTCAGAGCGGCAGGCAGGAGTCACGAACAAAGCGGGCTGGACCTCTGGGGAAGTGCGGCGGCGAGCAGCAGGGGGGCTTGGCGGTGGGCTACGCGAGCGGCCGTTGCCGGCATTCACCGGCGAACCAAGTGCGACAGGGTTAGCCATGTGAACGAGGCGCGAGTAGAGAGGAAGCGAGACTAGCGGGTACGGCGGTTCTCAGACTGAGCTCGAGCAGAAGCTGTGGCACGAGTGCTCTGTCCGCCCCTTCGGCAGGAAAAGGGTGGAGATATAGCAGAGTCTACACGCGCGAAGGACCTCCGCCTCGGGCAACCTTTCAATGCTTGGACAAGACGGGAACCTGCCTACCTTCACACATTAAAGAGAAGGCTGCCGCACTGCATGCGCGTCCCCAGGGATCCATTGCTCCAGCCTCGCCATGGTGACCAAAAAATTGAACGGCCCAACTGCCACGTTATCTCGATTTTTGATGAACAAACATAAATCACTAGGCGGAGTATTTATCTACAAATGTGGTAAACTTCCTAATCAGACAAAACTGAAAGTTTGTACCAAAGAAGCTACAAACCGTTATATACTCCCTCCTGGTCGGTTTTGTTAGGCGTATCAGCAAAATCTCAGATACCAAGGAGAGTAGTAACTACGCATGCAAGCTCTTGGCTCAATACATGCAGCACAAAGAAACATATGGTCATTAAATACATGCTGTGCATGCAACCGGAGTGGACACAGGAAGGAGAATGCAAGTACATACAAATAGCACCACCGCATGTCTCTTGGAATTCCTGCATGCAAATGCTTCCTCGAATTCTCACCCAACACCATGCAAGGTCATTTAATTTGACCTCGTGACTTGCTACCACGCCTAATATAGCCGACAAACTCCAAAATGTGCCTTACAAAACTGACCGGAGGGAGTATTAACAGAGCCAATAGCTGACCTTGGAAATAAAAATCAAAAGGCAATTCTTTTACACTATGTTTTGACAACTACCGACTGGAAGATTAGAAAAAAAAAAACAAAGACAATTCCCCAAAGAAATGTATAAATTTGCTAAGAAAAAACCAAACAATCTGCTAGGTAAAAATCCTATAAAATATACTGATTTGTAATTATCGAAGACATTGCGAAAAAAACACAAACATCGTTAGAAGGTTAAGCGTCAAATCGATGAGGACATCCTCCACTATTACCCGTTGGCAAAGACACAACAATTAAATGGGCCAAGTGGCCTAGTTGTAGTCGGGCGGAGACCGTGTGAGCCTCTAAATAATCTCACCTTGCTTAACTTGGGAGGAGGAAGCCACCTTAAAAGGGAGAGCCACCCTTCTCATATCGAGACTAGTATTTTGTGGCGATTGGGCCTTTCCTCGAGTGGGGGCACCGAGTACGGTGCTAAGATTGCCGAGGCGCAACAGAGGCCCTAGTGGCGTTGTAGCCGGATCGGTGTGTCGTATTTTCGGCCGTCGGTGCTAAGATTGCGGGATTCGGAGAATGCGGATCGGTGTGTCGGGCTTTTCATCCAACCACCCCTCGGGCCGGACTCATCATTTGGTATCAAAGCCGGGCCCTTGTTAAGGGGGTGGTTATGATGAGGACATCCTCCACTATTACCCGTTGGCAAAGATGCAACAATTAAATGGGCCAAGTGGCCCGGTTGTAGTCGGGCGGCGACCGCGTGAGCCTCTAAATAATCTCACTTTGCTTAACTTGGGAGGAGGAAGCCACCTTAAAAAGGGAGAGCCACCCTTCCCCTATCGACTAGTCTTTAGGGCGATTGGGCCTTTCCTCGAGTGGGGGCACGAGTACGGTGCTAAGATTGCCGAGGCGCAACAGAGGCCCTAGTGGCGTTGTAGCCGGATCGGTGTGTCGTATTTTCGCTGTCGGTGCTAAGATTGCGGGATTCGGGAATCCGGATCGGTGTGTCGGGCTTTTCATCCAACCACCGCCGGGCCGGACTCATCATTTGGTATCAAAGTCGGGCCCTTGTTAAGGGTGTGGGAATGATGAGGACATCCTCCACTATTACCCGCTTGGCAAAGACGCAAATAATTAAATGGGCCAAGTGGCCCGGTTGTAGTCGGGCGCGACCGTGTGAGCCTCTAAATAATCTCACCTTGCTTAACTTGGGAGGAGGAAGCTACCTTAAAAGGGAGAGCCACCCTTCCCCTATCAGACTAGTCTTTTGGGGCGATTGGACCTTTCCCCGAGTGGGGGCACCGAAGCACGGTGCTAAGATTGCCGAGGCGCAACAGGGAGGCCCTAGTGGCGTTGTAGCCGGATCGGTGTGTCGTATTTTCAGCTGTCGGTGCTAAGATTGCGGGATTCGAGGAATCCGGATCGGTGTGTCCGCTTTTCATCCAACCCTACCGTCCAAGAATATGCCCAATCTTTCACGGTACAATTTAGTTGATTTGCCAACAGAGTACCGAGTTCTTCAGTTAATTGGAAATAAAATATGTTGTGTACTCTGAAAACTATCTGAATACAAGAAATAGCTGCTCTGAAGTAATAGCTGGATCCGTAAAGATGATAATTGATATATCTTGTGACTAGCAATTCAGATTTGAGATATATGATTAATACTAGCTAGCAGTAGTAGCACCTCGAACAACTCTTGACCAAAGAAGGATGGCTCTACAATAATTAGCTAACAGCCAATGGCAAACGATCCAGCAACTCTCACGACGAATCAAACAATATTAAATTGATCTCAAGACCAAAGTCTCCAATCGAATTGGCAGACAATAATATTTTTTTTTTTTCAGACAATAAACAAACATGCATAAATTAGCAGCAAGAGGCTGCTAGAACCCTTACCGGTAAAGGAAATAGAGTGTAGTGCCCTCATAAGAGGGCACTGAAGACAGTGGGGCTCGAATGAGCAGCCTGGTACATAAGATTGATTGAATTTCAGGCGAAGAAAAAGCTAGTTTAGCTAAAGCATCAGAAGTGCCATTGTGCTCTCTATCAATTTTGTAGACTCGCGGCCTCCTGTTCTTGGTAGCGTTGTCGAAGACCTGTGAAAAATGCTTCATTCTCCAGTCCGGGCGGTGATTATGATCTTCGAGTTGAGGAATTGCACCAGCTGACTGCAGTCGAGAGAGGAAGAAGACGTCCGCTGCAGTCAATCCTATCAAGGAGTTCGGCTGCAAGAGCCATCGCAGCTGACTCCGCTGATATGACTGAGTAGGTCTCTTCCAACGTCGCCCTGATGAAGATTGTATTAACTGGCTGTACCTACATATTTACAATGAAAATACCTAGCCCTGCTCTTCTAGATTGGTGCTGAAGTCGGTCCAGAGTGGTGGAGGCATCAACATAGCACCTGACTCCTGGTAGAGTGTCTGGGGATCTTATGATAAACCTGTGCTCCATGGAATCTTGACTGTGACCTGTGAATGAAGAATCCATACCTTGGGAATGTGTTGTGAGAATGAGGTCATTGTGTTGTGTTGTAGATGGACATAGGTGGGTTCCTCCCAGTTGTTGAGTCATAGGCTGCGGGTCTGCTCTCATTGAAATGGGACCTAGTTGGTTGGTCTCTTCCTGAGTTGCTTCTTGTTGATCAGAGTTTTGTAGTGCCTGCATGTGAGTGTCAAGGTGCGCCTGCGCTGCTTAAGAACCTGAAAAGAAGACCAAGATTTCCTCCGAAACGATAATCATTTCATGCTTTCCATAAATACCATAGAGTAAATAAAACACCGCATAATAAATCCTCTGAGGGGGTTGGGGTAATTAGTTGAGGCAGGGCAATCTGTACACCATCTTCTTGTTCAGAGATAGCCTGAGTGGGAAGCGGGGGATTGAAAACAGCCCAAACTTGAGTAGCAATATCACATTTGAAAAATAAATGAACATCAGTTTCAAGTTGACCACAGTATGAGCATTGTTTATCAATGTGGACTGAGTAACGACCAGCACGAGCTCCTGTTGCCAAAGCCCTTCTAAGAAGTCTCCAAGTAAAAGTTTTAAGGAGAGGAGGAATTACCTTGCATTTCCATACCTTTTGGAGAATGAGGTTTGCATCCTGTGAAATGCTCCTTGACCCCTGGGCTGGCAGAGTTTGTAGACTGTCTTGATGGTGCAAATGCCGTTTGTAGAGGGTGTCCATCTAAGAATATCAGGCTGATCAGAGTTAATTATCTGAATGTTTTGGATGGTCTGTACAGCCTGAGGGGAGAAGATTGTATTCAAGAGGTCATCATTCCATGTATGTGTATCTTGGATCCATAGATCTGCAACCTTTGAAGGCAATGGTGAATTGATCACTGGCAGCCGAAGATGGTCATGGATGTTGTCCCAGATTGGAGCCCAAGGTTCAGACCAAATGGAAGAATTTCCTGCATGGATCTGGTAGGTAGCATTTGCATTGAGGTGGTTCCTTACCTGCAATATAGAGGACCAATAGATGGACTTGATAGTATTGTTAGGGGCTGTCCAAAAAGAAGAATGAGGGTAATATTTAGCTTTTAGAACAGCAGTAAGGAAACAATTTTTTTGAGTTGCGACATTCCAAGCAGAATGAATAATAAGACTTTTGTTAACTGTATGCAAGTCTCGAATGCCCAAGCCTCCTTCCTCTTTGGTCTTGCAGATGTCTTCCCATGATCTATATGCAATAGGGACTGTCTCATGTTCTTCCTGGACTCCTGCCCACCAAAATCTTTTAATAATTGTGTTAATTTTTTCAATGAAGTTTTTGGAAAAGAGCACAATTGACATGTAGTAAATAGGGATAGAAGAGAGGACTGATTTGATATACTGAAGCCTACCTGCATGGTTAAGCTTGTTGGCTTTGAGAGTACCAAATTTAGCAAAAAATTTATTATAAATGAAAGTGTAGGCTCTATTTTTGTCCTTGTGGCTAAAAATCAAAGGGTGGCCAAGGTGGAGAGTGTTAGGGGTTGTAAGTCTTGAACAGGAAAAATAGCCTTAATATTTCTTCTTGTGGTGGGGGAACATTCTTCTTGAAGTAAATAGAAGACTTCTGGAGGTTGGGAGTCTGAGCTGATGTGTTGCAAAATTCATAAAGGATTGTCTTAATTTGTTGTGCCTCTTCCACAGTTGCCTTACCACATAAAATAAGATCATCTGCAAATAGGAGGGAGTGAATTGATGGGCACCCATGTCCAAGCGAAACACCTATTAAATTATTAGTCTCCAAATTCTCCCTGCAATCTGATTGAGAGTTCATTAATAGCTATGACAAAGAGGTAGGGAGACAGGGGGACATCCCATGCGAGACCTCTTTGAGAGACAAAATTCTGAGAAGGAACATCATTTACTAGAACTGCAAATTGAGGAGAGGAAATACAAGTGTAAATAAGCTTGATAAAGGAGTCATTAAGCCCCAGCCTGCAAAGAGCGTCAGTGATAAAGTGCCATTCAAGCCTATCAAAAGCCTTAGCAAGGTCTATTTTTAACATAAAGGCATGGTGTTTATAACTCTTTAGATTAAAAAGAATGGATAATTTCTTGGGTGACTATGACATTGGAGGAGATATGCCTATGGGCAACAAAAAGCTGATTGCGCTTGATTAATATAGCCAGGGAGGTGCTGTTTGAGACGGTTGGCTAAGGATTTGGTGATGATTTGGTAAATAACGTTGCAAAGGCTAATGGGTCTGAAATCTTTAGGAGTTGTTGGTTGGGTGATCTTGGGGATGAGGGTAATAAAGGTTTTGTTGATATCAGAAGGAAGAAAAGCATTGGAATAAAAGTCTTTGATTACCTGAAAAACATCATCCTTGATCCATGGCCAGGAAGCTTTGTAGAAGGCAGCATTGAGTCCATCAGGGGCCGGGGATGCATCACTCCTCATCTCCTTTATGATGCTGAAAATTTCATGAATGTCGTGGGGCATGAATATGTGTACCTGAAAGTAGCTTCTCTTGACGTTGCATGATGGTTCTGTTGCTCCTGTTGTGTTTGTAGGGGGGTTGGGGTGTTTCTGTGGGAGTGGGAAGAGGCAGTGAGGTCAGGGTGCTGGTTGGGTTGAGAAGCCGAATTATGGGAGGTAAAGATATCCCCGAAAATAGTGGACCAAGGTTTCTTCAATCTGCTGAGGAGTGGTGGCTTGAGAACCGTCGGGTTTAGTAAGGTAGGTGATACGGTTTTTCCTATTTCTTTTAATTATAGCTTTGTAAAAGAAAGCAGTATTTCTGTCTCCTTGCCTTGCCCAATTTTTCTTGGCTCTTTGAGTATGGTATTGCTCTTCTTTGGCAATAAGATCTTGGTGTTTTTGGTGAAGGTGTTCTTGCAGAGCGTAGTCTTGCTGGGAGGGATGGAGGGATTGCTGGTCAAGGAGTTGAGTTTCAATCTGGGCTAAAAGGTCATTGTTTTTGGGTTTCTTTTTCCTCCACTTCTTGAGATCTGCAGCAAGGAATTTAGTTTTCTGCGGAAAGACACGATTAGTAGATTTAGTCCAACTAGTTCTAGCAATCTGATGATATTCATTGTCCATAAGCCACCAATTTTCAAAACAAAAAGGTTTATTAATATGAGAGCGTTGAGAATTAAGAACCGCCAGGATAGGAGCATGGTCACTGTACATCATAGGAAGATGATAGACAGTAGTGCTGGGATACGCCAAACACCATTCTGCATTGCCTAAACAACGATCAAGCCTTTCATAAGTTGGAACAGAAGAAAACGCTTGTTAGTCCAAGTATATGCAGGGCCACTAAAACCGAGATCAAAGAACCCACACTGTTTAACATACGCACAGAAAACATCAATACGATTAGCATCAGCAGCACTGGGGCCTAACTTCTCATTGGCATGCATAATATTATTTAGGTCTCCCATACAGAACATTGGGAGGCTGCCGTTAGTTGTAACAAAATTAAGCACCTCATTCCAGATGGTAGTAGTGGCTCGGTGGTGAGGGTCACCATAGAGGCAAACTAAACCATATTGTTTAAGACTTAGATTATTAAAGCAAAGCGCAAAGATGAAGTGATGGCTATGGTCAACAATAGTGAGATCAACATCATCATTCCAAAGAAGCCAAAGGCCCCCTGATTGGCCTTGAGAAGGAACAACAAAAGCATCTTTGTAACTGAAACAATTTTTAATAGAATTTTTAGTAATGGTAGAATTTCTAGTTTCTGAAAGAAAACATACCTGTGGTTTAGTAGAAACTAGCAGGCGGGATAGGTGACTCATCGTAGGGCTGCGAAGACTTCCACTTGAGCCTCGACATTTCCAAGCTAAGTGGGTCATCGGCGCCACTGCCTGAGCAGTTGCTTGGGGTGAATGTCGGGGAAGAACGCTGCCTGTTGTAGTCTGCGACGCACCATCAGTGGAATCTTGAACAACATTGGATGGGTTGACAGGGAGCAGTGTCTGGGAGGCCAGCGCCAGAGGTTGTTGATTGCTGGAGAGCTGTAGTTGATGAGCGCGGTCTTCATTAGGAGCGCCCTCAATTTGAGGATTCTGAACATTCAGAGTGGGCATAGAGGGAGTATCAGCGGGCGGGTCCGGAGGAACAGGAGGTGGAGGAGGATGTGGGGGAGCATGACCCCAGGGTGCGCGGCTCGTTGCATCGGTACTTTGGGTAGGCATGGCAGGAATAGGTAGGAGGAAACGAATCGCAGAATCAAGAAAGCTGGAGCCAGGAGCTTCGCAGTCGGGATATAGCATGGTAGCGGCGGGATTAGGCCCCGGCGGCGCGGCACAAAGCAGCAGTAGTAGCAGGCGAGCAGAGAGAAGAGGAGCCAAGGCAGCGACGGGAATCTGCCCCGTCGGCGCGGATTGAAGCCCGGCGGCGCAGATAGAAGACAGGAAGGACCTCAGGCCAGCGGCAACAAATCCACCCAGATCAGGAGCAATAGACGATTGTAGGCAGACATGAGTGGATGGATGGATAGATCAGGTCAGGAGCAGTCGATCGAAGGACTGGATCGTGAATTTAGAGATAGATTGGGAGCGGAAGTAGGATCGAAGGAGATGAACGGATACTGTAGAAAGTGGGGAACAGGCATATCGCCTACTTCGCCATTACGGCAATACTACTGAGAGACATTCGACAGATGCTGGACGATAATATATTGATTGAATCACCATGTCAACCGCGAGAAATTTCAGAATATATAAACTCCATTGATAAATTAAACTCGAACAACAGCCAGCATATATCAACAGCACCAAATAATTTCCTTTGATTAATGCAGCCCAACAGTACCAGCGATAGATATATAGATGGGATCGGCTTACAGAAACTGCAATCCGAACCTTGATAAATCTTCCACCCGTGGCACGACGAACCACGATCAGAAGATGGGGAACTCCAAGAAATCCAAGCGGCGCGACTCGAGCCGATGAGACTCAATCACGCACTTCACGCAAATCCGTGAGGATCCGGCATCACCCACTAGGGTTTCTCGAGCGGCGGCAGCTCGACGGGAATACTCCACAATAAAATTCAACCTGCCTAATACGTGGCCGATTGTGGCCTTATTAAGTGCGCGCAGGCACATGCATGGTCCAAGCACCTTATTCGGTATTACAAAAATAAAACTGACACAACCACACAATTAACCCTACAAATTACTTTAAAATGTGCATCCATGAAGCAAGCACAACCTCTCATAGTAGCAGAATGCATCTCTCATAATAGCAGCACACATGTCGACCCCCTTGTAATCAGTCTCCAAAAATAGATCATTTGATATAGAGATGCCACCCAATTTAAATAAATTTACTGGTCTTCTTATCATCTTTCTTACGTAGATTAATCCCCATAAAAATGTGCTTTTTGGTTGATATAATTTCTGGGCAAAATAATTCCGATTCCTTATTCATGTTTTGCCTTATATCAAATGAAAATGCACCAAAGTTTAAGAAAGGTGGATCTTTCATATTGTTAGCTGATAAATCACTTGAAATATTAACTTGTGGAGCCATGGGCTCATCAGTCTCCCTTTTCTTGAAACAAAGCCGCCCCTCGGCTTTGAAATATATTTAACATCTTCTATCTTATGATTACTCACTTTTGTAATTTTAGAAGCCATAATTGGTGCATCATGAGTCTCTTGTGCTGCAGAATGAAACTTAATAGGCTTCGTAGCAACTATGCCTTCACTCTTCTGCACATCTACTACAATTTTAGATACCATGCACTTATTAGTTTGACAAACAACAGAATCCATAACTGAAACACCCTCAGTCCCATTTACAGTAGTTAGTGAAGTAGGGGTAATCACATCACTCTCCCCTTCTTGAAGCAAAGCCGCCCCTCAGCTTTGGGGTAATTTCAAAGCAACTTTTTTCTTCACTTTCAATGTGGCAAATACCTCAGCCTTGATAGCACTCTCAAGCATTGGTTTCAAAGCACATGTGTAACTCCCTTTGTGCATAAATGAATACGTATTGTAACGACCGCCATCAGTAGCATCAAGATCAAACTACCATGGTCGACCCAACAATAGATGACATGCACTCAATGGTGCAACGTCACAATCCACAGTATCAATATAAGTTCCAACTAAAAATTTTACTCTAGCCTTATGAGTAATTTTCAATGTACCACTTTGATTCATCCATTGCATATAACGCGGCGTTGGCAGCCTTCGCATAGACAAGGATAATGCATTCACCAAATCTGAACTAGCAACATTAGCAAAACTTCCGCCATCAATAATCAACTTGCATACCTTGTCTCGAATTTTGCACTCGGACTGAAATATATTGGACCGCTGCCCCTTTATCATAACAGCAGTACCATCACTGTGTACATCTCTTGCCATCATAGATAAACCATCTGATGCATCATCTATATCATCAATTTTGATCTTAGCCTGAGTATCACAAGAAGAAACATTATTATGTAGCCCCAATGTAGAAGAAATCTCAGCACACCCATGCATAACCGTAGGTTTGGGTACTGCAAGGCTTGACAACAATTGAGAATCTTCTTTATTAGAAATATCAACCTTCTGGACATGCTCTTTTATTGCTTTTATAGCCACACCATTCTTCCCAAATTTATATGGATCAGTAATATGCTTTTGATATGAACCCAACCGATGCTCATTAGGATTAATACCAGTAGTTGTCCGGCGAGGAGCAGGAAGATCAACGCTACGTGTTGAACGAGCAATTGTCTTTGGACCAAAACCAAAGTGCTTTTTGTAACGCAGCTTTCACATCGCCCCATGTCCTACAAGGCTCTTCACCTCTCATCATGCGTCCCTTATGGAATTCCCTCCACCATGAAGAAAGACTATTAGAAAATGTCTTCTTGGCAAAGAACAACTGCATGTGTGGTTTGAGTCTACGGCCCCGCAAGAAAATGTGCATGGCATCTTCCCAATCATAGTAACTGGGATCATTGGTTCTCAAATAAAGTGTTGGCACACATTTAATCTCCTTATTAGCAAGACTATAATTGGCCATTGGAAAAGAAAAATCCAAATGCACCGTGAACAACCTGTCTCTCCAACTGATGAGGACACGCCTACAATGTCCAATAAATTGCCCCAATCTTTCGCGATGCAGCAGCAGTCTCAAATGAAATAAATATTAATCTGAATTCGATGCATGCTAATTTAATATTCAGATTAATTTCTCTTGACGGAATACAAATAGCAACTCTTCACGTCAATATTTAGAGAAAAGTATTCGACCGACCAATCACAGCACCATGCATGAAGCCATGCCAACAACACTAACAATATAGTAGCAGTAATTCGGTTGAACCGAAAAGAACTTGATCTCTCAAATAAACAATCGGGCTAGCAGCAGAATTATTACTCAAAAGACCAAATATTCTAATTGATTATCCAACTCAAATAGTAGCAGCGATAAATAAAGGGATCAGCTTACAATGGTCGCAAACCAAACCCTAGGATAATTCTTCCACCTGCAGTCACGATGAACCACGATCAGAAGATCACGAACTCCAAGAATTCCAAGCGACGCTCCCAAGCCGTAGCAGCTTGACCCATCTGAAATTTCCTGTACCGAAAATTCCCTACATAACTCCTCATTCATATCATCATCAACTTTCTAATCTATAAGATCAATAAGGTCAGTGGGATTAACCTGATCATCAACCGAGTAAAGACCTTTAAAGAATTCCACAATTCTTTCTGATCGTCTCACCACTCTCCATCATGTTTTCTAAGATTTTTAATTTTATTTTTCCTTGCCCTCCATATGGCTTGCCGATGGAAAAGTTTTTGTGTTACGATCTCCTTCACAAAGCCAGGCAATGCGCGAGCGCTGTAGCCACATCATTTCCTCACGGTACAGCAACTCATCCATTCGGTCAGTAATAACCCGAACATCTGCTCTAGTTGCTTGAGTGTCAGACTTCACTGCATCTAACTGAACTCTTAGCTCTACTAATTCTTTTGTGACTGCACCAAAGTTTTTCTTGCTCCACGACCGCAATGCACGTTGAACAAGCAACAACGCACTTGCAATACCACCTAGACCCTCTCTATTAGGAGCTGTACACTAGGCTTCCATAATTTCCATGGCAAGAGATTCCAATCGTTCCCACATAATTTCGTATCTGAAAATACGAGGCTTGTGTCTCTCCCAGCTTTCCTTCTTAATCTCTAATAGTAACGGGCAATGATCTGATCTGGAAGACACTACATGATGCAACGTTGCTTCCCCAAATATATCAAAATTGTAGTTTATTTTCACTTTTCTAGATACATTGATTTTGCTATGCACCTAGTTATACACTATGTCTAGTCTAGATACATAGTAAAAAGAAATAGATAAAAAAAAAAAAGCTAAAGTGAACTACAATTTGGAACGGACACTACAGCATGGCCTTCTATACAAGGCATTTAAAAATGCCTTCAAAAGTGGCAAAAAATGCCTCTAAAGATATTTTTTTGAGGCATTATTGAAAATGCCGGCTATAAACTAGACTTAAAAGGTTTTTGAGGCATTTTTTCAAAATGCCTTCTATTGTCCACATATGAAGGCATTTTTTTAGGTGCCTATAAAACTTTTTAAAGGCATTTTGGACAAGCCTTCAAAAATTGTTTGAGGCATTATTAAAATGCCTCCAAAATCAGTACCGTCCATTTGAGAATGATTCTCAGTACTGTAGCTTAGGTTCATACAAAAATCAATACAATATATCCATACAAAAAGCAGTACAATATATCCATATAAATATTAAAATCATTCATAGAGACATCAGTTTCTATCTCCAAATATCCATCAAACTGCAAAGTAATCTAGATTCTCAGTATTGTAGCTTAGGTTCTCAATTATCAATGACAAGTTTCCTGCTCCTTTTAAAAGATAAAAAGCATGACATGCTCACATCAAAACTACATACAAATGCGTATATATATCCAACTGAATTAGTTGGGGAAATAGGAGTAGGACAGGCAGCCCAAGACGCCCTCGGCGGAGGTGCCGGACCTCGGAGTCCCACGGGCGGAGGTGCCGGACCTCGGACTCGGCGCGGAGGTGCCGGACCTCGAGTCCCACGGCAGAAGTGCCGGACCTCGACTCGGGCGGAGGTGCAGGACCCTGAGTCCCACGACGGAGGTGCCGGACCTCTGAGTCCTCGCGGGAGGGCTCGATCCACTTTTCTCGCCCCGGGTGAGTGGCGGCGGGCGACGGGCGGTGCTCGGCACCGGCAAGCGGCGTCACAGTGTACGCCCCCGCGTCACGAATACTACCAATCCATGCGTGGTGGTTGCAATGGGGTTGGCGGCGGATTACTGTCGCCGTTTCGCTCGATCGTCGTGCCATCGACTTGTTCGATGGTGGGACGGGTGGCATCTCCAAGTCCGTGATGATCGACGAGGCAGACCAAGTTCGGGGGTTATGGAGGATGATGTGAGCTCGACGCCCTTCTTCTCAGCCCCTATCGTGTCTCTCGCCGGCGGTGGTGGTAGGCCGCCAGAGAGTGGGTCGACGCCACTCGCGCCCAAAGACGCTGAGTGCGCTCTACCACAAGTCCGGGCCGGAGGTGGACGAGGACGGGAGAAGGATAATGCACAGCTGCGGCAGGAAGGACGGCGAGCTTTGTCGCCGCTCGTGGAGTTGGTGGTGGATGCTTGTCGAAAACCAAAGCCGGTCCACGCTAGATCGTTTGATGATGGTTTCTGCTCCAAATTTTGGGCAAGACCGGGTGAAGATTCTTCGACGATGAGTCTAACGAGGACATATCCACTCCGCAGCTTCATCAACGATGCTATCACCGCCGGCTTCTCTGTTGATCAGCCTCGTCACGGCGGAGAAGGTTCTTCAAGGTACCGTTCTTAACTCTGTAGAGGCTAAGCTCCCAAAATCAATAGTCGAGACAATGGTGCTTAGAAAATTAAACACCGTAGCTCCATGGCAAGGGCCGCTGCCACCGCATCGTGTTTCTCCTCTGAGAACATTGGGCGACTGCTTTGCAGAGGCATCCATCCATGCGAGCGACCGAAGAAAGCAAAAGCTCATCCGTTGTTCTCCGACTTCGATAGTTGGCCGGTCGTCGGCGATCGTGTCGGGTTCTCGACCTACGATCTCGGACCATGCAACGAATTTGAATGATTTTGAAAAATCTAACAAATGGGTAAACTAGATGCGGTGTTTCCGCCGCTACGAGGGGAGGCAATTACAATCGATCCGATCGTTTGCCAAACGTCCGTAGCGCCGTCATCATCGCGGTAGTTGTGTCCACGCAGATCCCAAAGTGCAGCTCGGGCGGGTCTTTCTTTCGTGCCCACAAAGGGGTTGTGTCATCTATTCCGACGTACGGGTACCAATACCAAAAACCCTAGACCTTTCAGGCCAGCCCCAGTTCAGCCGCCACTCGCTTCCTCCAATCCCTCTTTCGTCGAGGTAGCGAGGAGACCTATGGCGGCACAGGGCGGTGCATCGGGCGGGGGCTTTGGTGGTCGTGGCGGAGGAAGAGGCGGACAAGGTTTCAACCCGGGCTTTGTCCCCGGTTTTAACCCAGGCTTTGGAGGTAGAGGTGGTCGAGGCTTTGGCCATCGTGGACGTGGCCGCGGATATGGGTTCGGTGGAGGCAGAGGTGGTCATGGCGCCTATGGCTATGCCCCCCATGGTGGTTACAATGAACTCGGTCATGGGCACCTTGCCCCTGGTCGAGGACGTCGTGCCCCGGGTGGTCGCTATGGCTATGGGCGCGGAGGTGTTCATGGCGGTCACCGTTACCAGCAGGCGGTGGCGGCACATCAGGGAGGTGCAGTCGGCATCCAGGCCGGCTATTTGCAGCAGGAGGTGGCGCCCGGTGCTCATGATCCGGCCTTGGGGCCGGTGTTTCATCAGCAGGCTCCGGTGCATCAAGGGGCCTTTGGAGGTGCTCATCAACCGGTCATGGGGCATCATGCTGCCATGGTGGCGCAGGAGCCGGTGCAGCAAGGGGCCATCGGAGGTGGTCATCATCCAGCTCTGGGGCATCACGCCGGCATGCCGGCTATCCATGCCGGTCATGGGGCACAGGGCGTTAACTCTACCGGTCATCAAGATGCGCCTCTTCCCCAGCATGGGGGGGTCGTGCATGGCGGTCAACAGGCGGGGGCTACGGCTGCTGCTACCGGGGCAGGAGCCCCCATGGCTAATCTCCAGCTTGGGGGGAACCATCCTGGCCAGCAGGCGGTCGTGGCCGGTACCTCTGCGGCCAACAGCCAGTTTGGTGGATCTTCTCAAGCCGGGACACTCGCGCAGGCAGGTGTCTTGGCGGGTGCCTCGGTGGAGGGCGCTCCCAAGACCAGTTCGGCAGAGGCTTCATCATCTCAAGGTGGAGCAGCTGCACATCCAGTGAAGCAAGATTTGATGGTGGTTGATGCAAGTGTCACAGAGGGTCTCGCTATGCTAGGTAAAACTCCTGACATCCTAGAATCAGCTATTCAAGGGGCAAAGAAAAGTAAAGGAAAGCCTTATTGTTATCGCTGTTTTACTAAGGGTCATACAGTACATGAATGCACTATAGTTCTGTGTTGTGAAATTTGTTTTGGAGATCATCCTGTGAAATTGTGCCCAAACAGCAAAAAAACTAATACAAGCGCTATTCCTTGTGGTTATGCTGTAGAGGGTCTTGGATTTTATTTTATTCCAAAGGTTGATAACCCTAAAGATAATATGCAAGAAACTAGAGCTGTGGTACGTGTACTTGAAGGTTCTCTTACTATCAATCAATTGGCAGTGGAACTAGAAAGACTTCGTCCCACAAAGAATCACAAGTGGGAAATTCAGACAACAGGAACTGGTGCATTTATTGTCAATTTTCCTTCAGCTGACTTACTGGAGACAGTGTCAAACTGGGGTCCTATGGACACAAGAGAAGTTGAGGGTAAAATTAGATTTGAAAAAGGGGTGGATAATGAAGTTTATAAGAGAGAAATCCCGAAAGTTTGGGTTCAGTTCAGAGGTTTACCCCATGAGTTTAAACAGTTCCAAATCATTTGGGCTGTTGGAACAATCCTGGGAGTGCCTAGAGTCAGACACCATTTTACTAAAAATACCGGAAGGGCGAGAATGAAGGTAGCAGTGCTGGATCCATCACTTATCCCAGAGTTTGTGGATATAGTGATTGGAGACTTTGTTTACGAGCTACAGTTTGCAGTGGAGAGAGAGATCCTCGATGGTGAGCCCCTGGTCATAGACATGGACATTACCAAAGAGGGAGATCCAAAAGATGATGATCCCAATGGGGATAAGACAAAAAAAGATAATGAAAATGGTGGAAGTGCGGAAGAAAATATGGACATTGATGGGAACACAGTGATGCTCCAGCTAGTGGCAGCGCGAGTGGAGAGAAGGCATCAGGGCAGCCGGCTATGCGGCACTGGTGCAAATACTGTCCTTGGCCTTGGAGCAAACTAAAACTGCACAGCCAACTAAGAAGCCAAGGGCTGTGGTGTCCCAGTCAGGCAATGGAGAATGGAAAGCTGTTTTACTACCCCATCGAATGATTCGGGAATGTCGGTAGTAAGTTACCTAGTGAGACAGTCTCACCTTTGAGATCCAAAGAAGAGGAACGCCGCTGCAAAGGATCAAGACTCCATTGAGAAGGCGGCTAGGCTCAAGGCCAAGAAGAATTTGGAGCTAGTCAACGAGAAAGGTACAATCCGTAATACTCCTTTTTTAATAGAGATGATTCTTCTATTGCAAATTCATCATGTGCTTTAGGTGTAGTTTTAGGTAAAAATGATAAAGATTGTTTTACTTCTATTAAACGCTTAAAGGATTTGGAATTTAGTAGAATGGTCAATAATTCTAAAGTGAGTAATAAAAAATGGAGGTAGAGGAGGAGGGAACCGATTGCTCTATTGAAGATAATGCCGAGCTAGAAGCGTTAAATAGTATTTGGTCAGAAATTTTGGAGGGCTTAGGTGATGGGAGTAGTGATCCATTGATCGTACAAACTCCTGTATCATCATCGCTTAAAAAAGACACCCCAAATCTAGTAAGAAAAAAAGAAAAACAAAAGTTGTTAAAAATGAAAGGAATTTTTCGGAATTGTAATGGTTTTGCAGACTTTAAAAGTATAGATTTCTTTTCTCGATTTAACAAAGGAGAAAGACCTAGATTTTATTGCCTTATCGAAAACCGGTAGAGCTAGTTTTCCACAAAACACTCTTAATACCATTTGTCTTTGGTAGAGATTTTATTTGGCAATCGTTTGGCTCCACGGGGTAGATCCGGTGGCATGATACTAGGAGTTTACTCTCAAACTTTTGATGTTGGACAAATTGAGGAAGGAGATTTTTTTATTCGTTTTATGCTTCGTCATAAGGAATTTGATTTCAAGTTTAACTTAATTTCGTCTACGGTCCCGCCCAAGCGGATCATAAATCTAATTTTTTGTCAGAATTGGTTCGAGTATGTTCAAAAGAAACCATCCCTATTATCATAGGTGGTGATTTTAACATTATTCGCAGACCAGATGAGAAGAATAACGATAATTTTAATGACAGTGGCCGTTCTTGTTTAATGCTTTGTAATTGATACTCTCAACCTTAGAGAATTAGAATTGTCTAGTAGGAACTTCACCTGGGCTAATAATTTGCCAAATCAAACTTTTAAAAAGTTAGACAAAGTTTTAACTTGCACGGATTTTGAGTCTCAAGCATCTCCTAATACTACAAGGCATCCTCTCTCCGTAGAGATTTCGCACCATACTCCTTTATTACTATCTACTAACAGTGCGTCTACAACTTATCAACCTCAGTTCAAGTTTGAATTAGGTTGGTTGTTGAGGGACGGGTTTTGTGAGATGGTGTCCCAAGTATGGCAGGATGTGGTAGTCTCAGGGTCACCTATTGAGCGTTGGCAAGCAAAAGTTAGAAAACTCCGTCAACATCTAAGAGGTTGGGCTAAACATGTTAGTGGGATTTACAAAAAAGAAAAGGCAAATCTGTTAAATAAATTAGATGAACTAGACAAGAAAGCGGAAATTACAATGCTAACTGAAACCGAGAGAGACTTGAAACATGTTTTAAGTGAAAGGCTGGCTGAACTCCTTAGAGAAGAGGAACTCAAGTGGTACCAAAGGGCTAAGGTGAAACACTTATTAGAAGGTGATGCAAATACTAAGTATTATCATCTTTTAGCCAATGGTAGGCATAGGAAAACCCGCATCTTTCAACTTGAGGATGAGAATAATATTATAACTGGTGATGCTCAACTTAAAGAGCATATTACTAGTTATTATAAAAATCTTTTGGTCCTTCGATGCATCGTCAATCTCATTAGACGAATCTCGCACGGCCGACATCCCCAAGTGTCGATGATGCGGAAAACGATGCCTTGACCGAGCCTTTCACTCAAGAAGAAGTTAGGGCGGCAATTTTTTCCAAATGGAGCATAATAAAAGCGCCCGGGGCGAGATGGTTTCCCTCAGTTTTTTATCAAGTTTTTGGGATCTAATTAAGGAGGATTTGATGGCTATGTTCAATGATTTTTATCAAGGAACTTTACATCTTAATCGCCTTAACTTTGGTAATATAATTCTGTTTCCCAAGAAGAAGGATGCAAAAGTTGTTCAACAATATAGACCTATCTCGTTTGTTGAATGTATCTTTTAAAATCTTCACTAAGGTGGCAACAAATCGATTATCTTCCATTGCCCAAAAATTGATTAGACCAACCTGCACCGCTTTTTACCAGGTAGAAATATTATGGAGGGGGCTGTCATATGACATGAGACAATTCATGAACTGCACACCAAGAAACTAGATGGGGTGATCTTTAAAATTGACTTTGAGAAAGCATATGATAAAGTTAATCGATTTTTACAAATGACACACTAAGAATGAAGGGATTCTCTCAAAAGTGGTGCGACCGGATAAAAAATTTACTCGGGGGGTAATGTTAATATTAAGATTAATGACCAACTTGGCCAATATTTCCAAACTAAAAAAAGGCCTTAGGGCAAGGTGACCCTATGTCTCCAATACTATTTAATATAGTAGTTGACATGTTGGCCGTACTAATTGCAAGAGCTAAGGAGGCAGGACAGGTAGAAGGTGTTATACCGCACTTAATCCAGGATGGACTATCCATTCTCCAATATGCGGATGATACAGTGATTTTTTTGAGCCACGATGTTGAAAAGGCGGTTAACATGAAATTGTTATTAAGCACCTTTGAACAACTATCTGGCTTAAAAATAAATTTTCACAAGAGTGAGATTTTTTGCTTTGGACAGGCCAAGAACTTCGAGGAATTTTATTCAGATTTATTTGGGTGTGCCATTGGCAAGTATCCTTTTAGATACCTAGGTCTTCCTATGCACTTTAAGAAATTGTCTAATAAAGACTGGAAATTTATAGAAGAGAGAATTGAGAAGAGACTAAGTAGTTGGAAAGGAAAATTATTGACTGTAGGGGGGCGGTTAGTTCTCATAAATTCGGTGCTTTCCAGTTTACCGATGTTTATGATGTCCTTTTTTGAAGTGCCAAAAGGGGTACTAGACAAAATTGAATGCTTCAGATCTCGTTTTTTCTGGCAAAATGACCAACACAAGAGAAAATACAGACTGATCAAATGGGATATTATACGCCAACCTAAAGAACAGGGTGGACTAGGTATTCAAAACTTAGAAACCCAAAACAAATGTTTGCTTAGCAAGTGGCTATTTAAATTGTTAAATGAAGAGGGCCTATGGCAAGAGTTACTGAGAAATAAATATATTAAAAATAAAACGTTAGGGAGCTGTGAGAAGAAACCAACAGACTCGCACTTTTGGAAAAGTCTAATGAATGTTAAAGATAGCTTCTTTAAGTTGGGTCATTTTAATGTCAAAGATGGGTCACAAACACGCTTTTGGTTTGATACTTGGTTGGGTAACAAACCACTCAAAAGACAAGTTCGAGTTTGTTTAATATTGTAGGGAGGAAACAAGATTCGGTAGCTAATGTACTAAGTTCCCCTGTACTCAATATTTCCTTTAGGAGAAATCTAGTGGGGTAAACTTATCAAACCGGCACCGCATTGTTTCATCTTTACAACAAATTAACTTAACACAGAACGATGTCTTTGTGTGGGATTTAAAGGCCTCGGTTTGTTTACAGTCAAGTCTATGTATGATGCTTTAATTAACAATGGGGTCGAGTGTCACAGGATATTTGGAAGACAAAATTACCAATGAAAATTAAAATTTTTATGTGGTATATCAAAAAGGTGTTGTTCTAACCAAGGATAACCTGGCTAGGAGAAATTGGAATGGAGATAAACAGTGCTTTCTCTCGTCATTCCCCTAAAACTATTCAACACCTATTTTTTTGATTGTTTCTATGCCAAATTTTTGTGGCGCCTCAGTACATTTACTTTTGGATTAACACCCCTGTAAATATAAAGAGATTTGTTCGTTGTTTGGTCTAAAAGGGAAATAAAAAGTATAATACATTGTTATTAACAGCAGCATCCTGCACTTATATGGGCAATCTGGTTAACAAGGAATGAAGTAGTTTTTGACAAATGCAAACTAAAATCTCTTTTTCGGTGTACTATTCCGAGGGACCCATTGGTCGCGACATTGGGCAAGCTTACAGCCGAATGAAGATCTTCAAGATCAATTAATATCCGCAAAGCACGTCACGTAGAAGTGTCAGCTTTAGAGTTCTTCGGCTCACGTGGGTGGCTATCTCAGAGACATGTTGGTTATGTTTAGACAAAAACTTTTATTTCCTTGTTTCTTGTGCCTTGAGGGCGGCTGAATTTGTTTCTAGCAAAACTGGTTTTTGTTTCAAACTCTGTAATAATTGGTCCGATTCTATCTTCGGATAGATGAAGCCGGATTCATATCCTTTATCTAAAAATATATATCCAACTGAATAGATATCTCCCCATCGTTAGCCTTCTTAGTTTCTTCACTTGGCAATTGCTCCTGTTAACTGCTTGAAATAGATAATACATGCTTATGTCTCAATAGCGACTTGGTACTCAATAGATAAACGAAAGGCAACACCAGCAGGGTGCAGAACTTGGTACCTGTGTGCTAATTCCAGCCAAACACAATATTTGGCAGCTTCATCTTCTAGCATATTCACTCTTTTCTGTTCAAAAGCATAGCTGAAAGGAGGTATGACAAAATGACAAGTGTTGAAATGCATTTCTTTATCCATAAAACATGTACTCAATAGAAATTTCACCTCAGCACAAATTCTGCTCACTGTCTGAACCGGAATACTGAAAACACTGAGCACTCAAAACTCTTCTCTATACTCCACAGGATGTCCAAACCTTCACCTCTGTGCAGAAAACATAGTGCATCACATTCAGACATATCAAAACTTCATAAATAAAATAAGAATTTTCTTTCACACCATCAGATTAGTTAACTCAAACAGATCTCCGGTTCCTATGCTTCACCGGTAACATCAGAACACAATAACCATATATATATGGTTCAGGATCATGCTAATTAACCATATAATTTTCTACCTTTTCCATCCATTGTCCAGAGTGTACAAACATGTCAGGTTCTAGTGCTACTGCTAGTAGCCTGCTCCATACAGGGTCAGATATATGAACCAAATCATTGCTTGTTCGAAACAGAAAATTGTAAGGTGATCATGACATACAAATACATACTGCGAGTAGTAAGATTGTCCACCAATACAAATACATGAAAAATGGAGTTGCATAGATGATGCACTTTGATTGCTGAATCAAACACAGTAGCGACCACAGGCAGTGAGCAAGGGAAAAATTCAACTAGTAAGTATTTAGATCCTAAGACAATCACAACAATGTAGGGAACCAGTTAATATGTTCTAACTCACAGCACAAGTAGAGAACTGTATACAACTAGCATTGTCACTACAGATCCACCCACCCCATCCCAAGCACAGAGACGTTCCAAATGAGATAGTTAAGTTACCTGATCTGGAGAGAGCTGCGGCTGAGATGCTTTTGTCGAGAGGAGCGAGGCCTGTACCGGCATAGCCGCCGCCGCTGATAGGGGCGAGGCCCATGCTGATGTAGCTGTATCCCGGCTCGGCGAGGGTGTGAAAGGTCCCTTGTGGTTTTTGGTAATTGAGTGTCAACATTAGGTAAACTAATATGTGTGATTGAGATTATACACAGGAGATTAGTTCACATGTGATGATGCAATGAAGGAGCTTATTGCATATGAGACATGACATGGAGTCATGTGACCAACGTGGTGAAGATCAAGATAAGGCTTGGCTTGATGGACCGGTGGCAAGTGTGAAGGGAAAGTCGAGGGACTTGGCGCCGACGGACCGACACAACGGTGAAGAGAAAGTGAGGTCAAGATTGATGGACCAAGAAGGTCATGTGATGATATGAAGTGGATCATATCATTCTTGATCGTGTTGGTGCATGTGTTGCATCGGCACTTGGAGATGAAGCGGAATGGAATTGCGCAAGGCAAAGGTATAACCTATAGGGCATTTCATTTCGCCGGTCATGAGGAGCTTAGAGAAGCTTATGACCGGGTTTAGGATAGATGCCCGTACTATCAAGAGGGGCAAACTTGTTTGCATATCGGTCATCTAGTGCCACTTGTGCGATCTAACTTTGCGATGTGTTAGGATCGAGTGGCGTGGTAAGAGCTAACCCGTCCTTTGAAATTATTGTGAAAATGCTAACACACATGCACGTGGTGATGTACACTTGGTGGTGTTGGCACATTTACAAAGGCGGCGATGGTTTGCAGGGTTGAGTTGGGTTTGGGAACCGCTCATCGTGGTGGGGAAATCTTGCTATTCCTCGTGCTCAAGTTTGGTATTCGACGGGATTCGACGCTTTCGAGAAAATAAAATGTCTATTTTCTATTGTGCCTGATGCATCGTGGTGGGGGAAATCTTGCTATTCCTCGTGCTCAAGTTTGGTATACTTGTTGGGTAGCAAGGTGGAGAAGTTAGAAACGACGCGGCGATGAAACAAGGTTTTTAAACGCAGCCACGACGCCGGCCCCCCGCGCGTTAGGGCGCTGTGTAAACGGGCTGGTCGGCGTGGCCGACGCGTCCCGGCGCACCCCAAAGCGACGCTGTGAAAACCGGTCCCGGCGTCCGGCGCAGCTTGGACAAAAAATCGCATAAACAGGAAATGAACGCCGCCGACGCTGATACCGGCGCGCCGCGTCCGCGTCGCGGGGACGCAAAAGTCCGCAGAGGGTGTCACACGGGGTCGCCCCGACGCGCGCCGGGCGTGTACGGCACGGTGCGCCGGCATGTCCGGCGATGTACACCGACATTCGCCCGCTTGGCGGTTTGAATGGCGCCTGGCGCGTCCGGGCGGCGGGACGGCCGGGCGCGTCCGGGCGCCGTCTTCGAAAATCACGAAGTTCGACCCCAATGGCTCTATTTTGGCTTGGGCCTATAAATAGATGGGGCGGCCGACCTTGGCGGGTAGCTCAAAGCACCTTGGGGACTTTGTGTCCATGCTTGAGAGTGCTTGAGAGCCCTCCCACTCACATATGCTTGATATCGTTCATCCGATTGAGTGAGAGATCGAGTTCTAGTGCGCTGCGCTGAGAGATCGCGTTCGTGGCACTAGGTGTTCATTTTGCAAGCCGGTGGTGCTTGTTTCTCTTGGAGGTTACCACCTCCTAGACGGCTTGGTGGCAAGAGACTTCGTGAAGCACGCAAGGAAGCTTGTGCGGTGCTCCAAAGAAGAGATTGTGAGAGGTTCGTGCTCACCTTGTGGGGATCGTGAAGAGCAACTCTAGTGGAGAGTGTCATTGAGCTACCACACTTGGGTGTGGGTTCACACGGTGCCCCTCCGAGGGATTGGCTCAAGACTCACACCGTGTGAGGGATTCAATCAAGCTCCCACTGTGGGATTTGGTACTGGCCATTAAGCTTGTGGATCATCACTGGGTGATTCGCCAAACTGTGGAACCACTAAAGTGTTGGTCGACACAACGAGGAGTAGGGGGAAGTTGGCAAGCTTCCCGAGACCTCGGTAAAAAATCACCGGCGTCATCTTGTGTCCACACTTCGCGGTGGTTTTCAATCTCTTCATCACAAGCTTTGTTCTTACATTCATATATACATTGTGCTTGTGCTTGGGTAGTATAGTTGTAACTATCTAGCTTGTGTAGCTTGTTTAGTTACTTTGTTTAGTTTGTGTAGCTAAGTAATTTGAGCCTTTGGGTTAGGCGTGTGTTGCCTTGTCCATTGTGCATCTAGTGAGTTTATGGGCTTTGTGTTTGTGCTTACTAGAATTGTGTAGGAGCTCACCTGTGCTTGAAGTACTGGTGCTTAGGTTTGTGTGACCTTGCATTAGAATTTATTAGGAGCTCAAGCTAGGCTTGTCATCTCACTCTTATTGTGTAGAATCCTTTGTGAGGTGATTTAGAGTCATAGATAGAGGGGTGAAGTCTTGGCTAGACCAATAAGTTTAATTCCGCATTAGTTTCGGTTAGCCGGTGCGATTAGATTTTAAAAGGGACTATTCGCCCCCCCCCCCCCTCTAGTCCCCATCTCGACCCTTCAGGGTGGCACGACGGAGTAGGATGGGTCACAGGTGACGGCGGTGTTGGCGCTGGCTGGCTATGTGGAGGAGGCGTCCGCGAGGGGCGATGTAGGACCAGGGAGGAATAGCGGAGTCCCGGGCGCCGCCGAGATGCGAGCGGCGCGCCGTGGTGGGAAACGGCGTAACCCGACGAACTCCGACGATCCCCTCGCACCGGCCTCCTCAAGACAAAGATCCGGCGGCTGCCCGGCCAAGACAGCCCTCCTCGTAGCCGCGCTGCCTCCCCGTAGAGTCGCCGCCTCGCCCGCAGTCACGTGGTCCTCCCCGGGCTGGATTAGAAGGTCGTGGCCGGGTAGGAGCCGCAGCCGCCGCCGCCGCCGCCCGGTCGGTCTCGAGGATGGGTATCGTGGCGGCATGAAGTTCGTATGGTACCGTATGATGGGCTCTTTTGTTTTCCTTTTTTTCATTTGGGAAGTGAATTAGCCCAGCTGCCTCTCGGTTGCTTGAGTAGCAATCAGCTACGGAAGGTATTTGAAAACGCCCAAAGCTCTAGCTTTTTAAGGCGTTTTCTAGATTTGCCTCCAAAGGTGCAGTTTACTTAAGGCGTTTTCTAGATTTGCCTCAAAAAAACTGGTTTTAAAAGGCACTAGTTCATCAACCCGTGCTCCCGCATGGGTTATAAACACCGGTTAGTTTTTGTTTGTTTATTCTCTCGATACATTAGGAGATACTCTATAATAACTGCATCCATAGTATTCCCCTATGCAAGTCACCTCGTGTGTATCTTTAATATGAATTTAGTTGAAACCGCAAATGCTTTAGCTTAAACTATAATGACTCTTGTTGCAGCCCATATTTTAACTGTATTAAATCTTGTAATTTTTTATTAAATAAAGTTGAAACTCTCGTGCTTACAATATCTATGATGAACTCTCCTTTTCTACTTTCTACATATATGAATTTCGGTCATAAATTACACTCTTAAGAACTATTATGGATTAAATAACCATTTATAACTTGCATGACATGCACGAGATCAATGCTAAAGCTTGAAATTGAGATAAATTGGTTAGTGGTATTTGTTTGAAGATATTAATCTCTAGGATTTGCAATGACTGTTTACTCTAATAAAATCTTAAAGGATAAAATTGGTAATTACTCAACCATTCCTTAGCCTCACCCCACGTCCATTTAGAAAATATAATAGATACAATGACTACTATTATTATAGTCTCCCAAATTATTAATGGCCAAAACTTATTGTACTTGTGAGAGTTAAAAATATTTATATTGTTTTCCATAGTGGGTCTCATGAAGATTAGTGTAAAGGCTCCATTTGGCACCTCTAGTTAGAATTGCTTAGATTTATCTTTTTTTAGTGTGACATGCATTTAGCTTATGTTATGTATGTATATAAGATTTTGTTGTATCCATTTTTTTTCTAACTGTTTGAGACTATATTTGATATTTCAAAAATTTTGTCTATTTGTTATAAATCTATTGGTACTTTTGGTAATATCTTGCAATAGCACATGAATAGTCATTTCAACTCGCACCACAACACATAAGATGCTATTTTGTTATATCAAATAATTATATATGTAGTACTATTGTATCACAAAATATATAGAACTTAAAATTAAATGGCTAATATTGATATGAAATCATGTTTCATCAAAATGTTTAAAGTTATTTAACATAAAGTTAAATATATTATCATGGAGTACTAATATAACTTAAAGTGAAAATGTTGGTGCCATTATTGTATAGTTTGTTAAGGAATATTTTCCAATTGATAAGTCTGTTAAAATAAAGTTGTATCCTAATGTATACATGTTTACTTGGTTTATGTGGTGCTACATACTATTTCTACTTTTAGCCGTTAAATAGCGGTAGAGTGTGTAATTTAGAAATATATGTAGCATACTTTAAGGATATTGAATTAATTTACTTAATAGTTCAATGCATTAAATGTTCAATTTAAAAATATGTTTTATCTATTTTGTATAACATAATTTAGTTATCTTTGACAATAGCAAATGTAGGAGATTTATAAAAATATTGAGTTGTTACCTTTATTTATCTTGCACAATGCTATAGTGTTGTAATTTAGATGTTAATTTAGGTGGTATTTTGTATATTTAGTTATGTTTGATAAAAGAAAAGGTAGGTGATTTATGAAAATATCGGGATATTACCTTTAATTATCTTGCTTAATGTTAATCATAGTGGGTTAATTTAGATGCTAATTTAGGTGGTTGTTTTGAATTTTCTTTCATATTGACAAAAGTAGATTAGTTGACCCAGCTGCTATGATTTATGATGGTGATTAGTTGTTATCCCGATTATTGTTAGAATTTCTAAAATTCATATTTTCTTTCTTAACGCTTATGGTGCAAATTAATTTGGAGCATCCATTGGAGCTTCTACCGTGCTTGAACATGTTAAAATGTTATGAGATACTAACTAAAATGAATCACTTATATTAAATATATTTTTCTCTTCATTAATATTCTAAAATAATAGCCATCATAGGTACTGTATAGTCTATATTCAATTGTGACAAATCAAATATTGATTTATATGTTTATTTTCATCCCTATCTATAGTTTTCTTTTACATAATACCTCCGTGCATCTATGAAATACATTTATTAGTAACATTTGCTTAAACTATAATAGTTTTAGTTGCAGTATCTATGTATTTTGACAACATAAACCTAAATTCTTTTCCCTAAATTTTAAGCTTATTAGTTCCTCTAATATAATAGTTAGAAATTTTTTACAATAATTGGGGAAAAATTCGATGGCTCACATCGACCGAGAGCGATCAATCCGACGACAACGAAGGCATGAGGAAACAGAGGAAATGGGGTGGAGGAAACGGGAGGAAAATGATGTGTCTATGGTCTGGTGGGCCATGGAGAAAAAATTTCCTCTCATTTCCTCCGCAAATGTGGGGATTAAGACCAGACGGTAATTGCATTCTCGTAGTTCTTTTTTTTTGATTAAGGGTAAAATGGTACCACCCGTGAACTTGTGACCAATCGATACCGCCGCACGCACCACCCGCCACCGATTTCACACACGGACGGGGCAGTGTGCACCTACGAGAACGCATTTCAGGCACCAACGGAACCCGCCCAATCATCACGACGACGTGCATGCAAGTTAACGCTAGGTTTAATTTGCACAAACTCTCATTAGCTTGCGCCACCAGCCAAAAAAGGTGCAGGGGGTGAGTTGGTACCTCGAGAGGTTGGCCTCGGACTTGAGGGCGGCGAGGGTGTGCGGGGATCCAAAGAACCGAGTAGGTACCTCGAGGTTGGCCTCGACAGAGGGCGGCGAGGGTGCGCGGGGATCGCAAACTCGAGCAAAGCGGTGATGGGGCGACCACCGGCCCCTCGCTGGGGCGCGCAGCAGGGACGCCGGGCGTGCATCGATGCCGAGCACGGCGCCGAGATTGCCGCTGTCGAGGGAATGAGGGCGCGTGGGTTGACGACGCCGCCGCCTCCCGGGATGGGCCGATGGCGATGACGAGGGCGGCGGCGTCGGGCGACAGGGAGGGCGTGCACCGGGAGGGGGTGCGGGGCGGCTCAGCCAACGGCGACGACCGTGACCGGGACCGGGGGGTTCGGGGGGCAACTCCGGCGGGATCGTGGCGGCGGCTCCTTACGAGGGTCGCTTATGAGGGCTGCAGGGAGACAGAGGTACCAGACGGAGGTACCACGCGGGGTCGTGGTCGGGCGAAGTCGGGGCTGCGGTGCGGGGAGACCTCGTGGGAAGTTGCAAAATGGCCAACGTATCCTTTTGACAAAAAAAGAAAATCGTGGAGGAAATGAGAGAAAATGGGAAGAAATTCCAAGTATAGGAAAAGATACTTATAATGAAAAAGTATTTTAGTTTTTTTGTAAGAATTTTAGGATCTATTTTTTTATTTCTACCTTTTTCATGAGTAATCAATTGAATGATTAATTTTATTTTAGAAACATATGTATTTACTTGAAACATAAATTATAAGCTTAAAGTGTATAAATTCGTATTTCATCCCTTTATGTGATATCATAAGAATCTACACGTTAACATTTAGCTTTTGATCTAGTTGTTGCAATACTTTTTTACATGTATTAATTTGAAAATCTAATGCTTATTGTATTGTTTATTTTTAAAAAAAATTATGTTTACTTTTTAATGTATATTTAGGTCTTTGGCTACTATCTTAGTTTTGACAATGTCATAAATAGTTATTTCTGGCACCATGGCATTCAAGATGTTGAACTTATTGCTGTATTATTATTGTTTTATTAAACAAATAATATTCTTAAAATTAAGTCACTAATATTCATATGACATAATGTGCAGAACAAAATGTTTATACTTTTATTTGAAGACAACAAAATTACAAAATATATTGTCATGAGTGTCGGCGACCGGGTGATGATCCCCGGAAACTTCGGACCTTGATAGATGAATGAGGTGTTGATCATGAAGAAGTTGTTCCGTTTTCCGTAGTTCAGCTCGCACACAACCTGCATGTGCTGTACTTGGCTTCCAATAAATGTGTGTCCTCCAATCTTCCACAGCCGACCAGCAAGCTTTGTATGCCATTGACACGGAGTTGAGGCATTGCGTTCCTATGTAGTCGACTTGTGTGCTTCTGTGACAATCAAAGATGTGATCAACTGAGCCCATTCGTGAGATGAGGCACTTGTTTCCACCTGCAACCAGGGTTGAGATCCCTTTAAGACAAAAAAAATAGCTAAGGGTCTCCTCTCCCGACTGGTGAAAAGAACACTATTATTTAGTTAAAAGAAAAAAATCATACCTGATTCCCAATAAAGATTATATCAAAACATATTTGCGCCAAGTAATCCAAAGACGTTAAAGTTAAAATGAAAATTATACCTACTGGTCAATAAGTGTCATATCATGTACCAAACAGGAGACAAAAGTGATCAAAATAAATAGCATAAACGTGTAGCCAGAACCTTCATACTAATGTATCAAACGATTTTGCATACACCTACACACCACAATAATCAGCTTCAAACATTCATTCATGTTACCTATAGGGCCTCATCACCACAGTACAAAATCATTATGCAATCAAGTGATATGATGAAAAGAGTTGCCTGACACAGAAGGATTTGTTGGATCACCTCATCGGGACGCTGCGTGACAAAATCTCAAACACCACGACTACGTATATTTCCGCCTCTAAGAGCTGCAAGCACTTGAATAAAAAAAGAAACTGGGAGTGAGTGGTTGGAGCGCAGATCGATCTGGTGCCGGCCGGTAGATGCAGGGACACCTCGACGTCGTCAGAGTGCGGGTGCCGGTGTATATACGTGTCTGCACTGTGTTAGTCTGGCCTCCTTCTAGCATGCTTGCGCCGGCGACCAAAATCAGCTGTCTGGCGGCGTTGCTGCATGGAGCCATCGTGAGGTGCGGCGGTGCCCTCTTTTTACCCCTCCGTTGGAACTACCCCTTCAGGCTATACGTAGATGGATTCGTCCCCGTTGGAACTATCCCATCAGGCTACACGTAGATGGATTCATTTTTTTAATTTTTTATTTGTATATATAAATAATGGCAAAGGTGGGTAATTTTCAAAAAAAAAAAGTAGATATAATGGTTATCAATTGCCGGTCTATAGATTTGGTGGCTAGATGTTTCTGATTAATGTGAGAATTTCTAGTGTTTTTTCTTTTTTATAGGATGTCCGGTGAGAATCAACGTGGTGGCTCCGTTGGAGCCTCCAATTAGTAATAAGTAAGAAGTTTTTTATAAAAAATGCCTTTAACTAAAACAAAATTAAGGAAATTTAAGAAAAATGCCTTTAATTGTGAGACGTGTTGTAGGGGAGGGAGTACGGTTGTATAATAAACTAGTAATACGTCTTTTGCTATCTTCAATCAGCAACTGATCTAATTATATGAAACTTGTTATATTTGGGGTCCTGGGAATATATATGTGTTTTCATTTTTCAAGCAACGATCTTCGTCGAGCACATAGGGCTAAATCAAGGCGGGAGTGGATACGGTATCGCTAGGAACTTTGGAATCAAGGCATTAGAAAAAAAAAAATAATCATAAAACATAGTTCAAAAATAGTAATCTTAGTTTGTATTTAAGAATAGTAGTACTTTCTGACGATATTTTGTTATCATCGATTATTATCTATTGCAAGAGAAATTGATGGTCAAAATATGATATCACTGATGTTTTGACAAATCTTATAATTTGAAGTAATTAATGTTCTTAAGTTTGTATAAGGTTGAATGTTCTAGATGATATGTTTTTTTAAACTTGGGGTCTCCCCATTCCCATTAATATGGAAATACGCCATTGTCACAGAGTGTTACAGCATCGAAGGAAAAGACAGAGTTCAGAGGGTAACTTGGTAGCTTCACGCCAACTATGTTGGGGACAGCCTACCAGTCTAAGACAAGAAGACTTAATTAACCTCCTTAGACTAATTTAACACAAACATAAATACTAGCAAAACGAATTCAAGCCACTTAAGCGCCACCAAACATCAAAGACCATTCATCAGATGGGGTGTCGGCCTCCCTGCACTCCTGTAGTCTTGATCCCCGGCGCCTTGGTCTTCTTTGCTTCCAGCATCTCCTCGCCTTCTTGTACAGTCGCTCCACACCTTCAGCCAAAGCGGCTCTGTCTTCATTGCGATATAGCCTTGTCCAAAAACTTATTAGTGCTCCAGTATGATATATGATCTCCAAAGGATGTTTGATGAATTTATGATTAAAACATGCATTATTTCTAGTTTTCCATATAGCCCAGCAAACAGCAGAAATACATGTTACTTGATACTGTTTGCTATTAGGAAGCCATTTGTCCACCCAAATCCAACACTGTTTCAGTGAGGTAGGAATGGAGTCAGCTCCAATAGTTCCTACAACACATGCCCATACAACTTTTGACACAGAACATTGAAAAAAATAAATGGTCAATGTTCTCATTTTCATCACAGAAGTAACAATATGGGGTGCCTTTCCATTTTCTTTTCAGCAAATTGTCTTTTGTCAAGACTTTTCCACTAGACAATAACAACACATGAAAAATTTCACTTTGGGAGGGATCTTCCCTTTCCAAATGTGTTTATAATATGGTTCTCCACTTTCCTCAGTTAGTCTATTATATACAGACTTAACTGTGAATTTGCCCTTTGCTTCCCATTTCCACTTAATACTATCACTGTGCTCAGACAATTGAAAGTTATTTTCCTGACTCATAATGAAAGACCATGAGTTTCTGAGATCTGTTGGGAGCCATCTTCTAGAGGTTATACTGACTATGCCAGATATTACCTTATTGACTTCTACATTCTTTTGCTCACATAGATTGTATAATACTGGGAACAATTCACATATGGGTCTGTCAAAAACCCAGGGGTCCTCCCAGAATCTAGTTTTGTCACCTTTGTTAATACACACCTCTCTACCTTTTAGGTAGATGTTCTTAATTTTGAGGAGGTCACTCCACATAGGTGAGTCATCACTTCTATGATTTACAGAATGAATATTTTTGTTTTTTGAAATACTTTGCTCTAATTAAAGTTTGCCATAACCCCTCTTCTTTCTCTCGTTTCCACCAGAGTTTGCATAGTAAGCTGATATTCAGCTTGGCTATATCTTTGATACTGTGGGACGCAGATATTCCGGACCAAATCAACCACCCTAATCCATCCCTAACAATGTGTTAAGGAGAGAACATACTCGTCAAACAGCGGGGTGCTACCCGCGATAAAGGCTGAAACGCGATGAGGGTATCCCCGTCTCGGACGAGGACCCGCGGATCGCGAAGGCTCAGGAACGAGCTCGAACTCGTCCTGGAAAGGAACCTCCGCCTCGAACGAGCTCCCTAGGGAGCACGAAGATGTGACGAGCTCCGCTGCGGCGACGAGCTCTTCTCCGTCTCGAACGAGCTCCCCGGCGCCGGACCCAAGAACGATCGGGAGAATCCGAGACATGAAGCGTGAGGTCGCAGGTTCACAGCTACGTGACCAGCGCCGCAACCTACGACCAGATCCGGCCTGCAGGGCAAGATCTCCGGCGGCACGCGCGGCATGGAGCCGTCAGACCACGCCAAGTCCTGACAAGCGCAAGGGACAAACACTACGCGACAAGAATGACCTCGGCGGACGAGGTCAAGTTCCTCGACGAGCTCTCCTGGCCACACATTTTCCTGCGACACCAAGTACGAACATTTAAGGCGCGGCGGCGCCTCCACGACCTCGACCGCGGACACCGGCGCGTGCCTGACGGATGGTACGGCACGGGGAGTACGGCGGCGGCAAGACGAGCTCATTGTCTCCTTCTACACCGACCAACGAGCTCCGAGTTCGTCACCCGTACGTACTACGTATTGGGATACGGAGCCGCCCCTATTCTACTCTACGGCGATCGAGCGGCGTGCCGCGGGATAGGGCGGCGGCCGGAAGCGCACGCCGAGCAGCCCGACGTGCCCGACATGACAGGGGCCATCTTCTCCTCCACCCCTTCTCTTTGTATTTCTTCGACCTTACGGTCCTCAGCCCGGTGGCAACATGTGAGCTCCCCTTGAGACTATAAAAGGGAGGGCTCGGCCACCAGGAGAAGGACAAGCTCTCTTGCACACTCGAAACACACACACACACCGCCGATTCCAAACATCACACGAGACACAGGAGCACCTCTCCCTCTCTCGCCCGCTTGTATTCGCCCCGATACGAGCAATTTGAGCTCTGATAGTGCCACACACTGGACTAGGGTGCTCGATTGCCCCGAACCAGTATAAACCCTCGTGTCATTGACCTTGAGCTAGGCCATCATTGCACACATTAGCCAGTCGGATACTGTGACCGTGGTATACGACCACGGCGCTTGGCGCCGCCCGTAGGGGCGGCGCTAGTGTGGCGTCCACCACTTCGATGGCTCCCTTCACCACCTCTCCCCGGGCGTCCGGCACCGATGCGCCGGGACCACGACTGCCGCGCCGGCACACGGCTCCGGGGCTCTCTTGTCGGAGCCACTTTCCCTCGGGCGGTGCAGGGGCGAGATGACGCCCGTCTCGTCCCACGACGCCGCCGACGTCCGCTCCGCTCCGGCCGGGATCCGACTTCCGGCCCGTTGAGCCCCGTATGGGCGGCGGCCGACCACTTCTTCGTCGCCATTGGGACCCGCTTCGCACATCCTCGCCCCGAGCCGACTCAGGAGCTCTTCCGCGACGTCACCTTCTCCCTTCACCGCCAACGTCGTCTTGCGAGACGCCGGGCAGGAGCCGCTCTCTCCCGACGAGTTCCTCGCGGCCTACGACCAGATACCCGCCAGGGACAGCTTTTCTCGCCTATGGCGCGCCACGCCGAGCTTCGGGGCGACCGGTCTCGAGACCGCCCGGCAGCTTGAGCCTCGCAGGGTCGACCCCTGCGCGAATGCTACATGTGCCGTAGACCGACGGCGCCAGACGCAGCTACCACAGCGGGACGAGTCTTCTCGCACACCCCGCGCCCATTCGGGAACAAGGTCGGGCGGGTCGATAGGCGCCCGTCCAAGTGGTGCACGAGCGCCGACGAGCCTCGAGGTGCCGAGCACGATCGCTCGCCTCAGAGCGCGACGCCCCCTCGAAGAGGTAGGAGGGCGGCGCCGAGTCCGAGCCCGAGGACGGGAGGCGCCGACGCCGCATCAACCAGGCGACCTCCTCCGCCCGTCGTCGAGCCACGCAGAACCTCTGCCGCCACCGAGCTTCTCCATGAGCTCCCCGAGCCCGAGGCGCCGGAGCCGGGAGACTCCACCCCCTGGCCTGCGCCCTCATCGAGGCCGCTGAGCGCCGGATGGAGAGTTCGAGATCACATCGACGCCTTCGCGAGGAGGAGCACGAGGCCTCCCCTCCAACCTCGAGGCCGAACCGGGAAGGGAGTCGCCGCGGGTCCACGCCGCCCGCCACATAGGAGAGAACCGCAACGCAACGAGACACCCTCGACGCCCGACGACGAGCGGAGTCATGGAGAAGACGCCCCGATGCCGAGCGCCGCGAACGCCGTGACGACAAACGCGACGACGACCGCCCCTGCGCGATCCTACAAGAAGGAGGGGTGGCCGCTGACAGCCAGGAGGACCGCAGCCATAGCCCCACCCCGGAAGTCGTGGGCGAGAACGCGCCCCCGAAGCACGCGACACCCGAGCTCGAGGTGGAGCTCGAGGCCGCAGCCCCTCGCCGGACGGGAGACGCCCTCGAGTGTTTGGCTCCCGAGTCCACGACGCACCATTCCCACACAGTGCTTCCGAGCCCCGACCTCCCCCAAAAGTACAACGGGGAGACGGACCCCAAAGAAACTGGGCTCGAGGACTACCGCCTCAGCGTGCGCCGCGGAGGAGCCGACGACGAGCTCTTCATCATCCGCAACCTCCCCTCGTACCTCGGCCGACACGGCTCGATCTTGGCTCGAGCTTTTTGCCCCCGCAGGATGATCGACAGCTGGAGGGATCTCCGCGACATCTTCGCCGGCAACTTCCGAGTGGGGGACCTACTCGTCCGAGCAACACCTAGGACCTCCGCAGCCGCAACAATGGAGGAACGAGAGTTCTAGCGACTACATCCGACGCTTCTCCAAGCTCTGCAACGAGCTCACCGACGCCCCCGATGCGGAGATCATCACCGCCTTCACCTTTGGCACGACCGCGAAACGCTCATCCGTGAGCTCGGCACCCGCAAGCCCAAGACGGTGAAGGACCTCCTCGACCTCGCCACGAACCACGTTGGGGCGAGGAGGCCATCCCACGCCCTCCATGGCACCACCGGCAAGGGCAAGGAGAAGGTCGCCGATGAAGCCCCGTGGCTCAAGCTCGCGCCCAAGAAGAAGAACAAGAACAAAGCGTCATCACGGGCGAGGACGACTTCGCCCCGCGGCCGCCGAGAAGAGGAAGCCGAGCGCCAAGGCCGCCAAGCTCAGCGCTCCCCAAGGACTTCTTCGAGAAGAAACTCGACCTTCCCCTGCCCCAACCACGAGGGGCCCGGTCAAGCACAAGTTCGAGAGACTGCAGGCTCCCTCGAAGTTCGTGGCAGGTGCGGGAGAAGGAGAGGGCGTAGGCGACGAGCGCCGTGAGGGCGAGTTCGATGACCGGCGGGCGACAAGGGCGTCTTCTTTGAGGACGGCCCGTCAATGTCGTCTTCGGCGGCCCACCAGCGCATTTGCAGTCCAAGCGCCGCCAAGCTCCCCGCAGCGCGAGGTCCTCTTCACCGAGCCGGTTGCGCCCTCCTACCTCAAGTGGTCTGCAGCCCCGATCACCTTCGACAAGAAGGACCACCCCGTGCACGTTCCACATCCAGGCGCTTCCGGCTCGTCGTCGACCCCATCGTCGGGACCAAGCGCCCCGGGAAGTGCTGATGGATCGGCGACGCCGGCCTCAACCTCCTCCACGCCGACACCATGGAGGCCCCCGGCATCACGCGAGCTCGACTCCGGCCTTCCACGCAGACCCCATCCACGGGGTGGTGCCGGGTGAAGCGGCGTTCCCCGCCGGCCCGGATCGACCTCCCGCCACCCTTCGGCGATCCAAGCAACTCGCAAAGGAAGTGCTCACCTTCAGGTGCTCCGTACAAGAGCGTACCCGCACGCTACGCTGGGTCGGCCATGCTAAACGGTTCATGGTCGTCCCCAACTACACGCACCTCAAGCTCAAGATCCCCGACCCAAGGGCGTGATCACCGTCAACCCACCTTCGAGCCGCCTTCAATCGCGACAAAGAGGCCGTGCGGCAAGACGCCGACGCCCTCATCGAAGCCGAGAAGCTCATCCTCGAGATGCTTGCGTGGACGCGCGCGGTGAGGACTGCCGAGCCAAGAAGACCGCGAGCACGCCCAAAGAAGGCGGCGAGCTCCTCCGTCCGAGCTCGAAAGCCGACAGGGATCGCGAGCCGGACAAAGACGCCAAGACGGTGACGGTCGACGAAGAGGGACGCGCCCGTTCGCACCCGGCCGCCGAGCTCTCTCCCAAATAGGAAAGCGAGCTCGTCGACTTCCTCCGCTCAAACCTCGACGTGTTTGCGTGGAGATCCACCCAACATGCCCGGCATACCGAGGGAAGTCGCCGAGCACTCCTTAAACATCAAGCCCGGCTCTCGGCCGCTGAAGCGGCGGCCTCGGCGTTTCGACGGCGGCAGCGGCGTGCAATCGCCGAGGAAATAGATAAGCTCTTAGCGGCGGGCTTTGTTAAGGAGGTGTATCATCCCGAGTGGATAGCCAACCCCGTACTAGTTAAGAAGAAAAATGGGAAATGGAGAATGTGTGTTGATTATACGAGTCTCAACAAGGCATGCCCAAAGGATCCGTTTCCTTTGCCGCGCATCGACCAAATCGTTGACTCCACCTCCGGCGTGCGAGACGCCTCGCTTTCTCAACGCATACTGCGCTACCACCAAATCGCGATGAACGAAGCTCGATCAGCTCGCAACCTCCTTCATCACCCCGTTCGGAGCGTTACGCTACGTAAACCATGCCCTTCGGGCTTAAAACGCGGGAGCCACCTTTCAAAGGTGCATGCGTAAAGTCTTCAAGGAGCTTCTCGGGAAGCGAGTTGAAGCATACGCCGATGGCATCGTAGTCAAGACGAGGCGTACGGAACTCATCCCCGATCTCAAGGAAGTCTTCGACAAGCTCCACGAAGCCGGGTAAAGCTCAACCCCGAGAAATGCGCTTCGAGTCCCTCGGGAAAAACTTCGGCTTCATAGTATCCGAGCGTGGCATCGGCCAACCCCGAGAAGATTGAGGCCATCCGTAGCATGGGACCAATCAAAACGCTAAGGGCGTGCGGCGGCTCACCGGGTGTCTCGCCGCTCAGCAGGTTTATAGCTCGACTCGGGCGAGCGTAGCCTTCCTCTATACAGGCTCCTAAAGAAGTCCGAGCGGCCGCATGGACCGACGAGGCTCAAACCGCGCCGACTCCTAAAGGAGCTTCTCGCGAACCCACCCATACCGACCCCACCCAAACCCGATGAGCCGATGTTACTATATACATGGCCACTTCGCACGTGGTGAGCACAGGGGTGGAAAGGGAAGAGGAAGGCCACGCGCTTCGATGCAGCGGCCGCCTACTTCATCAGTGAAGTCCTCTCCGACACCAAAACAAGGTATCCGCAGCTCCAGAAGCTCGCTTACGCGCTGCTCATCACTCGTCGTAAGCTGCGACATTACTTCGACGCTCACCCCATCACCGTCGTCTCCAAGTTCCCACTTGGAGAGATCATCCGTAGCCCCGAGGCCACGGGACGCATCGCCAAGTGGGGAATCGAGCTCATGGGGTCGGACATCTCGTACGCTCCACGGGATGCCATCAAGTCTCGTGTCCTCCCCCCGATTTCGTGGCCGAATGGACGGAGACGCAGCCGCCGCCAAAACCCGACGACATCGAGTACTGGGCGGCTCTACTTTGACGGCTCGGTGAAGAAGTACGGCGCCCCGAGCGGCCTGGTCTTCGTCTCACCACGCAACGTCGCGCATGAGGTACTCGATCCGCCTTCACTTCACCGCCTCTAACAACGTCGCCCGAATCACGAGGCCACCGTGAATGGTATGCGCATCGCCATCGAGCTCGGCATCAAGCGACTGGAGATCGAGGGAGACTCCAAACTTGTCACGCGCACCAGGCCACAAAGGAAGCCGGACTGCGTCGGCCCGGGATGATCGCTGCGTACTCCGCAAAGGGTGCGCGAGCTCGAAGAGGTCCCCACGGCGTCTTCGCGCCGCGACAGATTACATACCCTCCATCCGCTTGAGGGGGAAGGATCGAACCCGCGAGCGACCCATCGGAACCCCTGTTCGTTCCCTCCCCACCAAGGCCGAGGCCTCTTCGAAGCTCGAGCTCACCGATGGAGGTCGACACGGAGGTCAACCTCGTCGGGCCCCGTGTCTTCGCAACCACGGAGCCGAAGCCCCAAAGATCGACCGGGCGGCTCCCCATCTTAGCATGGCTACAGGATGGCAAGCTTCCCCGGCGGAGAAGGAAGAGGCCGACGCACGCCCGTCGAGCCAAGTCCTACGTCATCATCGAACATGAGCTCTATTGGAAAAGCGCCGTCCGGAGTACTCCAACGCCGCATCACCTTCGAGGAAGGACACGAGCTCGTCGAGAGATCCATGCCGGCGAATCGCGGACACCTCGCGGCTCCGCGAGCTCGTGAGCAAGGCGTTCCACCGGGGGCTTCTATTGGCCGACCGCCTGCCGCCGACGCCAATCGAATAAATGCGCCCCGGCCCCATGAGGATGCCGTTCTTCGCCAAGCGCACACCCTCCCCGCAAGGCCCCCCTCCGGGCGATCCCCATCACTTGGCCCTTCACGGTGCGGGGGCTCGATATGGTTGGACCCTTCACGGTCGCTGGGGGCTTCATTCATCTCCTCGTCGCCATCGATAAGTTCACCAAATGGATCGAGGTGATGCCCATCTCGCCGCATCGAGGTCACGGGGAGGCGGTCAAGTTCTTCGATGGCATCATCCACCGCTTTGGCGTGCCGACCTCGATCATCACCGACAACGGCACCAACTTCACCGGGCAAATCTTCCTCGACTGGTGCGACGACTACAACATCCGAGTGGACTGGGCCTCCGTCAACCACCCGCGGACGAACGGACAAGTCGAGCGTGCCAATGGCTTGATTTTGCAGGGACTAAAGCCACGAATCTTCAAGAGGTTGGAGAAATTCGGAGGACGGTGGCTCGCCGAGCTCCCCGCAGTCATATGGAGTCTCAGGACCACCCCAAGCAGAGCAACAGGGCGCACGCCTTTCTTCCTCGTTTTCGGCTCCGAAGCCGTGCTCCCCAACGACCTCGACTACGGCGGCGAAGTCTAAGCGTGCACGACGACGCCGGAACTGCACTGGGGCCGAGGACGCGGTGGACTACCGAAGAGGCCCGCGAGGTTGCGGTCGCTCATTCAGCCAAGTACCGGCAAGCCGATGCGCCGCTACTTACCACGACCGCCATGTTCGAGGACGAGCTTTCAATGTTGGCGACCAAGTCCCTCGCGACGAGTGTACGAGCACTAAGGAGAAGCACAAGCTCTCCGCGCCTTGGGAAGGACCGCTCACCATCGCCAGTCCTCCGCCCGGAGCTCATACAAGATCCAGACTCCGCGTCCGCGGCTCGCCAACTCCCGGAACATCGAACAGCTACGTCGCTTCTACCCTTAGATACTTTTGTAATGTCACTATTGTGCGAACCCCGGATAATAATGACACACCTCGATGCAAAATTGTGCAAGCACTCGATTTCTTTCGCACGGCTATTGAGCAAAGGCTGCCCTCTACCTCCAAAGAAGGCCCGCCCTTGCTCGGGGGCTGTGGGACGGGCGCACACCCCGCCTTTTGCGAACTCTTTTTTTCAAAACACGAACACTCAAGGAAGAGCTCGACCAGCCGGCCTCGACTCGTCATTCTCATCCCCAAAGAAAGTTGAATCTAACAAGTCAAAGGGTCCTCGGTAATATCCTCAACGAGGTCCAAAGGTGCTTGCCCAACGAACTCTAAGCGCCCCGCGCCAACGAAAAGGGCCCGTTACCTCAATCGCTAGGATATGAACTCGGTGAACTACGAACTAATTGGAGACACGATCACGGGAAAAGAAAAACGAGTCGCTCATAACTTGGATAACTTGTCATTTTTACACTTTGCCCCGAGCTCGGGGACTTTTTGTTCCTAACAAAGAGGCGCCGCCTCAAGCTATCTAACCCCTCGCAGCTCAATCCTCATCGCTGACGAGTCCGCCTCCTCCCCCCGGCGGTAGGCTCGAACACCTCAAGCTCCTCGATGGCGAGCCCGAAGAGCTTCCTTGCCGCCTTCATGGAACGGGCCTCCGCGGTGGCGACCACGTCATCCGGCTCCACGCGCCGATAGGCTCGGGCCAGCCCTTGCCCATTATCCGCCTCGAGGTCGGGGTAGTGGGCGAGGATCACGGACACCGCCTTGTGAACGGCGGGGCGAGCATTCTCCCTTACCTCGGCCGGAGCACGGAAGCACTCGATGCGCGGGTCCTTCTACCTCCTCAACGCCGAGGGCCTCACAGACGCCCTCGACGCCGAGCACAAGGTTAGTGTGCTCGCGCTCCGCCCGTGTGCCGCCCCCCCCTTCGTCGCTGCTCAAGAAGAACGGAAGCCTCCGCCTTTGGTTCGGAGCTCGTCGGTCTTCTCGCGGCCGGTCTTGAACGGCCGGGAGGTCGCGTGTTCCCGCCGCCTGAAGGTCCGCTTCTTTGAGCCAGCCGAGAGCTCGAGATGCTTCTCGCCATGGACTCCACCGCAGCCAAAGAGTTGTCCCTTTCTTGAAGCTCCCGAGCCAGCCCGGACGACTTCTTCTTCTTCCGCGCAGAGAAATAAATAAATCAAATCGATGAGACTCGAGAGGACAAGAAAAAGAGGAGCTCCTTACATGCCAATGCCTGGTAAAGCTCCTCCCGCTCCTCCCACAAGGAAAGGTTCTCGGCATCGAGCCGGACCCTCTCTGCCTCCGAGGCGTGAAACAAGATCGACCCGTCGGCCCTCGTGGTCGTAGAATAAAATACCCACCTATCGGCCTAAACGCCTAAAGACAAAGGGAGCAAGACAACGAGTTCGGGGAGCGTATACTCACCTTCCAAACAACCTTGCGGTCCTGGCGCCTTCCCTCAAGGCCGCACTCCTCTCCAAAGATCATGGCCCGACGCCTTTCGGCCGAGCTTCGAGCCTCCTTGTTCTCCACAGAAGTCCGACGCAGTCGCCGAGCTCCTTCGCATGAGCTCGCCCGCCCGACGCCCGAGAGACGACCACCTCCTCCCGCTTCACCACCGCCGCCTCCACTTGGTGGACCTCGCCGATGACCCCCCCGAGCCTCGGCGGCGGGCACAGTTCCCCTCACCTCGCTGATATGCTCGCGATGTCGCGTCAACTCGATCCCGAGGGGCGCGATGAGGTCGACACACCGGGCCGAGTCCCCTCGCTCACATGGGTCCAAGCCGCGCCCGGCCTCCCCAGAGACTCAACCCTGACCGCCTCCACCACGCCGATTGAAGCCAACCACCGCTTCCCTCAAGTCCTGCAAGAAGACGAATAAGCATCACGAGCTCAAAGCTCGGGCAAAGGAAAATAAATGCGGATGAAAATCCTCACCTCAATGACATAATGAAGACACGCCGGTCCCCCTCTCGTAGGGCGGGCGGCACCCTCGGCGGCGGTTGCTCGAGGGCAGCCGCCCCCCTCCCGCCGACCAAAGCGAAAGAGGCGCGGTCGGCCCTCGCCCGGCCTCCGGCAAACTCTCCCGGCATCGCCGGCCGATAACGCGGCGGGTCGGGTCCGTGTCCTGGGAGCGCTCTCAACGTCACCCATCCGCCCGGGGCCGGCGGCCTGTCCCCGACGCCTCAAAGACTCCGGGCAGTTCGGTAGTGATCACCGCAGCGATGGGGTCCTAATCGGGCACATCATGTAACACCCTTGGTGTTACTCAACTAAAATATTGTCATGTCATCATGATTATCATAAAGCATGCATAAATAGAAAATTTGAAATGCATTGAATTAAAATTTAGTTTATATTTTAGAGAATGTTTGTGCTTAAGAAAATTTAGAGTGATTTAATTTTAATTTATGTTTTTGATCCAAAGTGTGTGGTTGGAATGATGGTTTGATAGTATAGGTTGGGAAACTGAAATTTGGATCAAATTCAAGTTTGAATTGAGCTTCAAAAACCCTAATTCCATTCTCTCTTTTATCCCCTTTTCTATATTTCAAAATCTAAGAAAAATTTGCAAAAACTTTCAAAAGCCAAGTTGTAGATCTTGTTTTGATGTACAAAAGAGGTGTACAAAGTTTTTGAAGTTTTTGAATAAATTTTAAAGTAATTTTGAATCCAAATTTGCCCCTTTTTTGACCCCATTTCAAAAGTCATATTTAGAGGCCGAATTTGAAAATCTTCCAATTGTGAAAATTGTAGATCTTGAAAAATTAGGCTAAGTCACTTTTGGAGTTTTTCAAGTTCAGTTCAAATTTGGGGAGAATTTGATCAAAATTCAGAAAAGCTAGGTTTAGGTGCTACAAAAAGGATTTCCACTGTTTCCCTCCATGCCTTGGGAGCGCTGCGCCGCCGTGCCACCTCGAGCCTTCGCCACCCTCGCGCGTCACCGGCTACCTGGCCGTCTTCGCGACGTCTTCCTCCATCCGTCCATCCATTCCTTGCTCTATAAAAACGCCTTGGCGTCGTCTTCTTCCTTTTCTTCTTCGGCGCCGCCGTCGGTCACCTCCATCTGCCGCCTTGTGCCGGGCGTTGCCGAACCCGACCACCCAAATTGACTCTACCATCCGATTCATAACTCATTTTGCGTTCGATTGAGCTAACTTCGTGCCTCGCCTCATAGCCGGACACGCTGCGTCGCGCCGCCCTTCTTCTCCACGGACGGGTAAAGCTAGCCGCCGCCGCGATTCATCCCGTCGTCGCCCGTTGCCCGGTGAGCCCCGAGGAAAACTATCTAGTGCTTTTGAACCATCTTGAGGCCGTGGTCGTGGCGACTTCGTTCGTTTTCCACGCGGAGGTCCGGACACGCCGAACATCATCGCTGCCACCGGAGCACCGCCGCGCCGCCATCGCCGCCGATCACCCTCCGCCGCCTCCGCTCCAAACCATCGCGGCGCATCGCCGTCGGGGTGAGCTTTGTAGTCATGCTCGCGGTCGACCGCTTTCTAGTTTTCGCATCGTCGCCGAACGCCGGATGTCGACGAAGCCCGCTGCGGCCTCCCGCCGCATGGCCGTGTCCGCTGAGGGGTCGCTTAGGTTCATTTTAGCGAGGGCCCTGGTTCGCTCTCGATGGTGCCGGAGTCGCCGGCAATCCTCGCCGACCGAAAGCCCCGCTGGTCGCCGCCTGCTGCCCGCTGCGGCCGCCGCCATGGCCGCCGGTAAGGCAGAGGCTGCGCCCTAGGTCTCGCTGGGTGCCGCGAGGTCCGCGAGGTCAAGGGAGTCGGAGGGTGTCGCGTCGCCGGTGGAGGTCACATCCGGCGAAGCTTCGGCCGGCCAACCGCCGGGCCGCCGCGGCCGGGCCAAGGGAGGGTCGGCCGGGCCGGCCTGCTATCTGTAGCAGCAGGTTGGGCCACACAAAGTCTTTGGGCGGTTTCAAATCCGGTGGTCTGTTTTTGTTTTAAAATTTGATTTATCAATTTCTTTACTTTTGAATAGTCTTTGATTCTTTCAAAATTCATAGAAATTTGAAAATAGCTTCAAAAATTCTGAAAATTTTTGTGTAGCCTTCTTATGAGTATGTCTATCCATGAAAAATTTGAAACTTAGATTTTGAGTAGTTCTTGCATGTTTTAAAATTACAAATTTTAATTGAAAAATGCATCTTCCTTGATTTTTAATAATTTTTCTATTTATCCAAAAATCATGAAAATTTATTTGGTACTGTTTTATGATGTGTCCTACTTGTATAAAAAGTTTGGAGTCGTTTTGAAATGTTTAAATTATTTTCTATCTTAAGCCCTATTATTTTATGTGTTATATAAATTGTTTAGTGACTAATTACTTAGGTTTTTGTGTGACTTTTGGGTTGTCTTGTGAAACTTGGATCATACCACAATCAAGTGGTCCTTGAGAACTCCTTAGGCAATGGTGATGATATCTTGTAGAGTAGTTCAACAAGTTAGTTTTGTTGGGTTGCAACTTTATCGTGAAGGAAAGTTGTACTCAAGTTGTTATCATTTCATGCACCTGTAAGCATCATATTTAAATATATAGCATCATGTTGAGACATACATTATTTCGTGTAGTGAGCGAGATCGAGAGTGTCCATGCGAGCAAGTTCCGGAAGAGGTTTATCATCCGAAGGAAGGGTTCGGATTTCCACGGGTTTTCGAGGGGATAGTTTATTCCGTCCAACGAAGGCAAGCCCTGGTTTCATTAAACCCTTCCTTGATGTTTTAAAAATTTTATATCACTTATGTCTATGCTATGTTGCATTAAGTAATTAGGAGTTGAGTGATAACCTAATTGCCGCATTCCTATCCTTGTTTATTTCAATACCATCCTTGATAACCTTGTTTCATTTCGAAAATGCTTAGTGATGTTTAGCCCCGCATAATTAGTTAAGCTTTTTCATCAAAATGTTTTATTTGAGAAGATGGTACTGTTTTTCGGAAAAAGAAAGAGATGTAGTGATGAATTTGAGATCGGACGGGGACGTAGGTTGAAAAGCCGTGGGATACCTAGCCGTGCTTGTCCCGTGTTGGTCGCTTAAGGACCGTCCGTTGTTTGGATTGTTAAGTTCGGGACTTTTTGAACGCATGTTGCGCCCGAGGCCGTTTGGGTCAATGGCACATCTCGATCACCCCCAGTCGATTTAAACTAATCGGCCACATGCCCCTGTAAGCTCGATCTCGGGGGTGTGCCAAATCGAACGGACAACCGCAAGACCGGGAGTGGAGAGATGGCGGGAGTAGCATGTACCCACCCTACCGGTCAAACTCGTCATTAGGACGGGGTAGGGAGGTGGAGTACTGCTGCTCTCGGTGGCGATGGACCCGATCCCGTTTTTGGACGAACTGAGTGAGGGTTGATATATGCAAGCTTAAGTGCTACATATGTCGTGGTGGTTAGGGATCCCACCGGGTATAATCGGTTCATGAATCGCCGTTGCTTCTCGGTTATGGAGACCCGTTCTTACGCCTTTCATCGTAGTAAATGATGGAATATGTTTTTGAGAAAAGAGAGTTGGAATAAGAGAATATGTTTACTCTAGAATAGGATAACCTAGAGTATAAGAGTTACTAATCCAATTAAAAATATTGAAAGTAAGGATACGCTTTTAGTAAGCTTTTCTCAAAAAGAGTCTTTGATTCTTGCTAAAGCCTTACCTTGACTCCTAAGACCAAAGCATTCCCAGTCTTCTCCTCTTTTCTTGGTCGGGTAAGTCTTGTTGAGTACCCCCGTACTCGGGGTTCTTTGACCCTTGTTGCGGGGAGCGTGTCATGAGCAAGGCTTGTTTTGGTCCCTGGCCGACGGTGTACCGGGAGGAAGATGACGAGTAGAGTTGCACCCTCGAGGCGGGGTTGTCGGTGTTTTATATGTATAATGTTACTCCAATAATATCGGGCTTGTAATAATGATATTTAAGTTTACATATTTGAACAAATGGTTTGTAAACTTATGGTTATGTAATCCTTCCGCCGTTTACTCGATGTATTTTGAATAAAGTGTTGTAATACCGGAGTGACTTGTTAATGAGATCCTGTTCGGAAGATTAATAACACTTTCTAGATTATTGGGAACTCGTGCATAATGATCGAGGTCCTAATGACAATGATAAGTGCATGTGGGCCTGTAATTTAGGAGGTTACCCGTACACATCACGGAAGCCTTCACATCACCGGGCGTCGGTGCCAAGAGGTCGTTCCTCCGTGATGGGCGTAGAAACAGGCTTCGTCGATGCCCGCTCCCCGCGCGGCCTCGTCTCCAGGCGCCTCCTCTGCCGCCCGCCGGACAAGAGGACTCGCCCTCGCCGGCGGTCCGCGCCGCCGACGGACGCTTCGGCCCTGTCTCTCCCTAGAGAGCCGACGCGGGCGTCCGGGTCCGAGGCGCGCCCTCATGGCCCTCCACCTCCTCGGGGAGCCGAGGTCAATCACCTCCGGCCGACTTCGCACGGTGCGTCCGGGCGGGCCGGGGCATCAGGTCCTCCAACCCCGGCGGCAAAGCGTGCCCGGGGACGCCATCGCTCGAGTCCTGAATGGAACTCGAAGATGACGCGGCGGCCCCCCCGCGACCGGGCTCATTCCCTCCTCCACCCCCGGGGCTTGGGGGCGATCACCCGGAGGGCTTGCACAATGGGAGGAGGAGGAGGAGGAGGAGGATCAGCCACCGAACTTCGACACCATCGTCGTCTTGGGCTGCTTGAGGGGATTGGGAGCTCCCGGGGGGCTTAACCCTCGCCCTACACGACAGCGAAAAAGAAGACCAAAGTTAGCATTAAGAAGAAAAAGCCCGACAATGATGAACGCCCGGCGACAGAATGGCGAGCTCGAGTGCTGACCGGTGGCTATGCATCTTTTCTTCTCCTTCTTCTCCTTCCGGCGCGGAGCTCGGCGGCACCCTCTTCCTTTGAGCACGGCTCGAGGAGGGCCGCGTCTTGTCGCGGGGGCGAACCGTGAGGTCGTCGGGCGCCACCGGGGAAGACGCGATGTCGCACGCTCCTCCCGACGGCCCGGGACCAGGCGAGCTCTTGGGTCTCTGGCGGCACATCGTCGACCTCTGCGCCTCACTCTCCGCTGATGATTCAGCGGCGACGGCGTTGGCAGCGCGGGCAGCACTTGGCGGAACGCTCCGGGAAGGGACGGGCCTCGCCGGCGAAGATGGGGTTCGAGATACACATTCCCGATCTGCGACAATGAAGGAAGTGACTCCTCGAGGGGCGACAAGAGCGAACCAAACACTAAGAAGATAGATAAAGAGACTCACCGGCGCCCGCGTTGTCGAGTCGTGCAACGCCTTCGGGATGCTGTTGGGTTCCATCGGGATCTTGAAGGGCTTCCGGTCCCCCCGTCGAATTATCCGCTCCACCTCGTCGGCAGGAAGCGGCGTCGCTGTCACCGTGCCCTCCCAGGGCCTCTTCTCTTCGACCATCTCCCGAGGCGGAGGGTTCTCCGCTTCAACGGGATGATCCGTGGCCTAGGGCCTAGGCGTAGAGGAGAGGCTCCAAAGCCCAGCTTCGATTCAGTGCTCCACCTTCCGGGCGACCTCCTTGACTTGGTGTAGCAAATGACAGTGAGGAGACTCCCTCCACAGGTCGTCGGAATCAAGGAACACCCCGCCGGTGAATCGAGGAAGGGGGTGGTCTTCGTCGTTCTTCAAGTAGAACCACTCATCCCTCCATCCGGTGTTCGACGCGAGGGAGACGATGGTGGGGTACTTCTCCTTCATGCCGGGATGAGGTTGAAGTACGATGCACCCGATCGGAACGGCCTCCTTTAGACCATCCGAGCTGTCGGTCACCTTCACATGGAAGAAGTACTTGAACAGCTCCCAATCGGCCTCGATCCCCAGCCATCCCTCGCAGAGGACGGTGAAGGCCGAGATGCGCAGGATGCCGTTGGGATTCAGTCTTGGCTTCGGCGAACGATGCGAGCAGCGACCGGAGGAAATCGATTATTTGGGGCCGCCGAGCCCCCTGTCGTGGAAGGAGGCGAAGGAGACGATGTAGCCGTCCGGTGGATTGGGGGTGGCGTGCGTCAGAGACGGCACGATCCATTCCCGCGCCTCGGTCGGCCGAGGTAGGCCGCCGCCCGCCACGCGCTCTAGCAGCAAGGCTTCATTGACCCTCGTCGGCGACCACGAGCCCATGGTTCCTTCCTCTCGGCTCAACGGCAGCTCTCAGGAAATCTCGGGAGCTGGGCTCTCTCACACGGCAGCGATGGCAGCGGATTGAGATCTAGAGTAGGGAGATGATGGAAGGCTAGGACGGCGGAAGGAAGAGTGAAGGGGAAACCCTGATTCCCCGCCGCCTATTTATAGGATGGGCTCGGGACGGATCCACCAATGCGACCGGGCCAGGGTGGCCCGCCACTTCAACCTGAACGCCTCCACACCCGCCGTGCGCGCGCCATGTGGCGAAACAGGAGGCGAAACGCCGCGGGAACAGTAACGGTCGCCCTAACGGTAACTCCCTAACGGTAACTTTCCCCAACGGCTCTTTTTTACTGCAGGCGAAAAGTCCCGCGAGCTCGTCGCCAACGGTCATATCCCCAACGACCTCATCACGATGTCGAGCTCACGCCAGTCGAGCTCCGGGTTCAAGGCCGGCTCTTACGAGCTCGAAGGCCGCCCGGAGACACCCCCAGCAAGGAGTGCGGCGGTGGAGGGGCGTCGGCCCATACCCTGAAGCATCCACGAGGACTCGGGGCTCCATCCAAGCCACGCTTGAGTCGCCATTGATCGCGAACGGCCTCGGTCCTCCTCCGCGGTGAGGAGGCGCACAAGCCGCCGAGGATCCTTCGAGGCCTCGGTGACTATAGGGGACGGGTCTCTGGAATATGAGGTTGGCCCACAAGCTGGCCTAACGAACGAGTTCGCCCCGAACGCGAGCTTGGACCTCACTCAAGTCATCCGCTTTAAAGCTCATGGAGCACCCGACTCCGGCCTACGCGGTAAAGTTGGGGGCGAGCTCATCTCTCTCCAAAGAGAATGCAGGGCACGAGCGACGAAAGAAACATCCATCATAACAAGCCTCCGCGAGGATCTCTTATCCTCCCGCAGCCTCGGGGGCTACACCCGTAGTGCCTTCAGCGCTCGATAACAATTCGGTCCCTAATCTCACAATGACGAGGTCGTAAAGCGCGCACAGGAGGCCGTCCTCCTCCGCACGCTCGGGGGCAACTGTGGGACGCAGATATTCCGAACCAAATCAACCACCCTAATCCATCCCTAACAACGTGTTAAGGAGAGAACATACTGGTCAAACAAATGGGGTGCTACCCGCGATAAAGGCTGAAACGCGATGAGGGTATCCCCGTCTCGGACGAGGACCCGCGGATCGGCGAAGGCTGAGAACCAGCTCGAACTTCGTCTGGGAAGGAATCTCGCGCCGAATGACCTCCCTAGGGCACGAAGATGTGACGAGCTCCCGCTGCGGCGACGAGCTCTTCTCCCTCGAACGAGCTCCCCGGCGCCGGACCCAAGAACGTCGGGAGAATCGAGACATGAAGCGTGAGGTCGCGGGTTCACGGCCTTCGCGACCAGCCGCAACCTACGACCGGATCCGGCCTGCGGGGCAAGATCTCGTGGCACGCGACATGGAAACGTCGGACCACGCCAAGTCCCGACAAGCGCAAAGGGACAACGCTACGCGACAAGAATGACCTCGGCGAGGACGAGGTCAAGTTCCTCGACGAGCTCTCACGCCCACATTTTCTGCGACACCAAGTGATACGAACATTTAAGCGGCGGCGCCTCCCGACCTCGACCGCGAGACACCGGCGCGTGCGACGGGCGGTGCGGCACAAAAAATGCGGCGGCAAGGCAGGCTCATTGTCTCCTTCTACAGCGACCAACGAGCTCCGAGTTCGTCACCCGCACGTACTACGTATCGGGATCACGGAGCCGCCCTATTCTACTCACGGCGATCGGCGGCGTGCCGCGGGATAGGGCGGCGGCCGGAAGCGCCGCCCGAGCAGCCCGGCGTGCCCGACATGACGGGGGCCATCTTCTCCTCCACCCCTTCTCTTTGTATTTCTTGACCTTACGGTCCTCGGCCCGGTGGCAACATGTGAGCTCCCCTTGAGACTATAAAGGGAGGGCTCGGCCACACCGAAGGAGAAGCTCTCTTGCACACTTTCGAAACACACACACACACCGCTCGATTCCAAACATCACCCGCGAGACACAGGAGCACCTCTTCCTCTCTCGCCCGCTTGTATTCGCCCGATCACGAGCAATTTGAGCTCCGATAGTGCCACACACTTTGGACTAGGGTGCTCGATTGCCCCGAACCAATATAAACCCTCGTGTCATTGACCTTGAGCTAGG
>JADLZK010010630.1:0-25525 GCA_015847255.1 Hyparrhenia diplandra | reverse complement strand
AGTGTTCGCTTTGCTGCATTTGGAGTTATAGAACTCCCCTCGTGTGATCTGTTTTTAGTAACAAAGATATCTTGCTGCCTGCTTTTAGATTAGTGCTAGTATGGAATGCATGATGTAGGTAGTATGGTTGTTTTTATGTATTTCTAATTTTGTTTTCTACGAAGAGATATGCACTTATTAGTATCATACATCATAATGCATTCATCCATCGCTTCTATTTCATTTATATACAAGTTTATTTCTATGCATTCGCATTGCTTACTTTGCATGTGCATGCATCATATCAGATTCTGAGGAGTTAGTTCGGAGGAGATCAAGGAGCAGAGGTCAACCTTCATCGTCCCGGAGTGCAGCCAAAAGACCCTTACGTGAGAAGGAGGACCCCCGACTCAAGCTTCTAGGAGTGCCCCGGGCTCTTCTTCCTCGCTTTTCTTCCGAGGCAAGCCCCGGTGCATGCCGAACTTACCTATGCTTTCTAAATTAACTTGTTGAGTCCTTTTAATGAATGCCGACAAGTATAGGAAGTGGTTGAAACCGTTGCCGCACGTATATCCTTGCCGGGTTGTCATATCCTATTAGCAGTCTAGGTTAAAATGCTCGCTTATGATAAGCTTGCAAAGAGAGACAAAGATTTCCTGGCACCGAGAGGATGTTTGTAGTTAATCACATGGGTGACTAACAAGTCAAGCCGAGAACCCGACTATGTAAACATGTTAAGGGGTTGGATGGATATTGTGGTCTTCCATCCGATCGACAAGGACCGTATCACTTGCCGGAATGTGGCTCCGAAGTTGAACGCACTGCTCATATAGTAGGGGCTCCGCCGGTCGTGGAGCCACGGCTCGTGAGAATGCTAGGGGCCGGCATCAGACGCTTAACGCCCCTCTCCCGTGGTCGGTTGGGCTGACGGGCGAAGAAGATGCACGAGGGTCGTCCCTGGGCTCCGCTTCACTTGGTGGCTCGAGAGGGGGGGTTGCCGGTGTCCGGTGACTTTACGTCCCCTAACGCTCTTGGAGGATCGTCCTACCCTTGTACTAGTAGGCCTCGGTTTATGATGTGGTATTCGCCACCGGTTTGCAAATCGATTCGAATCGCCATCTCTCCTCGTTAGTGAGAACCCGGAAGTGCGGCCGCGGTATTGTAGTCTTAATATCACAATGATGGTTATTCTTATTCATGCCGCGATGTTAAAATGTTGATCCAGCCATTTATATCAGTATTTATATATCACGAAAGCATATGTTTTAATCTTGACTTATACAGACTTATGGTTATGTATATAATAACAACCTTTAACTTGAAGAACTTGAGTAGTATGTGTAGGCGCACTAATCAACTTTATTTCAAATTTAAATGTGAGTCACCAAATTCCGTATAAAGCCAAGCATAATCCTTGGAGTCTTTTCCTTATTTTCTCGTTTAAGATCGGTAAGTCTTAAGGAGTACAATTGAGTACTCACAAAGTTAATTCCGATGCTGCGGTGATCCGTCTAGCATGAGTTGATCCAGCTTGTGATGTGTCGTGGTTGAAGATTAATGCCTAGGGCATGGCAAGCCTTCCATATATTTCCCCGTCTTTGCTATTACAGGGTGACATAGTGTTGGCACTATCTTATTTTATTTCCGCTTGTACAACTATTTTGCTTTCAAAGCTATTGCTTCCAAGCATCTGAATTATTTTGAAATAAAAAGTGTACATCGTGACTCTCCGATTATATATATTGAATTTGGTTTGAGATACCTCGCGGATTGAACTAATCGAGCCTAACGATCTTGATTGTATTGTTGATGAGTTTGAAATCACTGGTGATTTCCGGAATACCGGGTTTATATGACTCGCGTAGACATGCATTGCTTTGGTAATTGCTAATTATACTTGGATTTCTATAAATTGGTCGGGCTCACATTACATGCCCAGGCCTGGGCCTTGAATTCTCGTCGCGAACGGTGATCCGAGGTCGATGATCCCGCGGCATTCCAAATTGCGGCATGATCTCCTCGATGAACTCGACCGCTTTGGAGGAGTCAAGGTGACCAATGGCTTGTATTCTATCCCATTTGGTGAATTTGTCGATGGCGACGTAGATGTACTCATATCCTCCCTTTGCCTCTCTTGAGTGGTCCGACGGATCCGGGCCCCCAAAGACGAAAAAGGCCATGATGGTGGTATGCAAATCAAAGTTAGGTCGGGCATTACGCGCTGTCTTGCAAACATCTCGCATCCTTGCATGTTTCTGACGAAGTTCTTCGCGGCCTTTGAGGGTCATACAAGAGGTATCCCGCTCAATGCTTTGCCCACGAGGGTTCTTGACGCGTGGTTTCCACAAAGATCCGTGAGTGATTTCTTGGAGGATGTCCTTTCCTTCTTTGAGCTTACATTTGAGTAGTACTCGATGATGCTGCTCTCTTGTAAAGCTTGTCTTTGATGAGCACAGAGTTCTTGCTTCTTCTCAAGATCCCGCTGCTTCAAATTGTCTTCGGGTAGTGTCTTGTTCTTTGATGAAGTTTATGATGTCTTCGATCCAGTGGAGTTGTTCTTCACCGAGAGATTATCATTACCCATGAGCCGATTGCTCCATGTTGTCTTCTTCGATTCTCTTTGATGGATGGTTTCAAGAGCCTTTCGATGAACACTCCCGATGGGACTTGGGCCTGCAGATCCCGGGAGTTTGCTAGCACGTCTCGCCGCCACGTCGATCTCTCCGAGCACATGTAGGACTTAGGCCTTGGAAGTTCTTTTCCAAATTTGCGTACTTCCGCGCAATAGAGGCCCATGTTGTCCTCAGGCAGCCCCCAAATTCTTGTTGACTTGATTGATGACAACCGGAGTCGCCGTGATACTTGTAGTCTATTGATTCCTAGGGTTTTTGCTATCTTGAGGCCATGGATGAGTGCTTCATACTCTTCCTCGTTGTTTGTAGCTTGCCACATAATCTCGCAGCGTGCACTTGAGTTGTCTTCCTTCGAGATATGAATAAGATCCCGCTCCCGGCCTCCCTAGCTTCAACGATCCATCGAAGTACATGTTCCAATGCTTGATGTCATTGGATATGGGTTGTTAGAGCTCGGCCCATTCCGCTATGAAATCCAGCGCCGATTTGATTGTTTTCTCGGTGAACTCTAGATTCATTGCCCAGTTCTACCGCCCATTTTGATATGCCCCGCGAATCTCTCGCTCCTCGTGTCAGCCTAGTGGTGAGTCGCTACCACACCGCTCTTGGATCGCCGGGCAGTGTCGTGAAGCCTTGATGTGACCGCATGGTGTAGAGTAGTTTTGTACGTGAGGTATCGAGCCTTTTACTCGGATAGAACTTCGCCACGAAAAATCGCCTTCGACCTTGTTAGGTTGCTCGGCTCTTCTCTTTCCAATGATGATTGCCGAAATACCACTCTGATTCAAGTGTCGCTATGTATAGTGTGAGTTCTTCATCCTTGGAGGTGTTAGGATCGGAGCCGTTGTAAGGTACGCTTGAGTTCTTCAAACGCCTTGTTTGCTTCCTCTCGGGCACTTGAATTCTCCTTTTGTTTTGATGAGTTTGAAGAAGGGTAGCCCTTTTCTCCAGCTTTGATATGACCGTTGAGTGCTGCCATGCACCCCCGTGAGCCTCTGGACGTCCTTGATGCTTCGGGTTGTGTCATCTCGTTTTGATTGCTTTGATTTGCTTGGTACCGCTTCACCGCCTTCGTTGCCGACCAAGAAACTCCGTGAGTCTGTCCCGAAGGTACTCCAAAGACGATTTTGCTGGATTGAGCTAACACTTCCACTTGTTGAGGTTTTTGAAAGTCTCTTCTAGATCTTGAATCAGAGCTTCGGGTTCTCTAGTCTTCACCACCACGCCGCCTACGCGAAGTTTCGCATTTTTGCCAATCGCTTCCTCCCAAACAAGTCTCAGACGCTTCTTGATACGTTGTTCGGCTGCTCTTCTCACCCAAGGACATTGTTTTGTGCAAAGAGGCAATCAAGGGGTGATAAAAGAGGTCTTGCTCGATCTTCTTTCTTTAGTAACTGATGATATCCCTCGGCAGCGCCCAAGAACGATAGTAGAGCTTTCTGATCCTCGCCGCTGAGTCCACTATTTGGTCAATCCTGTGAGTCCAAGCGTCCTTTGGGCAATGCTTGTCTCGACTGGTAGTCCACACACATTCGCCAATCGGAAGTGTTCTCTTCTCAACTGCAACCGGGTGGCTAGCCACACGATGTAGGATTTCTCTCTCGATGAATCCCCGCTGCGAGTAGTTTTGCGCCTCCTTTTGATGGCTTCCTTCTTCTCGTGAGAACCTCCTTAGTCTTTGCTTGATGGGTTTGATCCCATATTGATGTCAATTTTGCGCTCGCCCAAATTTTCTTTTGGTACGCCAGACATGTCTCGCTCGGTTTCCGTGCAAATATATCTTTGTGTTGCCTTTAGAAGCTAAGCCCCGAGTTCCTATTTTGGAGATAGGTGGGCGCCGATGATCTTTTCTTTCTTGGACAGTCGCCCGTTTGTAGATCAATGTGCTTGACGCCGGCCTCTTCGTGGAATCAATGCTTTGCTTCTTGGCCTGCGATCTCGAGCCTTTTCGGATTCGTATCCCTCTCGCCATCCGTTGAGTTCCTTTTCTCCAAGAGCTCCCGTCTTGCTTGGCGTATTTCCACGCTTTTGTACGTCGCACTCAAAGCTTTTTTGAGGTCTCCTTTAATGGAAAAGAACCCTAAAAGGCGCCGCATCTTTTAGTAGAAGATACGGGTAGTGTGGAATAGCCATGAATTTAGCAATAGCGGGTCTTCCCATGATGGCGTGGTATGGTGACTTGAGATCCGCCACTTCGAACTTGATGTACTGGCCCTGCAGAATTTGCCGGGAGATCCGAATGTGACCGGCAAGGTGACTTGTCCCACCGGTATGGCTGCTCGTCCGGTACTATTCCATAGAAGGGAGTGCTTGAAGGAGCGACATTAGCCCGGAGAGGTCCAAATCCCATCTTGTCCAAGAGCCGAATATGATGTTCAACCCGCCCTCCGCCGATCAAAACTTTGGTGACAAACCACCGCTATCGGGGTTCTAGAACTAGAGGATATAAGCCTCGCTGCTGCCCACGCTTGTCCATTGATCCTCTCTCGTGAACTCGAATCGGGTATTGGGACCAATTGAGGTAGCGCGGGTACCGCCGTTCTGCCGCTATGATTGATCGGAGTGCTAGCTTTCTTGTCTTGTTCTTGCTCTTTGAGTTGGGTACTCGGAGAATATGACATTCAAGGACCTTGTTGCTTCGAAATCCCCGCCTTTGGCTCTTCACCGGCCTCTTCTCCTGCTTTCTTGATTGCTCCCTTCCGAAAGGAGTTGTTTCCTCCTTGTACTTCTCCTAGAATGTGGTGCCTTCCGAAGCGTGTGCGAGTTCCGTGGTGGTAGATACAGGTAGGTCTTCTAGCTTGATGTTGCTTCAAGCTTCGCCGCCATTGTTGTTGTTGTTGAACCTCCGCTTGTAAGGTTTCTTTTGACTCCATTGCGAGCGTTGTTGTCCGGTCCTCGCTTCTTCTCTCGGGCCGTTGAGAGTTGTTCCGATCTTCTTCTGGGCTTCCGAATTTCCTTTCTTTTCTCGAAAGCGTCTCGTGTTCTTCTTCTCAGCCCGATCATCTTCAACAAGAAGTTTGAACTGCTCGCTTGTCCCTGCTGTCCTTGTAGAAGTCCGAGAACTATCTTGAGGAAAATCCCATTACCGGGTTGGGCGCCTATCACTTCCCTTCCGTGATGTCATACACTTGGGATCTCATCTTCCAAATCTTCTAGAGTAACCTCGTGGATTCTCCCCTTTTGCTTGAGGCTTTAGGCTCGCCTCGAGTAATAGGATGGGTGATAATTCCTCGGCAAGTTGCTACGGGCTGCTTCTCAGAGGTCTTCCCAAAGACGGGATTGAGCCCCTCTTCGATCTTGTCGGCACCATTGAGCCGTAGAGCCTCTAGGCCATGGGAAAGAAGATGGCTTTTTGGTGTCATCATCTCCAAATTTCAATGGATTGTGAGTAGACTCGAGCCATTGTTCAGCTCGCTTTCCCATCGTATTTTTGAGTGGTTTGAAGGCTTGAACTTTGGGGGTAGCTTGACTTCCTCGCAATCTTTTCAACAAGCAAGGGAACCTGTCGAAGCCTGGGCCGTTTTTCTTCAAATCCTCCCCGAGGTTCTTTTCCTCCTCTTGATGAGTTCCAAAAGAGGTCGACATAGTGTGATTCCCCGCGACTTCTTCCCGCCGTACCTTTGGTCTTGCGCGGGCTTTCCTCGGGTCTTCGGTATCGTTTACCATCCTCCGGGTGGCTCGAGTTGTTGGAACCCTCTCGCCTTCCCAAAATTTTCAAAGACGTTGATCGACTTGAGCATGAGCATGAGAGCGTTTGCTTTGATCCGCCATGTACCGGGGTCTCTTTCTGGATAGTTTTGTAATGCCTTTGATGAGTCTCTCCTCGTCATTCGTGCCTGGTGAGCTTTTTAGGCGTCAATCAACCCTGTAGTCTTTCCCCGGCTGCTCGCTGGCCTCGCCTTCTTCATTTTTAGCCCGGCGCTTCTCAATACGCTATGCCGTGACAAGTGTAGCGTCCCGTGAGAAATCGAAAAGGTAATCTCGACCGTGTCCGTGGTTATATCCGACTCGCCTTTCTTTCTCCTCGAAGTTGGAGTAGTGTTGGCCAAAAAGTTTTCGAAGTTGAGTAGCTTCCCCATTCCAAGTCGGAGTTGAGTTGTACTGAAGTTGCTCCGAGTCCCTACCGTGCCCCCCGCTGTCCACCTTCCCGAAGTTGGTTTCGGTTTGGGCCTTCCGCGGCCCGTTCCCCGGTAAGCTTCGAAGTTCGCTTCCTTCTTTCAGGCGGCTTCGCAATCGCCGCTTGCCGGAGTCACGAAGTTCTTGTTCTTCGACCCGGCCCATGATGGTGTCGCTCGAAGCTTCGCTTCGCCGCCGCCATCTCGCATGCCCATGATTCAAGATGATCGCTTTCCTCGCCGATGTACTCATAATGTCGCGGGTCCACCGACTCTCGCGGCTGAAATTCGATGAGAGCCCCCACCGCATGCCGCCACCGCCGATGTTTTACGATCGAGAGCCCGCCACGTTAAACCCTGCAAATTGTTCGCCTCGACGAATCTAGAGCCCAAATGTTTGTTGGCTGCAGCTGACATGGAGAGCGGGTTTTTATATCAGCCCGGGCCCTCGATCAAGGATCGAGTAAAGACCTTTATGTCCAGTCGGCGTGAGCCTGTTTTTGATTGATGGGGTTAGCCGAATCGGGCTATGAAGCTTACAAAGACTTTGGTCGCGGGCCAAGCTTGTGTTCAGATGTGTCGCGTTTCTATTTAGGTGTTCCTTGGCCACCTTTTATAGTCCAAGGCCAAGGAACTGCCACATCCTAGTCGATACAGAGGGTTGTCCTGAGGAACCAACACCAATCCCTAAAACAAGGTAACCCGACTAGTGTTCTATCCTATGTTACAAATGTGTCACCGTGAGCTTTGCTTCCATTGCCTTCGAGTTAGTTTCAGGGCAGCAGCTTGATAGAACCTCGCTAACAACTCTGGAGAGTTCTTTGGTGATCCCCGATCCACATTACTACCTTAAGATTTTGGGAGATGAGATCCCAAGTACATGACATCACCGAGAGAGAAGTGATAGACGCCTTCAGCATCGGGATTTTCTCAAGATGGCAGCTCGCGATTTCTAGAAAGAGCAACCCGAGGACAAACGAAGCAGCTCAAGCTATCATGCTGAGAAGATGATCGAGCCAAGAAAGAACCCCAGACCGCTTCTGCAGAGAAAGAACTCATAAGGCCCTAAGAAGGATCAACAAATCCCAACAAAGAAAAGAAGCGAGGACTGCATAATAATACCGCCGCGAATGGCAGAAAAAGTCAAAGAAAACCTACAAGCAAAGGTTCAAATAACAAATAACAATGGCGCATAGAACAAAAGCAATATCAAGCTAGAAGACCTACCCGTGATCTACCACCCCGAGCTCGCGACACGCTGAACCGTCACTACATTCCAGAGAAGTACAAGGGAGAAACAACTCGCCGTAAGGGAAACAATCAAGAAAAAACAGAAGAAGCCAGCTTAAGAGCCAAAGAGACAGAGATTTCCTGTGAAGCAAATCGAGATCCTGAACGCCATATTCTCCGAGTACCCGGTTCAAAGAGCAAGAGACAAGATGCTAGCACTCCGACCAATCATGGCAAATGTAACCCGAAACATCTACAAGTACCCCAATTGGTCCCAATAATTTATCTGGCCACTGTGGAGGATCAATGGACAAGTGTAGGCAACGCCGCCTATACCCTTTGGTACTAGAACCTACGATAGCTCTGAGTGATCGGCACAAAAGTTTTGATCAATCTGAGAGCAGGATTGAAAACATCATATTTTCGTAAAACACCGACAAGATGGACTAGACCTTCCCAAAGTAATCGCCTCCTTAAGCACTCCCTTCTATGGAATAGTACCCCGACAAGCAAATCATACCCGTTGGACAAGTCACCTTGCCAACCACATTTGGACCGCCATCAAATTACCTTATTGTGAGGCACATCAAGTTCGGCGTGGCAGATCTCGAAATACCATACCACCATTATGGGGAGACATATTGCAAATTCATGGCTATTCCACACTACTCAGATTTCTACTAAAGATGCCGCACCTTTTGGGGGTTCTTTTCAATCAAAAAGGAGACCTCAAGAAAGTTTTCGAAAGTGACGCATAAGCCGTGGAAATTAAAAACAAGATCGTGAGAGCTCTGGAGAAAAAAAAAACTCAAACGTGCATGGGCGAGGACACAAATCCGTAGAACTCAGATACCGCCAAGAAGGCTAAAGTACTCCACTCCACCCGTAAGAAGCCGACGCCAAACACATTGATCTACGACGCATCCCTCCAAGACGGCATCACCACCTATCTATCTTCAAAATAGGGATCAAGGCCACCTCAGCTTCCTAAGGCAACACAAAGATATATTCGCCGAAACCTAAGCAGACATGCCCCGCATACCAAGGAGTCGGCCGAAAGCATAGAATATCAATATGGGATCCAAACCCATCAAGCAAAGACTAAGGAGGTTCTCACCGTAAAAGAAGGAGGCCATCAAAAAGGAGATTGCAAAACTACTGCAATGATTCATCAGAAAACCTACATCCCGACATAGCAACCGGTTCTCGTTCAAGAAGAACACCTCGCAATTAGCTTTAATGTGTGTGACTACACGTGACCAATAAGCATTGCCCAAAAAGATCCCTTCGCTACCAAGGATCAATTCAAATAGTGGACTCTCCTGCCAGCCAGACGCTTACTATCGTTTTTGACTCGCTACTGTGATATCACCGTGATTGCAATCGAAGAAAGAAGATCGTAGCAAGACCTCTTTTTATCACCCCTTCGGAAGCCTACTACCAAGAAAAAACAATGTCCTTCGATTGAAGAACGCCGGAGCAACGATCAAAGAGCGTATACGTAATTGTTTGGGAGAGCAGATTGGCAAAATGCCGAGGCATACGTAGACGCACGCGGTGGTGAAGACCAAAGAACTGTAAACCCGCATTCAAGATCCGAGGAGACTTTTAAGAACCTCAACAAAATGGAAGCTCAATCCAACAAAAAATGCCTTGGAGTACCTTCGACAGCTACTAGGTTTCTTGGTCAGCAACAGAAAGGCATTGAAGCCAAAGACTAAGCAAATCAAGGCAATCAATGAGATGACACAACCTCGGTACGTCCAAGGACGCCCGTGAAGCTCACAGGGGTGCATGGCGACACTCAACAGTGATTCATATCCAAGCTTGGAGAGAAAGGGCTACCCCTTCAAACTCATCAAGACCAAAGGAGAATTCAAATGGACATGATGCGGACAAGGCGCTTCAAGAACTCAAATAAGACTCACAAATGTACCAAATTCTAACACCCACAAAGGATCAAGAAGAACTCCCGGCCTATATAGCAAAGAACAAAATACAAAGTAGTCGGGCCCAAAGAATCATCGGGAAAGAGAAGAGCCAGAGCAACCCAACAAGGTCCAAAGGCCAGCTTATTACACGTGAGCTTAGGTTCTATCTCGAGTCCAAGGCTCATACCCTCACGCATAAAAAAACTACTTACCCATAATCGATCACATCAAGGAAGCTACGCACACTACTTCTCGACAAATACAAGATCACAAAGGGTAACCGACTCAAATTACTAGGCTTACATCCCGAGGAATAGAGATTCAAATTGCCGTTATCATTTTTTGAGAACAAGATCAACTTGGCTCCACTACGGTTCCTTCACGCTTTGTTCCCAAAGTTACCAACCCAAAGGATCACTTCCCCATTATAGACCTATTTTTGTTGAACTGTTGTGTCAAGCTACTCACCAAGCCGCTATTTTACGTGATTGCAAAAAGAATCATTCTCAAGATTATTCATAGCAACCAATATGGTTTTATCAAGAAGAGAACTATACAAGATTGCCTTGCCTGAGTTTTGAATATATCCATCGCTACCATCACCAAGAGAGAGATTGTTATTCTAAACCGGATTTTGCTAAGGCTTTCGATACCATTGAACACTCCACTATCATTGAGATGTTGTCCGCTCTTGGCTTTCCTAGTAAATGGACTGGATTGGGTCAGTGCCATCTTGTCCCTGCTGCCTGCCTTGCCAAATCCAAGGCTCCCGGTAAAAACTTTGCCGCAGAAGGTGTCGTGACAAGGTGATCCTTGTCCCCTCCCCGCTTGTGTGGCCGCAGAGAGGATCTCAAAATATGTGGTTAATGGGCTAAAGAACCAAGGAATTTACAATTGCCCATTTCCCACCCACCTCCGACTTCCCTATTGTTCAAGACGCCGACGCATACTCGCTTATCATGCAAGCCGATGCTAGACAAATTTTTGTCTCAAGGCCATCCTAAACACCTTCGGGCCATCCAATCGGGTTGTTCTGCTAACTTCTCCAAGTCCTTTATGGTTCCTATCAATGTTTCAAGGAGAAAATTGAGACTTTTGCCGCCACTTCTCGCTGTCGCGATCTTTTACCGCTTACTTATTTCTAGGCTTCCTCTTGGGACCTCTAAGCCCAAGATTGAGGATTTTTTCCTCCTGGATGGACCGAAGTTGAAAGAAAGCTTGTAGCTTGCTCTACTTGCCTTCTTTACTCGGGAGAGTGGAGTATATTAATTTCGTTTACCCTACCTGCAAGCCTATGCTATGTGTACTTTTAAGTCCAAAAGCGGGTGTGATTGATGGAGTGGATAGATTTGAAGCAAGCACTCGAGGGGCAACTCGAGAAGAAAAGAGGCGGAACCTAGCCGCTGGCCCTTGGTTCGCAGGCCTAAGAAGAAGGGGGGTGGTGTCGCATTAAAAAACTTATATTTGCAAAATGACTGCCTCCTCATGAAGCAAATACAAGTTTTTACTAAAAAGACAATAATTCTTTTGGGTGCAGCCTTTGGTTCAAATACTATGATAATAAGGAGCCCCACGCCAATCGGCAGTATGGGATCTTTTTGGTGGAAGGATGTGTTCGTGCTCAAGGATCTTTTATACCTAAATTACTAGAGTCCAAATTTTGGGATGGATCCTCTACTTTTTGAAGGACAACTGTCTCAAGGGTATCCGAGGCTCTCTTCCCGTATTACTGCGTTTTTGCTAAGGATGAGTTCATCTCGCCGCTGAAAGAAAGCTTTTCAAGCTTCTAGCTTGAAGAGTTGTTTTATCTTCCTATTAATCACAGTGCTCTTGATCAACTCCACCACTTTGACCTTCTTGTGCGTGATTTTGATCGATAATACGTGCATCAGAGATCTTTCGGGCCAAAGTACCGCCAAAAGCCTCCAAGCTTTATAAATTGGCTTTTGTTAATTATCGTGTGTCGGCCGCTTTTGGTTGGGTTTGAAATGCAAGGTTACTCCGAGAGTTAAGTTCTTTGCTTGGCTCATTCTAGTGGATCGCCTTAATACCGTGGATATGTTGGTCGAGAAATTTCAAGGTGCAACCGAATAATCATTGTGTCCTCTCACACGACAGTTGTGTTGAGACCATCGACACTTATTTTTGAGTGTTCTTTGCCAAGCTTTGTTGGGCTAAGCTTGGTATATTTGGGTGCAAAAGTAACAATCTTTTCAAAGCTAATCTAGAGAACTAAACAGAGGGACAAATGTAACTTTATTTATGGAGACTTTTCGCTTGCCGCTGGGAGCTCGAAGGTTCGTGAATAGGCTTATCTTTGATGGTGTTCAAAGCTAGCTTTGCTCGGGTGGGTCAATTAATTTTCAAGGAAGAGGCCACTCTACAATCCTGTAGAATTAAGGAGCTCGATAGAGCGGCGCGGTGTTCCTTTGGCTTGACGCTTTGTAATTTTTTATTCTTTTTTGCTTTTATTTCTAGCTCAAAATTCTCCAACCCCCTACTTTGTTTGTGTTAAGCTCCCCTCGCATCTTTTTACCATCTTTTATGTGGGTTTTGCCTCACCGGGGGATCTCCCCACGTCTTTTTCGGTCAAAAAACAAAGCCGCAATATCAAATGGGCAAAGTGGAACTTGAGCATTGAATCTAGAGTTCACCCTAAGAAGAGCAATCAAATCCTGCGCGCCACCGGATTTCATAGCAGAATGGACAGAGTCCAACAACTCATATCCGACGCATATCAAGAAACATTGAACATGTACTTCGGGATGGATCGCTGAAGCCGGGGAGCAGGAGCCGGATTTTATTCATATTCCGTATGAAGACAACCTGGCACGCGGCCGCAAAATCATGTGGCGTGCCATCGTGGGATACAGATCACCAAAGAATCCCTCTACCGAAGTTGTTCTTCGTGGTTCTATCCAAGGGTTACAAACAACCCCCGTAAGGCAATGGAAGCATAGCTATGGTGACTTCGTCAGAACAGGATAGAACACTAGTCGTTACCTTGTTTAGAGTTCGGTGTTCGCCTCTATACTCGACAACCCTCTCTTCAGACCCGACTAGGATCGTGAGCGCAGTTCCTTGGCCCCTTAGACTATAAAAGCGTGCCAAGGAACACCTCGAGAGGAGAGCACGAATATTGCTGAACACAAGCTTGGCCACGCATCGCGGCCGTAGAGCTTCATAGCCGCATTCCCTGCCAACCCTATCAATCAAAAAACGCTGCTCACGCCGACCGACATAAAGGTTCTTTACCGATCCTGGATCGAGGGCCCAACCAAGATAAAAACCCCGTCCATGTCACCGCAAGAACAAAACCGCCGGCCCGTGTTCGCCGAGGCCCCAACAAATCGCCTCGATTCACCCCGCGGGCGTGCTCTCTACCGTAAAACATCGACACCGGGCGCCGGGCCGTAGGGGTCTCATCGGTTTCAGCACGAGTCCTGGCGACCACGCATATTATGAGTACATCGACGAGGAAAACGATCATCTTCGATCATGGGCATGCGAGATCGACGACGCACGGCCAAAACTCGGCTGCATTCATCATGGAGCCCCGTGTCAAGAACTGAACCGCCGAGAAGCTCCAAAGAATTAACGACACGTCGGGTCAAGAAGGAGAACTAACTCAAGCTTACCGGAACCAAAGACGTGAAGGGCCCAAACAGAACAGTAATCCCTCCTAATTAATATCGCCCACCCACTGCCATTGTCCTAAAGACATCTTCTAACAACCAGCGCGTATGCACCCAATAACTTATAGCCCTGCCGGGTGTCATCGAACCCCGACATAACTCACTCATACCAGATCAACAAAGGAGTAGCTAAGCAATATTATAAATATTTATTACAAAAATATAGACCTGAGTGCGAAGAATAATAACATTAATTTATAAAACATGAATAAGTTACTTTTGGGAGTAAACTTAACTTAATTTTTGGAAGCTAGGTAGAACTAGAAGACACCGGGACATGTTTCCAGCCCACCGATACATAACCTTGGTTAACACGCGAGTCAACACTGCAACAATGGTTGGACAAAACCCTCGAGTACACAATGTACTCTCAAGTAAGACTTAACCACAAAAAAAAGACTCCAAGGATATGCCGCCTAAGGGAAGTAGAGCTAGAAAAGGGAAGTTTGCGTAAGCTTACTACAATTGATCCCCATTTCAATATTTTAGCATCAATTTTGTTGAAGCTACAATAAAGCTAGATTTGCACCGCTCTTATTTCAAACACTTTAAGCAACACATCTCAACTTATCTCTCGTGATCTCTTTTCCTTTTCATAACCATGAGTAACCTTGTTTCTTCATTTACTATGAAGTAAGCAGCAAAGAACGTCTCCATATCCGAAGCAACGCGTATCCGCTGAATCGATTAAAACCTACCAAATCCCTAACCACAATTTATTACATATGTAGCACTTAAGCCATATATCAACCTTCTTCGATTTGTCCAAAATGGGAACGAGGCCTCGGCGCGGGCCACCCGAGAGCAATAGCACCCCACCACAAAATAGTTTCAAGTAGGGCGTGGTACACGCTTACTCCCCGGGCCATCTCCACTTTAAAGGCCGCCATTCCCGATTTGGTTCCACCGAACCGCTTTGACGGAAAGGTTAGTTAGGGTCGACCGAATTCGATGACAATCAGCAAAATGCGTTTCGCCAAAAAGGCCCTCGCAAGACTTATGCTCAAAAAAGTCCCGCACTTAACAACCAAAACCATGGACGGTCCTTAAACGACTAAAACGGACAAGCACGCCTAGGTATCCCGCCGGCTTTCAACCTACGCCCGTCCATCTCAAATTCATCACTACATATTTATTCTCATGAACCACCATCGTGGTGTTCTTTTTTTCCATAGCCGTGAGGAACAAAGATAAACCTATATCTCGCGAATGATGAAACTATCATTCGACTTCTCCCACAAGCCCAGCATTACTAAGCATTTAGAGAAACCACCTTACACATACCAGTGGGCTAACATTGAATAACAAAAATTCAAGGTAGTCATGCAAAGAACAACCAACTCCTATTTACTTAATGCACATTGCACAAGACTTAAGGTGAAATAAACATTTGTAAAACGTAGAAGGGTTATGTTCGGGCTTGCCCTCGTGTTGCAGAAAAGTTAGATTCCAAAGCCGATCACCAAAGTTAATCTTGACACCATCACCTCCTCGTGGATACACCTTTCTCCCAAAGCTCGATCATCGAAACCACATCACTCTCGCTCACTACACGTGAATTAATAACGTATACTCAACATGATGGAATGGTAGACATGATGCTTGATGAGTGCATGAAATAAAAATAACTTGAATACAAATTTTCCTTCACTCCATAAAGTTGTAACCCAACAAAACCAACTTGTTGAACTACTCTTACAAGATATCATCACCATTGCCTAAGGAGTTTCCAAGGACCACTTAATTGTGGTATGATCCAAGATTCACAAAACAACCAAAAAGTCACACACATAAATCCTAAATCATTATACACTAAATATTACTTTTAAAACATATATAAAATAAAACATAAAAAGAAAAAAATAATTAAACATTTCCAAAATGACCCCAAACTTTTTATACAAGTAGGTCACATCATAAAACAGTAATACCAAATAAATTTTTATGATTTTGAATAAATATTTTATTTTCTAAAAAATCATGAAGATGCATTTTTAATTAAAATTTGTATTTTTAAATCATGCAAAGAACTACTCAAAATCAAAGTTTCAAATTTTTCTATGGGTAGACATACTCATAGAAGGCTACACAAAAAATTTTCAGAATTTATATAAGAAGTATTGAATTTATATGAAAATAACAAAAATGTGATACTATTCATAAATAGAAATTGAAAATTCATTTGCTAAAAGAAGGCCTTCTGCCCGAAGTCATTCTACTGCATTGAATAAAGCATCAGATCGGCCCACATGAATAGTGAAAGGTCAAGCTCAACAAATGCCTATCCGTGCCTTGACTTTGCACTATTATAAAAACCCTTAAACTTTTCTCAAATTACAAATGTGCAATAAACACTATTTAAAAAGAGTTAAGAAATTTACATCGGGAATCCCGAAAATATTTTATTTACCTTCCGGTCCTTCTTCTACTTCTCCGTTCTTTTCTTTCTTCGAAGCCGTGCACGGAGGGGAGGACTACGCCGACGGGCGGTGAGTGGCTTCAAATAGGCGCTTCGCTACGCAAATGGGTGGCGGGCGTAGGTACCTGTGCGCTCACAAGACTTCAAGAACGCTCGCCTTACCTCGATCACCACGCCGCCCAAGCACGGGCGGCGGATTTGCCGTAGGGGCTATGGCGGCCAACGCGGGCGGGTAAAGCTCCGCGTCAAGCTGCGGACGAAAGCGGTGAGGGTGCTAGAGGGAGCACGGAGATGCGCCACGTAATGCATTTGCGGGCGAGAGAGAGAGAGCGTAGGGGCTTTTCGGGAGAGCGAAGTTGAGGGTGGGGGAGCTTGTCCCCACCTCACCAACCCCGACAAATAGGACCCGCGCCGCCACGACAGAAGATGGGGAACGTGGGCAAATGGCGCCGGGCAAAGCCGAAGTTATCGGACACGGCCCGCCTCTTTCGTGACATTTCATTTACAACACCGCTAATGAGAAAGTGGGCGATTCAAGCTCGATTTTGGGCCATTTTGGGCCTCGAATTTGACATGGGCCATTAAGCAAAATGTTCCTCTCGTGATCCATCTTCAACTTTCAAAGGCCCATGATCATTAGTCGCCGGACAATGTATAATGAATCCCAAAAATGCAAATTTTATCAATGAACCGAAAATGATCACTAAACCATCACCAAAAACCTTGTCAACTTGAGTCTAAATGATTCCAATTTTTGATATGTTAAGTTCCTCAAAGCATAAACTCAAATCCCTATTTTTGGTCCGACTCAAGTTACTTAGCAAAATCTCTTGGTGAACGTAGACGTCAATCTTGTTGACATTGATTCCGTGACTTGAAAAAATCCTAAGTCCTCAAAATCCCCTTTTTCCAACTTGGGTGCTATATTTAAGGCACTTAGAGCCGAATCACGACTTGACCTCAAAATAACATTTGTTGTAATCGCAAAAATCTCCAATTCACTTAAAGGTCAAACTTCATATCTTGCTCAGGAAATATAATTCCACTTTGGTCAAAGCGCAACTTAATAACTCTTAAACTAGGTTTTAAGCCATCGCGGCATTTTCGGTAAGCAATTGCTCAACATGAACCCTAATGACTTTTGTTGTGGAGTTTATGACCACGTGAATTAATACACTTGTGTTTGGCCAAATCCATCATGAATCGTAATAACACTGGTGTTACACAAACCCAAACCAACTCGGGAAGGTGGACAAACCAGTGGTTCTAGTACCTAATTCGTGAGCAACTCAAGTACAACCTAACCCTTCTGATAAGGGAAGCTACCCAACTCGAAACTTTTTTCAGCCCAACACTACTCCAACTCCTGAGAAAGAAGGCTTAATTGATATAACCCCCCGACACCGCAGACATCTTTTCGCTTCCTACAGATTACGCGAATGCAAAGATACGCCAGATTCGAGAAGCGCCGACTACTCAAGAGAAGATTGAGATTCCTTTGAAGGCGCCAGCAAAGAGGGCTGCTTATATTGACAAAGAACCCCGAGGAGTGCATCGCCCACCACCTGGGCTAGAACCTCAAAGAAAGCGCCGATTGGCCAAACGGAACAACTAAGGAGGGGCCGACAACACAAGGCCTACCTCTACGGAAGGAGTGGAGGCCCAAGGCTATCACGCTAAGGAAGTTCTTTATGGTGGCTACAAAATAAGCACCCCGCTTTTACCCGCATCGAAGCCCTTGACATCGTGTCCACCGGACGAAGGCCTATCTTAACATCCTACGATCTAAAGAACCCTTGAACATCTAAGGAGAGCACCAGCCAAGAAAAGGCCGAAAAGGAACAAGCTAAAGGAGGATCACGTAATCGCGGCAAACTCACGATGCAAAGCCCCGAACAAGTATCAAATGACCTACATGAATATGAGAGGCTAAAATCAAAGAAGAAGTCGGGGCGATCAACGATCAACAAACCCGAAAGACTACAAGGGTTGATTGACCGCATAAAGATCGCACGACCGATGACGGCAGGAGAGACTCATCAAGGAGGCATTACAAAAAGCTATCCGAGAAAGAGACCCCGTGTTGTCGCAGCCAAAGGCAAAATGCAACCCATGCTCCAAGAAGTCGATCCAACGCCTTTGAAAGGGGCCGAAGGCCAAGGAGTTCCAACAACCTTGCGCCACCTCAAGGGATGGTAGACAAGCATCAGAGACCCTCGAGGGAAAGCCCCGCACCAAGACCAAGCCGACGGAAGAAGTCGCAAATCAAATATATCGACCTTACCGTAACTCATCCAAGAGGAGGAAGAACCTCCTGAGGATTTGAAGAAAGAACGACGGAAAGCTACGACAGTTCCCTTGCTTCACGAAAGATTGCGTGAAAGTCAAGCTACCCCCAAAGTTCAAGCCTTCAAACCACTAAAATAACACGATGGGAAAACAGAGCCCGCATAATGGCTCGTAGTCTACTTGGCAATCCATTGAGCCGGCCGGAGGAGATGATGACGTGAAAGCCGCCTTTTTCCCATGGCCCTAGAGGGCTCTTACCGGGCCCAATGGTTCGACAAGATCGAAGAGGGCTCAATCCGACATCGAAGACCTACGTAGAAAGCGTTCTCAGAAAGCAACTTTGCAGAATCATCACCATCCTATTACTCAGCAAAGTGAGCAAAAGCCTCAAGCAAAAGCCGAGAATCCCCGAGAGGTTACTACCAAAGATTTGAGAGATGAGATCCCGCGCATGACATCACGTAAAGGGAAGTGATAGACGCTTTTTCAGAATCGGATTTCAAGATGGCGCTCGCACTTTACAAGGACAACCCGAGGACAAACGAATAGTTTCAAACTTATCAGTTGAGAAGATGATCGAGTCAAGAAAGAACCCGGTGACCGCTTCCGTAAAGAAAGAACCTCGTAAGCCCCCAAAAGATCGTAACAAACTCAATGTGGTAATAAGCCGAGGACCGTGCCAACACTATCGAATGCATGAGAAGTCAAAGAAAACCTACAAGCGCGAGGTTCAACAACAACAATGCATGCGCATGTAAAGTCGTATAAACATCAAGCTAGAAGACTTGCCCCGATCTACCACCCTCGAGTTCGCGACACGCCTAAGCTGCACCACATTCTAGGAGAAGTACAAGGGAGGAACAACTCGGCTTCGCTAAAAGGGAAACAATCAAGAAAACAGCTGAAGAGGCCAGCGAAGAGCCAAAAGACAGGGATTTCCGTAAAAGCAACAAGATCCTTGAATGTCATATTCTCCCGAGTACCCAACTCAAAGAGCAAGAGACAAGACAAGCTAGCACTCCGATCAATCATGGCAGCAGTAACCAGCGGTACCACACGCTACCTCAATTGGCCCCCACACCCGATCTCAGCCACCGTAGAGGATCAATGGACAAGCGTGGGCAACGCAGCTTTATATCCTCCGGGTTCTAGAACCCACGATAGCCTGAGAGGATCGGCCACCAAAGTTTTGATCGACGGAGGAGCCGGATTGAACATCATATTCTCGTAAACACCGGACAAGATGGGATCGACCTCTCCGGCTAATCGCCCCTTCAAGCACTCCCCTTTCTATGGAATAGTACCCTGACGCAGCAGCCATACCAGTTGGGGACAAGTCACCTTGCACCACATTCTGATCTCCATCAAATTACCGACGTAGTACATCAAGTTCGGCGGCGCATCTTGAGTCACCATACCACCATCATGCGAAGACCCGCTATTGCTAAATTCATGGCTATTCCACACTACCCGTGATTACTAAAGATGTCGCCTTTGGGGTTCTTTTTCCTTTAAGGAGACCTCAAGAAAGCTTTCGAAAGTGACGCGCATGTCGCGTCGCAAAACAAGATAGGGAGCTCTTGGAGGAAAAGGAACTCAACCGATGGCGAGGATACAAATCCGCAAGAGCTCGAGATACCGCCAAGAAAACGCAATTTAATTCCAAATTGTAAGAGGCCTGGAATTGCTAATATTGATCTACAAACGGGCGGGCAAGACCATCAGCCCACCTATCTCCCCAAAATAGGGAATTCCGCCACCACTCTAAGGCAACACAAAGATATATTTGCCTGTGAAACCAGCGCATATGCCCGGGCGTAATCAAGGAGTCGGCCGAGCAATGCACTGACATCAATATGGATCCAAACCCATCAAGCAAAGACTAAGAAGGTTTCTCACCGCAGAAGAAGGAAGCCATCAAAAAGGAGATTGCAAACTACTCAAGCAGCAGTGATTCATCGAGAAATCCGCCCTCGACCGGCTAGGCCAACCCGGCAGGTTCGTAAGAAGAACACTTCCGACGGGCTTAATGTGGGACTACATGACTGAACAAGCATTGCCCAAAGGGACTCCCCTTCTGCCAACCGAGGATTGACCAAATAGTGGACCTTCAACAAATAGGATCAGCTCTACTATCGCTCTTGACTCGCTACTCGTGATATCAATGATTGCACTAAAGAAAGAAGATCGAAAAGATCCTTTATCACCCCCCGTGCCTACCGCATAAAAAATGTCCTTCTGACCGAAGAACGTACGGAGCAATGTATCAAAAGAGCCGATACGACTTGTTTGGGAGAGCAGATTGGCAAAATGCCAAAGCTTACGACGACGCGGGTGGTGGAAGACTAGAGAACCGTAAACTCCCCGATTCAAGATCTAGAAGAGACTTTCAAAACCTCAAATAAGCGGAAGTGGAAGTTCAATCCAACAAAATGCGCGCCTTTGATTACCTTCACGTTTACCGGGTTTCTTTGGTCGAACAGAGGCATTGAAGCCAGCATCAAAGCAAATCAAAAAAGCAACGGTAATCCAGATGACACACCGGCTCAAGCATCAAGGACGCCCGAGCTCACAGGTGCATGGCAAAGACTAATAGATTCATATCAAAGCTTGGAGAGAAAGGGCTACCCTTTCAAACCGCCATCAAAACAAAAAAGGAGAATCAAGGGACAGAGAAGCAAACAAAGGCGCTTGAAGAACTCAAGCAAGATCTTTACAACAGCCCAAACCCCAACATCTCCAAAGGATCAGAAGAAATTCGCCACATAAAGTGAAGAAGAACGAATACAAAGGGTCACCAAAGAATCATCGTGGAAAGAGAAGAGCCCGAAGAACCCAAATAAGGTCCAGTAGAGCTTTATCACGTGAGTGGGTTCTATCCAGTCTAAGGCTCGATACCCTCAATGCAAAAAACTACTCTACACCATACCCGATCACATCAAGGAAGCTACACACTACTGACAAATACAAGATAAAAGGCGCGGTAACTCCACTCACCACTAGGCTTACATCCCGGAGGAACGTAGATTCAAATGTGCCGCGATATCAAAATGGGCAATTAGAACCTCCTGAGAGCAATGAATCTAGAGTTCACCCCGAAGAGTAATCAAATAAATCCCGTATGCGCCACCGATTTCATACGGAATGGACAGAGCTCCAACAACCCATATCCAAATCTACATCAAGAAGCATTGAACATGTACTTCGATGGATCGCTGAAGCTAGGGGAGCAGGAGTCGGATCTTATTCATATCTCCGTAAGAAAAAGACAACCTCAAGCACGGCCGCAGATTATGTGGCAAGTTACAAACAACGAGGCAGTATGAAGCACTCATCCATGGCCTCAAGATAGCAAAAACCGGAATCAAGAGACAACAAGTATACCAGCGACTGGGCCAGCCGTCAATCGTCAACAAGGACCCACCGAAAAGGACAACATACCTCCATGTAGGAAGTACGCAAGCCGAAAAGAAAATCCAAGGCCTAGAGATCCTACATGTGCTCGAGATGCTAACGGGCGTGCAGAACGCGGCTAGCCAAACCCGACCGACAGAGCCCAAGTCCCACCAGAGTGTTCGCCGAAGAGCTCTTGAACCATCCATCAAAAGAGAAATCCGTGAAGAAGACAACATGGAGCAATCAATCAAACGAGTAATGATAATCTCCGTTCGAAGAACAACCCCGATCAAGACATCATAAACTTCATCAAGAACAAGACACTACCCGCGACATAAATTAAGCAACCGTGATCTTGAGAAAAGCAAGAACTACGCGGTTCATCAAAAGACAAGCTTTACAAGAGAGCAACATCATCGAGTACTACCTAAATGCATAAGCTCAAGAAGGAAAGGACATCCTCCAAGAAATCCACCCTCGATGTGGAAACCACGCAGTCACAAGAACCCTCGCCGGGCAAAAGCATCTGCATCAGATACTAATCGCCAAACAAAATTTCAAAGACGCAGAACCCTCATCAAAACATGCAAAGGATGCCGATGTTTGCAAGTAAAGACGCATGCGCCGCAACACAAACCGACGGCATACCCTCACCATCATGGCCTTTTTCGCGGTCGGGACCGATCAAGTCGACCACCTCCAAGAGAGCAAAGGAGGATATGAGTACATCTAATGTCAGCCATCTAAAAATTCACCAAATGGATAGAATACAAGCCATTGGTCACCTTCTTCCCCCAAAGCGCCGAAGTTCATCCAGAGATCATGCACGATTTGGAATGCCCAACAGATCATCATCGACTCGGATCACCGCTCACTGCGCAGAATTCAAGATCGGCACAAGATTGTGGCATACTTTTGATACCGTGAGTAACACCCTCGCTAATGGACAGTTGAAAGAGCAAACGACCCATCCTTGCCTGCGACCGGGGCCAAGACTATATGAAGAACTCAAGGACAATGGAGCCAAGTGGATTGCTGAACTCCCAAAAGCTGGTTCAAATTCAAGAACCAAATCAGCGTAGAGTTAACAAGCATTAACACCCTTCTTCCCGACCTATGGATCGGTATATCCTACCCGCTAGACTCATATAGAGTTTCCGTGTTGATCGAAAGTAATGAAGAAGGAGAAAGAGAATGACAAGAAGATCAGAAATCTAACGTGCGTAAGAAGTCGTAACAACGCCATCCTACGTAACGAAGGTATCCGCAAGGACTCCGGCACTCACGGCTGGAGCACACGCCCAAGAAAAACTTAACCCGTGAGATCAAGTACTCAAGAGAAATCGAAGACGGAAGGTAAAGCACAAACCGCCGTACCCATGGAAGGACCATATATATCGCCAAAGGAGTAATCGACCAGAACCTACAAGTTGATGACAATGCAAGGAGAAGAAATCAAAAACTCTTAGCACATAAACCAGCCCTCGTAAGGTTCTATCCATAATCGAACTCAAGGCAAATAAGAGAAGGTAACGCATAACAACTCTCCGGCTAATTCAAGAAGAAGAAGATCAAGCCCGAGAAGAACTCGACCATCCCAAAAAGGTCACGAAATACGCAGCCCACCGCAAACCCTCAACGTAAACAAGTCAGCCTACGTAGAGAAGCTTTCGCCGCATGCCTCCTACCGAAGAACAAAACACCAATCGGCAAAATTTCGCAAGAAGAAGTCGACCAAAAAGAAGGCAAACCCAACTCAACGAGGTCAAATTCCGCGGTAGAATCACGTCCTAGTCCTTAGCTCGAATAGCGCCGACAAATTAAATCCTAGCGAAGATCGTGGAACTTCGACTCTGAAAAAGAGGGACGCTGGGATCGGGCCCGCCTAGGTCGCAGGGCCATCATGGGTCCGTAAAGCCATCATATCCAATGACGGGCTGACGGCCTTTCGACCTAAAGGCGGAACGCGAAAAGTTGTGAAATAGAAACCCATCGCCTCTCAACACAAGTCTCTCGAAAAGCGAGCGTTCCCAAACCGTGCAAGGTGGATTGAAGTGTTACGAAATAGGAACCCAAACCGTCTTGACCTTCAGTCCGCAGCGGCAATCTCTTAAAATGGGCCCCTGACCGAGAACCCTTCAAGGGACGCCATGCAATAGTCCACCTGGACCGCATGGGAGAGCCCTAGCCTGAAGAGGCAAACCCCGAAGTTAGAATAACTCTTTCAGAGCACGACTCCACCAAAAAATACACCAGCATGTTCAAGAAAGGACAAAATGCTGAGGGACTAAAAGGAGAAACCTAACGGCCCCTGAGAAACCCTCCAACAATCGTGACAAGTCCTGTAAGAACACGAAGTCACACCGTATAGGAAAACAACCCCGCAAAACTGGGACGCCCAACCACCATCGAAGTCTATGTAAAGGACGAAATGATTCTTCGAAGAACAACTCGAGGATCAAGAGCAAGACTCCAGCCACAATCAAAGAAGTCTACAAAAGAACGAGTTTTGATTCTTCGAAGAACAATCAAGAATCTTCAAGAGCAAAGACTCCAACTACAATCGAAGTCTACGAAAGAACGTAGTCAACCTTCCTCGTAAGAACAACCTCAGGATCAAGAGCAAGACTCAACTACAATCGCCAAGTCTACGTAAAGGGCGCGAGTCTTCGTAATGAACAAACCTCAAGATCAAGAGCAAGACTTATCACCTTCAAAGAAATCTATAGAAAGGACGAAAGCTAAATTCCTTTCAAGAACAACCCTCAAGACCGTGAGGAAGCCTCTACAACTATATCAACTAATCTACGATAAGACGAGCTGATACTCCGTAAAGAAGAACTCGAACCCAAGAGCAAGACCCTCATCATGACAAGTCTCAAGAAGAAGGCAGAAGTCATTTGTCAAGAAAACAACCCCGACAAAACTGTGAAAAGATGACTTGCCAATTACCCTCACCCAAGTCTACGTAAGACGGGTTGAATCTCCAGAAGAACAAAAAGATCGATTTCGTGAGAAGAATAACTACTTTCTACCAAGTCTACAGAAACAAGATTCCTTCGTGAAGAAACAACTCAAGCTAATCACAAGATCCAATCCTACTGAAAGGCTAAACCGACGACCAGAGAAACAAACCCAAGGGCTTATAAGACAAGATCCTACACTACCTCTCAGCATCTACAAGAAGACAATCCGACAAGTCGAAAACGTACCGACAACCTCAAGACTTCAATACTACGCATCCAAGTCTACGTAAAAGGCGATCATCACCAAAACAACACTAGTGTCACAACCGAAAGTGACTCCAAACAACTCCGGATGAACCTACATGAAGGACATAAGAGCCGAAGCCTAAGGAAGAACCTAAAGGCGAATCTAAACAAAGTCATCCGAGGAAAACAACCCGAAGGCCACAACAAATGACAAAAGAAGGACAAATCGCGCAACAAGTCCCAGACGAAGACGTAACGTAGTCATAGCATAAACAGGATATCTTATTCAACATCTTGAGGATTGGCAAGTTACATGGGAAACAACTCCCTTGCCAAGATACAAAGAAGACTCAGATGCACCTGAGCCCAACAAGAACTCCCCGCGATACAAGATACAAAGAAGACCAGGCGCTTAAAACTTAAAGAGTACAACAAACACCCAGCAGAGAAACCAAGATCCAACTAAGAAGATGGAGCGGCCCCGACTCAGATTCAACTCCCAAGAGCTCTGCCAAGACCTCATCACTGCAGAGCTACTTGGAAGTCATGACCTCGCCCAAGTCCATAAACACCTCGGAGCTTGAAGAACTCGACGACGTTAGAAGTGAATGGACCCCGATCAAGAT
>JADLZK010010629.1:0-73137 GCA_015847255.1 Hyparrhenia diplandra | reverse complement strand
AGTCGATTTTGCAACCCTACAGGCTATTTCGGTCGACTCTGGGTAATCTTCGATCCGGCAGCCACCGCGCCTCTCGCCAGTAGCCTTGCCTCCACGCAACCTCCTCCCGATGCCGCCACGTGTATGTCCTTCCGTCCGCCGGAACACTTCGGGTTTTGAGACCCAAACCCGCGAAAACCCGCACCCGTGGTTTTGAGGCCCAAACCACTAAACCCGCGCCGATGGTTTTGAGGGCAAACCACCAAACCTCCTCGACACGTGTCATCGCCGTCTTGACCGCCCGAAGTCGCCAAGTCATCCGAGCCTCCCCGCTCTGCCTGCACGCTCGCCGTCTTGACCCGATCGACACGGTCCGCCATCGTCCTCTTGCATCCGTCGATGTCCCGGATGTCACCCACCATGGCTAGCCACCCGGCGATCCGGTCCCCGGTCCAAGCCTCACGTCCGTCCTTCACCTCCACGGTCCGTCGGCCCGGCACGCCCTCCTTGGCCCCTTCACCTCACCGTCGGCTACCATCTCCGAGGCTCCACACACTGCACAACACGAACCAAGAGATACGTCTTCGACACACTCCACGTGTGCCGGTGAAACATAACCGAAGCGAAAAGATAAAAGAAAATAGAAGGAGAATGTTGATCGTTGACAATCACTACATCACAAAACTAAACACATGCGACCTAAATCAACCATGTGTTCGCAATCTCCCCCTTGATGAGTGCATTGTCAACATTCAACACAATGACAAGAAATAAGATAGGAGAAAGCACATCCAGTGAACAAAAGCTAAGACAACCTCACCGGGATAGTAAACATGGAGCAAAGATTTGGTTCCCAAAGACATGGGCAAAAGGCTCGACACAACCAAAAGCTAAACAGATGGCTAGTCCTCAAGAAGAGGTAGAACAAAGCTCAACACCACTAGCAAAGCTCCAAACCAAATACTATCACACGCAAGCGGCTAGACCCTCAAGACAGAGGCAAAGGCTCTACACATCTAGCTCAAAGTGCTACTCCCCCGACAAATGCAATCATCGTCTTTGTATCAATCACTGTTTTGTATCTTTCTCCCCCTTGTTGGCACATGCACTAATCAAGCTATGAAATGCAATATGTCACAATGCAAAGCTTCAAGATTATATTCAACCGAATGAGAGAGTGCTCAAAGTGGTACCATAGCAACAAACTACAAGTGCTAGCCGAGCTCAAGTTAATCGAGATGATATAAAAATATGACAAAAAAAGCATTTTGAGCAAATTTCAAGATCTTGCAAAAAGGAGGTTCACCATCAAACGTAGCACCTAGCACAAGTAGATAGGAGATCAACTAAGTGCTCAAACATGTAAACCGGGTGAACTACCCCAAGCAAATCCTCGAACATCATGCTAGACATTGTTGCACAAACTTGTGTTCATTTTAGTTCAGAGTTGCAATGGTTCACAAGTTACAAGAGAGCATGCGAGTGGTTATCCACATTTGCCTCGCCTTACTAATCAACCATGTCAAGCCTATGCGTGAGCAATGATTAGCTTAAGACAATGGTCTGGTCAAACACAATGAAGTCCAAGTTCATTCAAGAGTGCAAGTGAAAGCAAATTCGAACTTCAAAGTGTGGCAAAATGGACCCACTTTCGATCTTTTCATCACTTTAGCATTAGACTTCATGTTTTAGCATGGTATTATCATGAAAATCTAAGCAAGTGAATGAATCAAAGCATGAGACATAGCTACCAAGCATACACATAAAAGCTCAAAGGATCTCAACATCCTACTCATGATAGAAGCTAGCTCAAGGGTGAACCAAGATTAAGTTTCATCATTCATTAATCAAGTTCACATGTGAAAAGTCGCTCAGCTCATAACATACATCACATGATTAAAAAGAGCTCAAACTAGAAGCACTACCAAGAGCACAAACTCATTCCATTCAATATAAAAGTGAAGCTCATGATATGCAAGTATGATACAAAAGGCAAAGCAAACCTAAAACTAAATCTGTACATCAACTACAAAGCTACCCCCCTCAAAGGGATAACACACGCCCAACTCTCCACGAAGCCGCGGGGCCGCGGACTTGGTCAAGTGGTTTTGTGAAAATGTCCGCACTGTTGTCCCGTGTACACATGTTGTACATCTATGTCCCCTTTCTCCCGGTGATCTCTCGGGAAATGGTACCTCACCTCTATGTGTTTGGTCCGGGAGTGCAGCAGGGGTTTTTGGCTACGCCACAGCTCCCATGCTATCACACAACAAGGGTACACGAGAAAGCTCAAAGCCAAAGTCTCAAAGTGGCAACCATCCACAAAGAGCTGGGAACAACAAGCGGAAGAAGAACATACCGCCTCAACAGTCGACCGAGCGACACCGATCGCTTATGAGGCGACCAAGACACAAGAGAAGTACCAAGAAACCGACAAAAACGAGGTGGACTTTCTATGCATACGATCACCAAAGATAATCGAGTCCGAATAACCGGGTCGGGGAGAGGGTGGAAGAGGCCGAGTACCATAGGCCAAAGTCGTGGGTAAACCGCAAATACCGAAGATCCTCTTCACGGCTGAAAGTGAGAGGTCTTGGCGATTGAAAGCGGTGCGCAAAGGCACACCGCAAACTGGATGTCGGGCGCGTCGCCGTCAAGAAAGGCGAACCGATCATGCTTCAGATTCCCTTTGATCCACGGCTTCTCCATCCTTTCCTCGTCGAGCCGTCGTCCGACATGGGCTCGAAAGAGGCTTGGCCTCACCCATGCGAAACTTGGCGGATCATGTCCTTCGTGTACTTTGCCCTGGTGAACGAAGATCCCGCCCTTGGTTTGCTTGATTTGAAGTCCAAGGAAGTAAGTCAACTCGCCCATCATGCTCGTCTCGAACTCCCTCGCTCATAATCTCTCGCAAAACTCGATACCATAGCATGTGAAGAGCCACCAAAGATGATATCATCCACATATATCCGGACTAGGAGGATGTCATTGCCTTTTCTAAGCAGAACAAAGTCTTGTCTACGGTCCCCATCACAAAACCCTTAGCTAAAAGGAAGGCTTTCAACCTCTCGTACACTCACGCTCCGGGGCTTGTTTTAGGCCGTACAAAGCCTTGTACAACTTGTACACATACTGGTGTTTAGGATTCTCAAACCCAGGAGGCTGCCTCACATACACTTCCTCCTCTATGAACCCATTTAGGAAAGCACTCTTGACATCCATTTGGAAGAGCTTAAAACCCTTTGAGGCTGCAAAGGCAAGCAAAATCCTAATAGCTTCTATGCGGGCTACAGGAGCGAAGGTTTCCTCATAGTCTATTCCCTCTTTCGACAAAACCCCTGGGCAACTAATCTTGGCTTTGTTTCTCACCACCACACCATCCTCACTCTGTTTGTTTTTGAACACCCACTTAGTACCTATGGGATGACACTCAGCAGGAGGTGGGACTAACACCCAAACTTGGTTCCTCTCAAAGTTCTACAGTTCCTCATGCATGGCATTGACCCATCGAATCCGATAATGCAAAGTGTTAACATCTTTGGGCTCAAGAGTGGAAACAAATGCAGAATGAGCGAAATGACACATGGCATAAGCTTTGGAACGAGTTACCCTCTGATTAAGTCCTCCAATCATGGTCTCCTGGGGGTGGCGACGCTGAATGTGCTGAGGCGCCGTGCGCGTAGATGTCGCCTCCCCCTCGACTGGAGTGGGAACCTCCTCAGGTGCAGCTGTCTCGCCCTGAGGGGGCTGCTCCACGGGACCCCAGGAAGTAGTGGTAGTAGGGTCTGGTCCGTGAGGCGTCGTCGCCGCTCCGCTGTCGGTCGATCGGGCAGCGGTGGAGTCGCCGGGGATCACCCCAGCCAACATCTTCCTCCTCCTCCACAAAGATGCTCTGCTCCATCTCATCCTTTCCCTGCACACTCAAACACGTAAGAGGAACAAGGCGCGCAGCCTCATCGAAAGTAACCTCACACGTCTCTACAACGCGGTTAGTCTCAAGGTTTAGAACTCTGTAGGCATGTGAGTGTAAAGCATATCCAAGAAAAAATGCCATCTGCCGATCGAGACTCAAACTTGTCGATTACCTTGCTTGAAATGAAGCACCTGCATCCAAACACGGGGAAGACTTACCTTGGGCAATCTCCCAAACCGCAGCTCATATGATGTCTTCTTGGTGAAAGCACGAAGGAAAATGCGGTTGGAGACATGGCACGCCGTGTTGATTGCCTCAGCCCAAAACTTCCTCGGAGTCTTGTGTTCATCGAGCATGGTCCTTGCCATCTCCACAAGCGTCCGGTTCTTCTGCTCAACAATTCCATTCTGCTGCGGAACATAAGGGCTAGAAAACTGGTGCTCGACACCCAAGTTAGCACAAAGAGACTCGAACTGAGAGTTCTTGAATTCTGTGCCATTGTCACTGCGAATCGCTCGAATGGTCGTCTTTGGTAACTCCGCCTCGGTCTCAAAATCGGATCACGAGCAAACCGAAAGCCTCATCCTTGCCCTCCATGAAAAAGACCCAAGAGTATCTCGAAAAATCGTCAACGATCACTAGACAATACCACTTCCCACCCGACCGACCTCACCCGAGATGGACCAACTGTGTCCATGTGAAGGATCTCTCGGTCTCGAGGTCATAATCTCGAAATAACGGGTGGTGGGAAGCAGATACCATCTTCCCGTGACGACAGGGATGGCAAACCAAATCCTTCTCAAATTTGAGTTTAGGCAATCCTCGGATCAGATCCATTGAACTCAACCTCGCGAGGAGATCGAAGCTCAAGTGACCTAGTCTCCTATGCCACTTCCACAAATCGGAGGAGGATCTGGCCAACAAGCAACAAGATGTGCCAAAGCCTCGAGAAAAAATCAGCACGAAAGACTTGCCCAAATGGCACAATCCAAAGAAATGAGATCATCGCGAGAGTCCAAAACTCGAGAACACCCAACCTTGAAGCGCACCTCATACCCGCCCCGCCATGAGCTGAGACAGACAGAGATTGAAGTGAAGGTTGGAGACGAGCGCCACATCCTTGAGCACAAAGTGGTCATTGATCCTGATTGACCCTCGAGATAGAATCTTCCCTCTGTTGCTGTCCCCGAAAGTGATGTACTCTTTCGTCTTCATGGGGGTGAGGCTGGAGAACCACTTGGAGTTACCGGTCATGTGTCGAGAACAAAAGAGAGTCAATGAGCCACATGTCCTCCAAACCTTCCAAATTCAGTATCAACGATAGAACATGGGATGAGCATATGGCACAACACTAGGGTTAGTAAACTTGGAAGAGTACCGGTGTTGACCATCTTGCCCCAAATATGCATTAGGCAAAATAACCATCCCACGCCCCATCTTACCAAAACCGCTACCACGCGCACAACAAAGCGTGGTGCACTCCTCTTATCAACCTCAAAGCTCCCAAAGCGAGGATCTACATCCACTCGCGGAGCACGACCACCAAACGGTCTCACAACCCGTGGCCCAAACCTCTGAGACCTCCTACCTTCGAGGCCTAGCAAACCGCCTGCGAACCGACCGCACACCCCTCTCATACATGCCAAGTGGTGGGTGATACATGTCACGGGTTCTCAAACTCCCACTTCGACGCCTAGCATCCCTCTTCCTCCTAAAAGCGTAACTCAACCAAGTGACCATCTCTCGGCAATACTCACGGTGATACCTCACCTCTCTCTTGGGTGGTGGTTGGTTCACTCTCTTGGGTGGATGGTTCACTCTTGTTATGGTCTTGGCCTTAGGAAGGGTTTCCTCGAGGATCCCGGGCAAAGTGTCAAATGGGTTCTTGAGGTGGTTCGGTTTGGGAAGCCACACTTGTTTGGGAGGTGGAGTCTTAGTTGGCTCTTGGAGAATGCCATCTTGCACAATGGGCTTGGTAGGCTCGGTGGAGTGATCTTGGTCAATTTGGGAGTGTTGGTTGGTTTCTCACTCGAGCTCAAACCACTACCTTGACCAACCTTGCCATAAATGACTTCTCCCTTCCCACCTATAGCAAAGCCTAAACCCGATGTGTCGGTCCCCCTCTTGAACCGACTCATCATCATGCCAAGCCGCGCTCTCCACAAGACACCCAACTCGGGACGGAGCGAAGATACTTGATCTCCTCTTCGACTCTCCCCTTGTCATGCCTACAAGACATGAGCTCCAACTCTAAAGCTTCACACTTAGCACATTCCAAAGACGGTGCTATCCGAGTTGGCCTTCTCAAGCTACGAAGAAGCTTGCGGCCTTCTCTGCCAACTCAGATCGCAAGTCGAGGACAAGACTTGCACGCACTCAACAAAGATCGGCCTAGACTTCAAATCAATGTGCTCATCTAGCAAAGCCGAATACTTGGATTGCAAAGACATGATGCTAGACATATGCACGAAGACAAGCATCACACTCCGTCTCATCGAGGAGACATCGACAGTTTCCTAAGCAACTCTATCTCCGTCCGCAACCATCTCCCCACTTCTCCTTGTACTCCTTTCTCTCCCTAGCGGCACGCTTAAGCAACTTCTCTTGACACACAAGCGCATCGCCCAAAGATTCAACCTCATCGAGAGAGATTCGATTGTAGGAGGTACCTCGGAGGAAGAAGAGTCGTTGCCATGTGGCTTGACGCCGCCGGTCACCGCTCCATCGAGAGCCATGGTGCGTAATCCCCTGAGCTTGAGCCGGTGAAGAAGCAAAGTCTATTTAGCTTGTCCTCGACCTTGCGCCGGACTCCTCATCGCTTGAGGAAGATTGCCCGTCCAAGAGTCGTTGTCGAGGTCGCTGAGGGAGGCAAGGAAGGCGTGCTTGTACTCCTTGGCACGCTTGAGGTACTTCTTCTTGATCGCCTCCTTGTCCGGGCCCTTCTTGGACTTGTGCTTGCCTGAGGTGTACTCGCGCTTCTCCTTGCGCTTTGTCGGAGTCGCATTTGTTGGAGTAGTACTTCTCGCCGAGTACTTGTCCTTGTTCTTCTTGGGGCATGCGGCGACGGCGGTCCGGATCTCCGCACTCAAGCATCCGCCCCTTGGATGGGCCGCCACGCCGGTTCAAGCGGTTGTTGTGGAACCGCGAGAATCGGCCGATGACTAGTGCAAGCTCATCATCCCCAAGGCTCTCCATCTGCTCCTCCTCACGCACACCAAAGGAAGACAAGGCAAAGCAAATTGTGATGGGTTAGCGTAAGAACCGAAACCGCCCTTACCCGAGACGAGCAACATTCGGCGCAGATGGGTTCTTCAGCCGCCTGGATCTCGAGCCTCGATCTCGAAGACTTGAGCTTGCCGTAGAGCTCGTCGGGTGTGAGGGTGTCGTAGTTGGCGAACTCCATGATCGCGACACCTTTACATCCCACACCTTCCGATCCGTAGCGTATAAGAGCCGCGACGCCTTCTCGTGCTCGTCCAACCTCTCCGACGGCTTGTTCGCCCGAAGCTTGTTGCGGATCGTCCCGAAACCTAGCAAAGAGAGAATCGATGGACTCGCCATCAAAAATTTGGATGAGGTTGTTGTACTCTCTCTTGTAGGTCTCGTATAGGCGGGCCTTGACTTGTGGGGTTCCCTCGTGGTAGCTCTCTAGTGTCTTCCACACCTCACGAGCGGTCTCACAAGTAGCAACTCTCTCGAACTCTGTCTTTGAGGCTAGAGAACAAGACGCTCCGCCGGTTGTTGGCATTGTGTTTGGGCTATTTGATCCTCACCCACTGAAGCGGCTAGCACTTGGTAGTTCTCATCCTGGACAATCTCCCCACACTCTCCAATCTATCCCCATAAGATGTGCTTGCATCTTAATCTTCCAATAGGGATAGTTGGTGCCATCGAACTCCGGAGGCTTGCCACCAAAGTGACCAAACCTCTCCATGTCGCCGGCGGATCAAGAACCGATTAAGGTGGATATGACCCTTAACCTCGCTTCCGATACCAATTGAAGGACCGAAACGGCGACCAGGAGGGGGGTGAATGAGAGCCTCGATTTTTCTTTTTCAATTTCGAGTCATCGGCTCAACCTCCAACCTCAAAAGCGGACTCACAAAAATACGAGTGATACCCGTGCTAACCGGTAGCAAGATATCAAACGCAAAGTGTTAAGCTCAATGAACCAAACGCAAATGCATGATCGAAATTGAGCTCCAAAGAATAAACGGTGGAAATAAAAAGCAAGAGAGAATTTCCAAAACAAACTCACGGCCTGGACTCAAGCAAGGCAGGGGAGCTGAACCAAAACAAGAGAAAGTGCTGCACTGCTATCACCGAACAAACAAAGAAGCCGCCTGGTCCGCTGAATAAAATTCTACAATTACCGCAGTTCGAAACTTGCTCCTTCTCATGAACTGGCAGGTCTTGGTCTGAAAACACCGTAATAAAAATACCACAAATAACAAAGAAAAGGACTAGAGCTAGAACTGATTCCAAGAACCCGACGAACCGGCAAGGAAGACTGAAGCACGCACTGCAGAGAAGAAGCACGACACAGCAAGCAAAGAAAATTTGCACTTCGGTAATACTACTCTAACCAAAGTGTGGTATATAAAATAAAGCTCCAATGATTAGCTTATGATTGATAGGAGTAGTAATTCATGGTTTCAATAAAAAGGAATTACGTAACTTGCTTTACCTTGCCATCGACGAAGCTACCTGTTGTTACCTTGAGAAAAGTGCAGAGAATGAAGAAATCGAGCTGCTAGCTGTTGCTGCCTGAAAAATTCAGCTCTGGAGAATAGCAGTCCTGATGAGACCGGATTCCCACTGACGAGTCCCTGCACAAGGATGGAAATCGACGCGCTGTTCTGGATTAACAAGAAATTGACCGAGCGAACTGAAGAACAGACAGAAAAACCAACAACCGGATTACTCTCTCTCTCTCGCAGACGACGAGCAGACGAGATCCTCAACCCAGAAAGAGTGCTGCTCAATAGAGCACGCAGAGCGCCTAAGCGCCAGGCGTTGGTAGCACTGCAGGTGGGACTTCCCTCTACTCAGCTTCCATGGGAAAACTCACGAACGCAACTGAAGCAAGAATAGAGACGAGTGACAGCCCAGATCCAAAAATTCAAGCAACTCGCAGGAAACAAAAATCCCAAGCTCTCAAACTCAGCACACTGATTCACGACAGGGATAGAAAGCTACTGCTAGGAGATCGTTGCTCAAGATCAACTGAAAGTCCGTGAATCGAAGAAATTCGAGCAAGAAGAGAGAAGGGGAAAACAAGAACACAGCCCGGTCAAACTAAAATTTCAGCAGACAATAAAAGCCGAGGAGGGCACGCTGAGAGAAGGGCCTCGCCTTCCCATCACGAATCACAGCAACTACACCCACGAGATTTTTAGTTCGTGACTTCTCTCGTGAACAAAGAAGAACCTGGGAAAACCTAGCTAAAAGGATAAATGAAAAAATGAGAGAGGCCAAGGAGGATGAAGGGGTATGCCTTCGCCAATAAGCCCCAATTCCTCCTGCCTAAACTACCCCTAAGATACATGAGTCGATTTTGTAACCCTAAGGCTATTTCGGTCGACTGCGGTAATCTTCGATCCGACGGCCACCGCGCGCCCTCGCCGGTAGCCTTGCCTCCACGCACCTCCCCGATGCCGCCACGTCTTTGTCCTTCCGTCCGCCGAACACTTCGGGTTTTGAGGCCCAAACCCGCAAACCCGCGCCGTGGTTTTGAGGCCCAAACCACTAAACCCGCGCCCGATGGTTTTGAGGGCAAACCACCAAACCTCCTCGACACGTGTCATCGCCGTCTTGACCGCCCGAAGTCGCCAAGTCATCCGAGCTCCCCGCCCGCACGCACGCCGCCGTCTTGACCCGATCGACACGGTCCCGCCACGCCCTCTTGCATCCGTCGATGTCCCGGATGTCGCCCACCATGGCTAGCCACCCGGCGATCCGGTCCCTCGGTCCAAGCCTCACGTCCGTCCCTTCACCTCCACGGTCCGTCGGCCCGGCACGCCCTCCTTGGCCCCTTCACCTCACCGTCGGCTACCATCTCCGAGCTCCACACCCGCACAACACGAACCAAGAGATACGTCTTCGACACACCCACGTGTGCGGTGAAACATAACCGGCGAGAAAAGATAAAAAGAAAATAGAAGGAGAATGTTGACTGCTGACAATCACTACATCACAAAACTAAATACATGCGACCTAAATCAACCATGTGTTCGCAGAGAGGAGGTGCCGGATTTGAACAAGAATCCCGATGAACATGAACATGAAGAGGATCGTGGTCCCTGGGAAGATGCGGTGGCTGCAGTTCAAGTTGGGAGAGCTGACTACTTTGGTGTCCATCCTGCTGCAAGATAACCTCATCTATTTCTATCCAAAGTTTCCAAACTGACTGTAACGGTTCTAATTCTCTCTATCCTCTCTCTTAAATCAGTTGTGCTTATTTATTTATATCTCCTAAAATCACTGCTCTCACCGGCTATCTATACTGTCGGCTGACACAATATGAGAAAGAAAATGTTGCCCCCAGCGCGTGCGAGTACGCGTACGTACGTGACTACAGTCTACAGCCGGTAGGAAACCAAAAGCGCCGCGCAGTGTCACGGTGTGGCATGGCCGCACCCGTATTCTATCCTGTGCTATCCATGTCCGTTTGTCCTACACCGTAATATGCGTCGTCCGGTGAGTCTTTGCGCCGGCGCCCACCCGTTCAAGCGCGTCAATATAAATGCACCGGCGTCCCAGTTCCGCCCGTCTTCTCAAAGAGTCACAGGTCACCAACCGAATCCACTGCCATGTGCCTGGTGCCTGCGAACGCGAACGCGCGCCCCTGCATCGGCTACGAGCAGCCTCAAACACATTGCAAACAGTCTCGCCGGGTCCCGGGGATAGTATCCCGTGGGCCGTGGTATAGCCGCGAGACGGCCGGGCACGACGTCTCTGTTCGCCCATGTCGTGCTCGATCCATCCCGCTCAGCGTGTTCCTCGCTAGCTATAGCTGGCGCGGCTTGCCTTTGGAGGCTGAGGCCGTGACAGTTGAGACGTGACTTTTGATAGCTAGCCTGGACTGCAACTACCTACATTAACACCGTACACATGCAGTCTGCTAGCTTTCCACACTGCCCACTCGCTCCACTTGATCCATCGGCTTCGGCTCCGCTATATAAGCATGCAGCGTGTCCTCCGCTGCAAGCATCACACAGCTGCAGCAACACACAGCTCAATTTACTCCACTCATGGTCGTCATGGTGAGGGCGGCCAGGCATCTGCGGGCCTTGGAGCTCGCGGCATTGGCCGTGCTGCTGGCTCTCGGAGTGGCAGTTGAGGCAAGGTTCCTTGAGACGCAGAACTTGGGCGGCGGTGGCGGTTTCGGCGGAGGCGCTGGCTTCGGTGGTGGTGCTGGGCTTGGTGGAGGAGGTGGCGCGGGTGGTGGGTTTGGTGGAGGCCTCGGGCATGGTGGAGGCCTTGGCGGTGGGTTTGGAGGTGGAAAAGGTGGCGGCTTAGGCGTCGGTAGCGGTCTTGGTGGAGGTGGTGGTTTTGGCGGAGGTGGTGGAGCAGGCGGTGGGCTCGGAGGAGGGCTTGGGCATGGCGGTGGCCTTGGAGGTGGCGGAGGGCTTGGCGGTGGTGCTGGAGGTGGTCTTGGTGGAGGAGGTGGCCTTGGCGGGGGTGCCGGCGCAGGCGGTGGCCTAGGCAAGTGGTCTTTGAGTGGAGGCCTTGGTGGTGGTGCGGGGAGGAGGGTTTGGAGGTGGTCTTGGAGGTGGCCTCGGTGGAGGTGGCGGAGCTGGAGGTGGTCTTGGTGGAGGCGGTGGCCTTGGTGGCGGTGCAGGTGGTGGATTGGGAAGTGGAGCTGGAGGTGGTCTTGGCGGAGGCAGCGGCCTTGGTGGTGGTGCCGGTGGCGGCGGCGGTTTCGTGGTGGTGGTGGGCTTGGAGGCGGTGGCGGTTCGAATAGGTGGTGGCTTCGGGGGTGGCAAAGGTTTCGGTGGTGGTCTTGGTGGAGGTAGTGGCGGCGGTTTCGGTGCTGGTGGTGGAGCGGGAGGAGGGTTCGGTGGTGGTGCGGGAGGAGGAGGGTTTGGGGGCGGTGCCGGGAGGTGGCGCTGGCTTGGGGTGGCGGTGGTGGGGGTGGTTTTGGCGGTGGCATCGGCGGTGGCCATTGGTGAAGTGTATATTGTATATGCATTGGAGCATATGGGGCCATTTTCAAATACAGATGAATATTAGTATATATGACCAACCGAATCTTATGTTTGTAATTTTATTTGAACTTCACCATCATTGTTGTTGTGTGCTTACAATTACTTATTCATCATCTTTGTAAAGGAATAAAGATATTGAGATGGTTATTTGCAATGATAAGTTCTTTTGTTTGTGACTATCTACTACCATTTTTGGGTTTGGCTAGAAACAAAATTTATAGATGAGCAACAAGAAACTGCTATGTGGGTTAAGATAGCCCACGGTACATCATCAAGAGCGTCCCTAAAAGGGCAGCTCGAGATATGAGTAGCACTTTGACAAATGAAAGTTACACCTGGATTTTCTGAAAAGCTAAGATGTGAGCTGTGCTATTAAGGTTTCTTGGAATCTTGTAGACCTTGTAGTTTTGTTCTTCAGCTACATTGCAAAAACTCTGGCATATAGAATTTAGCATCTCATCCGGGGATGTGCGTGGTGGCAGCGGAGTTGATGTAGGTGACCGTTGTTGATTGTCACACAGAAATATTGTCTCAACAATGTGTAACCTGTTGACTATGATACTTGCAAAAAGCAAGGGCTGCTGCCTCTACCGTGAAGACAGAGGCCCTAAGTAAAGAAGCTTTTATGTCAACGCTAAAGTTGTGTTGATTAGGAAAACTCCAATTCCTGCATTTTGATTAAAATTTAAGTTTTGATCAGGAGCTAAGGAGGCATCAGTGTAGATTCTTAGTCCTTCTAGCATGACAGGCATTTGAATTCTGAAAAGAGGGGGTTGAGGTTGAACATTGAAGATATCATGATGGGTTTGAATAGGGCTGGTCACCATGTCATCAGCAAATGATTCCTACAATATAGAAGAGTGAACCATAGAGGAAGCATCACCTTGATGCTCGGGTAGCTGAACTGCTTGTTTGTCTGTGTGTTCATAGTTATCATCCTGTAAAACACTCTGAGTAATATGCAAATCAGCATTAGCCGTATGGTGAACATGCCATACCGTCCAATTTTTATTATTGAACCTCTTATCATTCCTAGCTTTCCAAAATACCACACATGTTTATATAGCCACAAATCTCGTTGAGGCCTGTTGGAATTGGAAATTGTTGAAAAATGTTGAGAGAGAGAGAGAGAGAGCGACCATCTATCCAACGCCCCTGACCGTTTGGTCCGTGTACATTGCGTTGCGTCAGAGATTGTGTAGTGTGTATTATCTTGCTCGTCCTCGCTTAGATGAAGCGATACCAACTCTAATTCCCTCTTAATAATATGTTCATAGACTATAAAAACTACTGAAATTCTATCTAAATGTTCTTCACCCGTTTGGCACTTAACTCTATAAAAGTCCTTAACCTTCACATTGAGTGTTTGTTCGCATAGAATCTGAAATTGGGAGCGATATTACTCATATGTATCATCGTTGTGACCTAACTCAGTGTAGCACATATGGCCTGTTTTATGGAATTAATGCTGACCACCACCAACTGTCCGACGTCAGTGCGAGCAGTTGAAAGCTACTCGTCAGCATGCAGTCCTTCATTCAACGTACCTAAAGCAGAAGATCGGTTGTTGTTATGCTGAACAAACGAACGTCGTTGCTTTTTACTTCTGATCTGATACTGATTTGAGCTCGATTTTGTCGTTGCTTTACAAGCAGACACGCGAACAAGAACAAATGTCCTGATGAACCACTGAACCCAGCCTCTGTCCATCAAATCCGTGCAGAATTCATACCGTCCGGCGAACGTCGGTGCTTGCCTCTCGTCCGACCAGTGATGGGCCGATGTCAAGTTTATGTCCAAGTTTCCTTGTACGACAGAGACGATCGAGCACAGGAGCGAGCGGTGAGTTATTCTACGTACTAGTACCTCTGATTCTCTGAACATCACGCATGACGACACCAAAAAGATCAGGCCGGCCGGCCGCCGTTCTTGACGCCACGGCGTACCGATGAAAATTGAGAGCAAGCAGGTGCTCCTCTGCACTGCACATGCAGGACTCACACAGTCCCGATGGGCGATCGGGCAAGTCTGCTTACTGCTTACATGTTGCTAAGCTCTCGATTTGATCTCGAGTCACGTCAACATCGCCAAACTATCCATGGAATTTAGCTGCATGCGCTGCTGCTGTGCCTGTGGCTGAGTAGCTTCGTGTGGAAAATGAGAGAAGCAAAGAAATGGCCACAAGTTAGCCTAAAATTTGGACAAGAAGGGCAGCTAGCTCAAGGTGGTAGAAGATTGGTACAAAGCAGAACCAAACAAGGCTCAGCACATTTGTTTCTTCCTAGTTTACATTTTTGCCGCACCACCGTTACAGCCGGTGCCCTATGGTAGTTGTTTTAACTTGCGTCGTCTTCCCGGCATCTCGTTACGGGAATTGTCGCAAGTCGTGCGCCCACTACTCTTAATGAAGTGCGAGCTAAGCTATTGAATATAGACATAGACATTTTTGGTTCACAGATAGACATAGACATGTATCTTTGATTTCCCGATAAGTCTATTGATTGATTACTGATAGTAGCGTCGACTGAGATATTTTTTTAGATAATGAATATCATGCATGGAAGGCCGATCGAAATTGTTAATTATCTCATTTTTTTTCTCATATTGCTGACCACCACAACAATAATTAAGCAACGAAAACCACGTACACGAATTCACCATTTCTCAGCTAATTAAGCCGTTGCCGAGAAAATCAGCGCTCCGGCCGTTTCCATGCTGACATGCTAATGTTAAACGACACGCTCGACCAACTTTCCCCTCACGGACGTGTCCAACTTTCCCCTCATCTCATCTCCGATCACTTTGATTTGGATGTCGTCGATCGGACAAGCGATATTATACTCGCCGGCTGGACGGCACGTCCCTCGCCAGCCCGCTCTCCACCACCGATCACGTTCCTGTCGTCATGCATGGTGCTGGTGCCTCCCGATCGATCCCCTCCGGCAGCCCAAGTCGCCCCGGCATGTGCGCGGGTAGTTGCGCCGTCGTCTCTCACAGCGCGCCCACATAAATGCTGTTCAATCTCATCATCTCGTCTCCCCGTCGACGTGCCGCATCGGCCAGCGCCAGCGCCAGTGCCGCACCGCGCGGCGCTCGCGGCTCGCCGCACCAGTGACACCACCCACCCACATCACGGTCAATGCGGCGGGCGCGGCGAGAAGACTTCAGAGCCCGGCCGGCCTGGCAGGCCGCCCGACCCGCGGTGAACTGCGCCCGGCCGTCCCCCTGTACTCCTAGTCAGTCCCAGCACAGCTAGTCAGCTAGTGCTGCTGGTGCCTGCCCGCTCACCACCTGGCTGTCCGGAAAGCAGCAGGGGGCCGGACGCGCGAGGCCGTGCGCGCGCGCACCACCTACTCGTACGCATTAACTGGGTAGGCGACTACACGCCACTCTGCCCCGCTATATAAGCTCACCGATAGAGCTCGGTCTTCTTCGTCCAGCTCCAGAGCATCAGCTAGCGTCACTATTACTTGGCTCTAGCTAGCTAGTGAACTCCTGCTTGGCTCGACATGGGGAGGGCGCCGAGGGCCGGTGTGTGGAACGACGTGGCGCTTGTGGGGCTGGCCGTCGCGGTGGTTCTTGCGGTGGCCGCCGAGGCGCGGTCCTTGGAGAAGCAGAACCTGTGCGGTGGTGGGTGTGGGGCTTGGTGGCGGAGGAGGGTATGGCGGCGGCGGCGGGCTTGGTGGTGGTGGTGGCCTTGGGCACGGTGGAGGGCTTGGAGGTGGGTTCGGAGGAGGGAAGGGCGGCGGGTTCGGTGGTGGAGCTGGAGGTGGTTTAGGCGGAGGCGGAGGGCTTGGTGGCGGTGAAGGAGGTGGTTATGGTGGTGGTGCCGGCGGAGGTGCTGGTGGAGGCGGCGGCCTTGGGGGTGGTTCCGGTGGGGACTTGGTGGTGGTTCGGGTGGAGGCGGCGGGCTTGGTGGTGGTGCTGGTGGAGGCGGTGGTCTTGGTGGCGGAGGAGGAGCCGGCGCTGGCGGTGGTTACGGCGGAGGAGCAGGTGCGGGTGGTGGCACTGGAGGGGGTTATGGCGGAGGTGCTGGCGCTGGAGGAGGCTATGGAGGTGGTGCCCGGTGCAGGAGGCGGATATGGTGGAGGATCTGGCGGTGGATACGGTGGAGGTGCAGGTGCAGGAGGTGGCTCCGGAGGCGGTTACGGTGGAGGAGCCGGCGGTGGTACCGGTGGTGGCTACGGCGGAGGTGCTGGCGGTGGCGCAGGTGGAGGCTACGGTGGTGGTGCTGGCGGTGGCGCAGGTGGAGGCTACGGTGGCGGCGGTGCTGGCTCTGGCGGTGGCGGCGGTTATGGTGGTGGTTCCGGAGGTGGAGGTGGCATCGGCGGCGGTGTCTGATTCAGACGCCGCTTGCATGCATGCATGGCGAGTGCATGCAACTCAAGTGCTCGCTCGACGCACACCCAGGCATGCGTGGAGTCGAGCTATATACCGATCGATCCTGATCATACTCTCTGCGTGTAACGATCATAGTAAACAGAATAAGAATGATGTAATGCGTCTAGTCAATCATATATAATTGTATACGGTATATATATACATAGTAAAGCTGAAAGATTACCTTGTACTTGTACTATATATTCTAATTGTATTTTGTCGAAATAAAGAAATTATTATGAGCTACATGGAGTTCATGCTTGCTTGCTGTATGTATATATTTTGCTTGCTTGGAGTACCACAAAGCGAAGGGAGAAGAGCGTTGCAAATTTTATGGTAGAGACAAAAAAAAAATGATGATGTGCCGGACACGCTCCACAACAGAAAGGACCTTTCCTGGATCTTATTGTAGCAATAACATGCACAAAGTTTCCAGGACAGGGTCATCTGTTAGGTTAATATCCGTCCATGTCCTGTCGCGACTGCTCATGCTCATTCTGTTCAGAGATTGATATAGTAGCGCACCGTTAATGAAGTCGATTGATTGCCACGTCCGGGCCGGGTTGAGCCGCCGCGACGCGCTTGGACGCCGGACGCGTCGGCGTCCGGCCCGGTCAGTTGCCTTCCGCTTGCAATGCATTCCCGGCCGGCCTGTGTCACCGGACAACACAAAACCATCACCGTCGTCTTAACCGGTTGTTAACCATCGCATCGCAATGCACCAACCGATTCTCTGATCACTGATCAAGAGATACTCCAAGGCGTGCTTACGGCGATTGCCAGTTTGCCACCTTGCGACTTAGTACTCAGTGCTGCCGGCCCATGGGCTCCAAGCTCCACGCCTATGGGCTGATTAGTTTGGGCTGTCGTGCTTTTTTCCCGGACGCCTGGCCTGGAGTCTGTGACCTGTCTTCAGCTTAAAAAACTGCAACATATATATCACCAACCAGGGACGAAGCTGGGGGGGCAACCGGGGCTTGAGCCCTGGCTACGCTCGGCCGGGATGTGGAGCCCCCTCAGCCCAGGCTTAAATTTGTTCCCTTAATTACTCATGTTAGAAAGGGCTGAGCTAGATTAGGCCCATCAGCCCATGTGCTAATCAGCTGATGATCACGTGATGTACGCATCCATCCACACGTAGAGGCCCTTCGGCTGTGCCTGTTCGCTCGGCGGTTCGACTTCTCGCGTCGATCGGCGACGCCTAGACTCCGACTCTGGATCGGAGATATTTAGAAAGATTGATAATGAGAAGATCAAAAAGCGGTTTCAATCTATGAAAGACCGTCGTATGCAATTGCCTAAAAAAGTACTGGTAAGCTGTATTCTCTTCTAAATTCATTATTTGGAGGTCCATATATGTTTGACTAATCAATTATGTCTATTTGTGTAGGTTGCTACTTCAGAGGAATAATGTGAGGGCAACGTCACGCTTTTTTTATTAGTTTCACAATTGGACTTTTCGGGTATGAATGAACTGCATCTTTTTTTCATGATGTATTTTGTCAATCTCGTTGTCGACCAACCTTTTCAATACAACATTGATTTAAGCTATGACATATTTGTCTATTGTGAGGAGTCATGCTAGTGTTAAGTGGCCTTAGACTTTTGTTCAGCCCGACCTAAATTTTTTCCTGGCTTCGTCCCTGTCACCAACAGTCCAATACCAAAGCAGAGTCCTCGTCTCTTTGAAGCTGCTATAGTACATAGAGGCGAAAATGAGGCGGGACAAGTTTTCGGCGGAGATTTCGCCAGTCCCCTTCCTCTCCGGCGGGCATTTGGGCGTCGGTGAGCGAGATGGACCGATGAATCGCCGTGCGGTTGTATATAGTCTAGGTAGTTTTCTATCTAGGTCTATGGTTTGTCGGAGAGGGGTGACCTTCTTGCGACTTTTTCTTCCTGTTGGCGCCAACGAGGCGATGGTGGCGGCGTCGCAGAGGAATAAGATTTCCCGGTCTCTTCCACGCCCCTTTGGTGGTCTCCTACGACACCAAGGGCGGGGCTGGGGAAGAGAGGGATTTGGTGAATCCCCTGGGTAGGAGTCACTACGGTCGGCTCACTGCGGCGCCTTTGTCAAGGGTACGGGCGGTTGTGGGTGGTGCGATAAGCTGGTGGACGGGTCGAGCTTGAGTTCCTGGCGGCGTGAGTTGTTGGCAAGCTTCGTCCCAGGGTCGGAGGGGCTCGGGGTGCGTCCCCGGCCGATGCTATTTCAACGGCGTTTTCATCCTGGCCTCGTCGTCGGGTGTCCATTGCGGCTCTTCGAAGCTTTGTTGCGATGGAGCTCCTCCAAATCCACGGTGTGGCCACGACGTCTTCCTCGATGGTGGCCGTTTCATAGGTGGTAGTCGGCGGAGACTGCTGATGGCTTCGGGTAGCATAGGGGCAGGGGCTTTAATGTATTTTCTATTTCTTTTAAGGGTCTATTGTAAGATGGCGAGAACAACTGACCATGTATCTTTACATGGCGTATCTGTATTTGTATGCTTTTCTTATCCAGTTATCCAGGTACGTTTATAATTAAAAAAGAAAAGAAAACAGTCCAATACCATGGTGACCATGCGTTTCGTGTAGATGCAGGCGGATCCTGGAACCGGACAAGTGCTTTGGGATGGCTGCTCAAAATAAACCTGTTGCTTTTTTTTTTTGTAAGAAATGTCTTAAGATGAAAACATGTTGCTACTGCTAGTACTACGTTCCTAAAACACCGAATCTTGTTAGATACGGTACTTATCACTGATGCCGTACAAGACTAGTGGAATTGTGGACACTGTACTGGATAGCTATTTTCCCTATCCGCGTGTGCGTGTTCGTTTGTTCTCCTTGGAAAAAGGATATTTTGCACCTGTACCTTAATGCCGATGTTTCATTAGGGAGATGGAAAGAAGCAAACTTATTCAACAGTGTAGCATATCTATTCTGAAAACAGGCTAAACAGAGTATATAGAAGAGGAGTGAAAAAAAGTCCCGGTCTCGAAAAAAGGCTATATAGAACAGATTATCAATATTTATAATTCAAAATAGTTATTATACTACGAAGCTCTAAAACATACTAAGTATAATGCCCGTGCTAACGCAACGGATTTTTCTTGCAATCACATAAAAAATGAACAAACAAGTACATTTTTTTTATATAAAGTCACATACAATTATATATAACCATGTATAGTATGTAGAATACACTTATCCATAGCAAGACATAATAAAGTCATGTGTTGGATCAAGGTATGAAAGAAGCAAATCACCTCGTTATGCAACTCCTTCAAAATTTTGAGAACTTGTGAAAACTTTGAACTGTAAAATTCAGCTGGAAACCATCACTTAGTTGAGGCTGTATCCGTCACTCAATCATGTGCTACATTGTGTCATTCGACCATTCAAGTGATCTTACCCTGGTGGCCTGAATCAGCAAAAAAAAAAAAAAAAGTCAGGACCTACCTTGTGCTTTGCCAAAAAATGTCTTCATGCAATAGAAATAAATGAGTCCAACAACAGATTGTCATATTGATGAGTTTTCATAAACTTGAATTTTCATTATCCAATGTCCTGAAGGAAATCCGAGTAGAGAACTCATTCAGTTGTTGAACTGATGTAGTAGGGCAACTGAAAGAAAATTATTTTGTAGCAAGTACCAAAGCACGAGGCAGACGTAGTAGGGCGTCCAGAACTTGCTCTGTTGTGCCTGAACCGACCTAAAAACACAAACAAGTAAGCCAATCGCAGACCAAAACCACACGCTCGAGAGTCGTGGGAAATAGCAACAGATGGGTGGTGGTGGCGCGTACCTGGTCCTACCGGTCTTGTAGTCGAGGCTCTCAATGGCGACAACAGATAAGAATTCATCGTCCGCGACACATTTGCCGACAACCATTGTGGATCGTAACAGTGTAAAATTTCCCTTTGCAGCAAGAACAAAAGGGGATCAAGAAAACAATGCCATCAGTAGCTTAGCATTAGAAAAATGAAAAGAGCAACAATGACTGAATAATTGTTAAACAAAGTGGCATTTGGCTGGGCATATGACTCCACCGCTACATTTCTGAATATTGGTCCAACAAAATATTACACGAAGCAAGCAATGGCATTTTATTATATATTGATCCGATCAAACTGAAATGATTTTATTATATATATAAAATAAAAATTGGAAAAGCTACAAACGATAAAGACTGAAAATAGAAGGAAAGGAACAAATGGTACCAGGCTGCCCTCGGCGAGAGGAAGCGGCTGCTGCTGACACCCGAGGATCACCAATGTACAGAACCAAAATAGCATCAATAATTTGTTGTACTGATCTACAGGATATAAGAAAAGGCATTTGTGTAAGTATATATTCTACATGTTAATTTTCTTAGCAGCATATTCAGGCTGGAACAAGCAAATTGTCGAGCAACTAACAAGCGTAAGCAGTAGTAGTAGCAGCAATGGCAGAATATGCACACATGAGTGCGGAGGCTAGGAGAATGAGTGCCGAGAGTTAGAAATTGGATACTTGGATAACAGAGAAAAATAAGAATTCAGAGGTAAAATAGTTTAGAAAAACAAACAGGAAGACATCTGAATCGAAACTTGATAACTGCCAGTACGTGATTAGTAAAGCCGTACCTGATTGAATTGCAATTGGCGACTCGATTACAGTACGTCGGGGTTTGCACGGGCAAGATGGGGAGAGAGGATGGGGCGGTGTGGTGCACGTCCGCACCATGGCGTGGCGACCGGCAGCCTGATCGATGTTGCGCGGTCGAAGCAAGCAGCTCGAGGGCAATGTTGGTGTCCTTTCTATCCCCCCCAGACTATGATGGTGAGCTCCACCGGCGCCAACCGCGCGGCGGTGCGGAGCAGCGAGGCCACGCCTGCTGCGGAGAACTTGAAGCGCTTGGGGACGTTGACATCGAGGACGGGCAACTCCGCCTCCGGGACCGCGACCTGCGCGAGGGCAGCGACGACGGCGTCGTTAGCGAGGCCGTGGAGGTGGATCTCCGGCAGGCGCCTCCAGAGGCCGCGCCACCGGAGGTGCGGGCGGAGCGGATGTCGGCGAGGATCTTGAGGAGCGCCTTGTCCGCCCCGTCGCCGTCGGTGGTCGCAGCATGGGCAGCTGCTCCGCGACCGCAGCCAGCCCGTGGGTGAAGGCGCGTCCGCGTAGCTCACGGCCACGGGCGACCTCTCGTGCTCCTCGACGCGCGGTCGTGTGGTCCGCCGGCGCCGTCGTGTGGTCCGTGGGCACCGCGGGCCGGTCTGTGGTAGCGATGGCCGTCGCTCGCGACGGCAACCTGGTGCTCCTCGACGCGCGGAACGCCGCAGTGTGGCTCGACGCGCCGGAACACCGCTGCTCGTCGGCAGTCGCTGCGCTCTGGTGCGCACCTCGTCTACGTCGGGATCCATAGGAGGAAGGAAGAATAGTAGGAAAGGAAGGATCGCTGAAAAGGAAAGAGCGCGTCTATTCAGGAGGAAATTGAATCGCGAGATAAGAGGAAGGTGTTTGACGTGTATTTGTGGAGCGTTAGGAGTGAAGCCCATACACTTAATCCCTGACGCCGGATGGTGTTTGAAATGAGATGGCAGGCTGAAGGTTAAGAATCCTGATCGCTTATTTGAATAATTTTGAACGCAAAAATGGAAGTTGGTGCATTAGTAGGGTAGATTCCACGACAAATCTATAGCATTTATTTGTTAAGAGGGAAGTAGTTTATCAACCAAATGTAAGGAAAATAACGCCACTGCCTCGAAAGACGAAACTGAAGGATGTTATGTTTGGCTGCCCTAAGGGCGTCTCCAATAGTTACCAAATCGCTAGCTAGGAGGAATCCTATCGGCTATCAACGACAATTTACAAATAATACTAGATGAGACATATAAATAAGAAAAAAATAAACACTATAGTTGAGAGTTATGTGAGAGAGATGTTTCTAGGAGATTGAGCTAGATTAGATATTTATTAGTCGCTAGCTATTTGGTCTCTCTCCTCGATAGCCAATGAACGTGTTACTTTTTATTATTTTTATACCTCATCTAGCTAGCTATTTAAAAGTGCTACTCATAGCCAATAAATTCCTCCTCGCTAGCTATTTGATCACCATCGAGACGCCCTAATGTTAGACCTTTGAGCGCCACTGCTGCCCAAGCTATCGCTTTCCTTCCATTTCTCGTTGTGTATTGCCTGCAAAGTGTGGTAGCTCTGTGGCCAGGTGTGGTGTGACGTTGCTTTTCTCCGCCTCTGCCCAGCCTCCGCCACAGTCCACAGGGCCAGCTCTATATTTTGAAGGGCCCTTGGGCAAACAAGTATATATAAGCCCGTTAAACTATTTCTTCCTTTTTAAATTTTATAAGTCATTTTCTTTTGGTTCGTCTATTTTGCTATGTATGTCTAGATACATACATATAGGTCATGTTTGTTTCCGTGGCCACTAGTTGCGATACGCAAAAAATCACGATGGAGATAAGCCTAGATTTCCTCGTTTTATACATAAGTAGCGTTCCAGTTAAAAAATGAGCTACCATCTGCGACTGCGATGAAGATAAGCACGTCTGTCACGAGACGTTCAGTGGGACTCATCGCTTTCCGTTGCCACCGCCGCAGGAATGGCAGTTCCAAACATGGCAACAATTTGAAACAGGGGAGTAGTTTTCAATATGTAGAACACATAGCAAGTTAGGTGTGTTGCTTACGAGATCATGTCTAATGTCCGCCATTGTTGCTGGTCATGGCGCCGTGGCAGTGAGCTAGTGAGTCGATCGGCAACTAGCGTTGGCCATCGGCGTCCGTATTCTTATTTGCATAGATGCCTCCATAGGAGATTGACTGGAAGAGGCCTATGACGTTGGTTGATGGGCTTATGCATTAATTTTTACCAAATAAAAAATTATATATATACACACTAATGATCTACATGGTCTTGGGCCCCTCTACTCTATGGGCCCCCGGCGGTCGCCCTACCTGCCCTCCCCCTAGAGCCGGCCTTGACAGTCCGCCGCAGTTTGGCGTAGCAAGGCAGGCTACGGCGAGGCAGCTTTGACTGACTGTCGTTGCTTTGTTTCTTCTCTCAACATGCCTCAACTTCTAAAATCTAAACCCCTTTCTTAGGAAAACGAAATGGTTCTTTTTAGACTTTTACGGTAGACTACACGATACCGGTCGAGCCACAGCCACTGGAACCTCGTATGGCTATCGATCGCGTGCTTTGCTGCTCTGTTTCGATCGACTTGCAGTGAGAAGCTATGAATTTACCATGGTGCAAATGCAGCAACTTGCATTGAGCATGATGCCGCGATACAGAGTGATAAATGGCGTCCCTGCAAGATTCAAACCGCCCTTTGATTTCCAAGACAAGAAGTAATTAAAAACCGGGACCTGTAGACAGAAACAGCAGCCCCGGGCATCTGCTGCTCGTCCAATCCAGGCCGGAGGGCTCGAGACCGAGACCTGCCGCTGGCGACGCTGCCCCGCTTCGCGCTGCAGAAATGGGGAAAATGGAATGAATGCTCGTCAGGCCAAGGCAATGCACGGACAGATGCAGCCAGATAATGCGATGCGCCAAATGCGGAAGACTTGGCTTGAGAGAGATGAGCTCACGAGCCGCTGATGAAGGCTTGGGAGGAGATGAACAACAGGAAACCATTCAATTTTTCAATGCCGACCGGACGGTCGGATTTAGACGTGTAGTACCTTGTACCGTTGTACGTGTAAAATACTTACCCGTCATGCGAAAACAATGCCGTGTGTGGTTCTCATATAATGCTGCTCCCTCGCAACGACCTTCTCAGGTCACGCAGTCCTTTCTCCCCGTCAGTCTCGATCGGTTTCTTGGCGGCTTTCTTTGCGTACATATTTCTTCTCTCTATGTATAAACCTCTGCCTGTCATCGATCTGTGGTAGTATATTTGTAGAGCTAATTGGTACTACTACTACTTCAAGCATCAACCAAGCCTATTTCTGTTTCTCTCTCAGTGATACTCAGCCACTTAGAGCTTAGATTCTGTGTCTCGTGCTATATAAGCAGGCAAAGCTTTCTTCCCTCGCCATCAACCTTCTCCACCGCAACCAACTTCTGTCATTTCCTCCCCGGTGCAAACACTCAAACAGTTGCTTTCCACCTCACGCTTGAGAGATCTCCCACTCCCAGAGCGTACGTGGCACACTTGCCTCATCGATCGATGCGTCGAAGACCGCACGAGCAGCGGCGGCCTAGACTGGCGTCTGGTCTCGCTCTACTACTGGCTTGCCTCGCCGTGCTCGCTCGTGCTCATCGCGTTGCCGGCGCCGCTGGCGCCATGCCGGTGAACTTCATCTTCGGCGACTCGCTCGTCGACGCCGGCAACAACAACTACATCGTGTCCCTGTCCAAGGCCAACTACCCGCCGAACGGCATCGACTTCTTCGGCCACCAGCCGACCGGCCGGTACACGAACGGCCGGACCATCATCGACATCCTAGGTGCATGCCATGCGCACTCAGTCTCTTTGCCTGATCTTTGATGTTATATATGTTACTCGTACATTGCATTGCATTGCCTGCCAGTACGTTGATTGCCTCCTGAATTGACTTTTCCTTTGGATGCATGTTTCATCAGGGCAAGAGATGGGACTGGGAGGGTTCGTGCCGCCGTACATGGCCCCGGAGACCGCAGGCGGCGACGCCGTGATGAGAGGCGTCAACTACGCGTCCGGCGGCGGAGGCATCCTCAACCAAACCGGCAGTATCTTTGTCAGTACATACATGGCCCTCCACCAAATCTTTTTGTGTAAAAAATGTTTTATGTTTTACCCCAATGCTTAGCTTGTTCGATCTCACGCAACTTGATCATCGCATCTGCATGACTTAGTTCTCCAAAATCTTCTCTTTCGCGTGAAACACACAGAGCTGATCTGCGTTTGATCTGTGTGACACACAGGGTGGGCGCCTGAACCTGGACGCCCAGATCGACAACTACGCCAACAGCCGGCACGACCTGATCGCGCGGCGCGGGGAGGTGGAGGCGGTGAGCCTGCTGCGGGGCGCGCTCTTCTCGGTCACCATGGGCTCCAACGACTTCATCAACAACTACCTCACGCCCATCTTCTCCGTGCCGCAGCGCGTCACCACGCCGCCGGCCGCCTTCGTCAGCGCCGTGATCGCCAAGTACCGCCAGCAGCTCACCGTGAGTATCTATCTCAGCTTGCAGCTGGGCAGCCGCTCGCAGTGCAATGCGTGTTAGCCATTGTTGTGCGTTTACTTGCAGAGGCTGTACCTGCTGGACGCCCGCAAGATCGTGGTGGTGAACGTGGGGCCGATCGGCTGCATCCCGTACCAGAGGGAGATGAACCCGTCGGCGGGCACGGCCTGCGCCGAGTTGCCGAACCAGCTGGCGCAGGCCTTCAACCGGCGGCTCAGGGCCCTGGTGGACGAGCTGGGCGCCGCCCTCCCCGGCTCGCGCTTCGTCTACGCCGACGTCTACCGCATCTTCTCCGACATCATCGCCAACTACAGATCCCACGGTAAAAGGCAACCACAATTCACATGGGGATTCCATCGGATTCTAGCTAATTTGCTGTGCTCCTGCAGGGTTCGAGGTGGCGGACTCGGCGTGCTGCTACGTGGGAGGGCGGTTCGGCGGGCTGGTGCCGTGCGGGCCGACGTCACGCTACTGCGCGGACAGGTCCAAGTACGTGTTCTGGGACCCCTACCACCCCAGCGAGGCCGCCAACGCGCTCATCGCCCGCCGGATCCTCGACGGCGGACCCGAGGACATCTCGCCGGTCAACGTGCGCCAGCTCATCACCACCTGATCGAGCTCAACCGGTGGATGGATCACCTGCCGCTGCTACGGCTGCAGCTAGCTGCTTATCATTTTGGATTCATTTGCACCCCAACCCAAAGAGATTAGTTTGGGGTGATTGGACCCTTCTTCGGTGTAACATCATATTTTGGGCCTACTGCTTAGCTAGGTAGGAATGTAGTACGAAGGTATCTCGTGTAGTATTTCTGTTCGTTCTAGTTTTCCATTTGGTCCTTTTTGGATGATTGAAGGTATGAAATGCATCGGATGAGGATCAGTTTGGTTCCATCGTAATAAAACCCGTAGGAGACCGCCACTTGAACATGCTGGTATGAGTAGTCTATTCATTCGCATCTCCTAAGTCAGGTGTCGCCCAGCATCGTCATGATAACCTGGACCTGGAGCGTAAAGCTTGACCTCCGTGCAAGAGATAATCTATGGGAATCACATACAAATGCCGGCCCAGCGCAGTCATATGAAAAGGTAAAATGATGCGCGATTAAATTAAACGACCAGCCATACTTTTACATGATTTCTCTCACTGGTTCACGAGTCATTTGGCTGTCAGAATTCAGTCCAAATTTGGTTATACCGAGTAACTTGTCAAATATATTGATTTGCTATGCTAATTCACTGATGTTGTCTGTAAACCCAATCACCAAATGAAAGGAGATTTACAAATTCTTACACCCGGTGGCTATTTAGGCACAGAACATGAGAGAAGACTCTCCTAATTTCTATTTCAGCGTCCCTCGCCCTGTCCGATTCTGTCCGCCATGCTATGTGCTCATCCGGCCTAACCAAAAGGACATTTTCCCTACTAATCCGACACATTTCCCACCATGAACTACCAGACACCCTAGGTACTTCCTCGACATCGATATAGTTTGTGCAGGGTGCCAACGCAGATCTGCTCTCTTCCACTTCAGCATCAGTCGAACCTCTTGGCCACATCACGCATACTTTGACTGATAGCTTAAGCTCATCTGCTATCTTGAGGGTGGCACGGGCAATCTTGTATGACTCTTTCACTGGTGCAATCATGAGAACAAACTCGAGTTTATCCCCAGTCACCAGGTCAAGCGTTGAGAACATACCCTTTAAGAATCCATCACAATCGCAATGTAAGCAGCAGTAGAAGGGATAGCTAAAACATGCGTACCAATCAGGTGTCGAAGGGACAAACCTCACTTGAAGCAGGCAGTTCTCTTACTAGCATGTGGGAAGCCGCGAACCAACCTTAGCAGATGGGATGTACTCTCTTGATGCCCTCTCAGAATGCTGTATTTTTTCTTCTTCCCTGAGTCTTCTCACAACTAGCTTCAGGAACAAGGGCACCTTCTTCATAGCTGAAAGCAGAAGTGAGATAGACAAAAGAAAATTTACATATTTTTCAGCATGCTGATAAGATCCAAAATAAAGAACAGGTTGTTTATTAGGAACACTCAGTTCTAAAAGGGTCTTACTAGAAGCCAAGATCCTCTGCAGGGAACTGCAGCTGAAGACTTTTGCCTTCATCGAGAATACTTCTCAATCTTGATAGTCTCAAGGACCCAAGGGGATTTTTCTCATTCAGGATATAGTCCGAGACTTGTGCCCTTCCAAGGAAAACAATCCTTCCAGAACTGCATTCTGCACATTTCTCGGAATGATTGATCCGAGGCTTCTATTTATAACTTGATGCACTGAAAATGTGTGTAAACAGTGTATAAACCAAAATGATGATGTGAAAATTGCAGGGTAGCTTATAGTTGCATCTGTTGTCAGCATCTACATTAAAATAAAATAAAAACAACAAAATGTCTACTGCATTCATGCAGGAGCAAGGCATTTACCTGAGTTTGCAATAATTGGATCAAGGCCAAGGGTCGCAGGAATAGACATAGCTGCTTTGAAGTTCTCCACGCTAAGTTTTGTATTGAAAATTGCAACCTGCAATAAGCAAGCAATTTTATCACACTAAATTAATTCTATAATTTAATAGTAGAGTAATTGACATGGGATGAACAGAAAGCTTGTGAGGAGAGTCTAACAGGCCGGCGCTCTGACTCATAAGTTTGTAATATTGATGGTGAGGCGACACCATTCAGCAGCAAGCCCAACTTCCACGCCAAATTATGTACATCCTGGATACCAGTGTTCATTCCTGTAAAGAAATCGGAATATGCATGTTTCTGATTTTTGGACTACATATCCATATAGTAAGGAAATTAACAAAGTAAACCACTAACCAAAACCACCGGCAGGAGGAAAACGGTGAGCAGCATCACCAGAAAGAATTACTCGATTGTTGCAACTGATGTACTTCTCTGCAACTTCAGCATGCATTGCCCATGGTTTTATGTCTAAAACATGAACATCTGCTGGCTCCCATCCAACTAATTTGACAATAATTTGCTCACATACCTAGAATCATGACGGAACTTCAGATTTAAGCAGGGGTAGATGTGCATATACCCATGAAATTTACACTGTAAATTCACCTTACCAGCTTAAAATTTAGGAATATAAATTGTTAGAAGAACAGTATATCACGAGAATTTCATAAACAAATGCTGTAATACAGTTGGATGCAGAACATAGAATTTTTGTAGCTTATAAACTAGAAACAAGAAAGATGTTAGAATGAGATCCACCTTAGCGCTGAAATCTTCAAACATCTGCTGAGGAGGATAAAATGGAACCTGAAAATAGTAAACATATTATTAATGCATGAGAAATATACAATTTTCGAACATCTTGTAGAAGTTAAATCCATCTAACATCATAAAGGTTGGACTACCTGTAATACAAATTCCCCCATTCTCCAGGTCATGTGCAACTAGTACACCAATTGCGCCTGGATTAAAAATGAAGAACAACATCCCTGGCCTCTGACTGGACAAATACCTGCCTAGATCTCTGCTAATAAAATGCACACTGACTAGTTTCTGCAAGTTCCTTTCACCTTCCATAGATATGCCTGCCAATTCACGCACTGTACTTCTTGCGCCATCTGTACCTATAAGAAGACCACAGTGCAGCTTTGTCTCTGTTATCCTCCCCCCATTGTTAACTGACACTCCGACCAGAATGCCCTTATCAGTCTGCTGAAGGGATGTGCACTTGTGTCCCATCAATATCTTGCTTTCCAGTACCAGAGCTTGCGTTGAGTTACCAATCTCACCAGGAAAGCATGTCCGAAAACCAATTCCTTCAAGCTTCTTCAGTAGCAGATCAACTAACTTGTACTGCGAGAAATGTGCAACGGATATAGGACTAATGACCTTGTCAAAATCTGCCAAAAATACTTGTCAGGAGACATACATGTGAGATGCAAGACATCAAGCACTCGACATGAGAAGAGCTGAACTGGCCTTCCTGTTTCATGTGATCAACCGATCCAAGGACGGAACCGGAGAGTGAAGTACAGTAGACGAACTTCCTCCACAAATCTACTGGTGGCTGGGACCTCTCAATGTCCCCGGCCAAACCATCCAACTTGCGGAAGATCTGAAAATGCCAGCCATCCGTGAAATCACCGCCCAAACAACACACGCCAGTCAAAGTTGCATTAGTAAATACACACACCTCCATTGTGCGATTGTTGATGAAGTGCGCTCGTGGGTGCCTAGTGAACTCCACATTCTTCTCTATCACCGCGCATTTGATCCCTACCAGATTTGAATAAGACGAGTAACTGTTACTTTTTATTCACAAGAGTTTCCACAACTTCTACCAAAGTCGAAGTCACAGAGTTCATCGAACCCAATTAGCACACGACATTTGAGAGGAGACTTGTTTTCATCACATTTGTTACACAGGACTTGAGAGGATACTTGTTTTTATCACATCTGGCCGATGAACTTTCGCTCAGCACAACGCTATCGCCTATCTCAGAAGTGCTAATTGGAACATCGATGAGCAAGTAGCACAAGGTTCTTACCAAATTTGGTGAGGAGGAAGGACAGGACGAGCCCAACTGGACCAGCTCCGACGATGAGTACGGGCAGGTGGGGTGCGTCGCCCGGCCCCGCCGCCGGCTAGTGACGAGAAGAGCGGGCTGTGGCAACGGCGGAGCCGCCAGAGCGCGCCCCGGTGCACCGAGAAGAGCCCCCCGTGCCCACATCCGGTGATCGACGGCATCGATGCGGTCGATTCGATTGGGAGCGCAAGGCCTTCGGCGTCGGTAGTGAAATAGGCAGCGGCTTGCAGAAGGGGTTGATGGGTTTAGAAGGTGGACACGACACGAGTACACGACTGCACAGCAAGGGATTCCTGTGACGAGAGCCGTAAGCATGAGAATCCACGTGAACGGCCCCCACCAAGTGCCAGACTCTTCAGTCATCCCGTCGCCCGCTGGATGGGCAGAGCGGCGGAGAGGGCAGGCGCCCGTCGCCTGACGCCGGAGCTTAGCCCAGGTGGCGAGATGCTGCGCGCGGAGGAGGCTAGGGAGGGCATCCTGAGACGTACCGCGAGGTGGATGGGGCACGGGTATCGCCGCCGGGAACGTCGCGATAGCCAAGCGGGGCTGAGGCCGGAGGAGGAGGCGCGGCGCGGTGCGCCGCCGTCGAGCGGGACAGAACCAGACGGAGGTGGATAGATGGGCCGGACCTAGGAGGAAGGAGACGGATTTGGGCCATTTTGGGCTGCTCATTTACTGACCTGTAGACGCTACAGAATGATTGTTCGATAGGTGGACATTTTGTATAAAGAGTTTGCTTACTTCGCTCAAAATAAAATAAATAAAATAAAATAAAGAGTTTGCTTACTATATTGTTTTACATTACACATGTCCTAAATAAATAACTTAGAAAACTATCGTTGATCACAACCGACGATTATTATTTAAAAATAAAACATTCCGTCCTCCATTGTGCACAAGTGAATGGGTATAGTCAATTATAATGCATCCATAGTACTTCAACTATGATCCACCACACGAGGTACAAAATATGGAACCAAGAAACAAAGACTCAAGTCCTAATTTTATTCCCACCTCATTACACTACTTTTTACAACAATTCCAACCTTGTCATCTCCATCAAAAGATTGTATTCCTCCCGTGAAGACTACAACATTTCAATGCATCACATCCATGCCCAACACGAAAAATGTTCGACAATCAATTTAGCTTTCTCAACAAACATTTGTTGCACGCCTAGGGCTTCCCTAGGCGACTCGAGCGGGTACGTCCGGCGCCTCCTGAGTTTCGATCTTCCTCCTCCTCCATCTCGATCTAGGTTCCTACCATCTCGTTCTCCTTCATCGGGGAGCAGCTTCCACCAATTTTCTCTCGGCTTTGAATCTCCAACCCCGAGAAACCCTAAAACCCTAGTTACTGCTAACCGTTCACCCGGTGTCCACCAAAACTCCGGATCGCCATCTCCCCAAGGTCCGGGTGTGGTGTGGAGAGTCGGTGATCGCTGAGGATGGAAGGTGTGGCGGATTTGTTGGAAGGCCTGCAACTTTCGTCGGCGGAGAGGAAGACGATCAAGATCGGCGCAGTGGAGGAGAAGGCGGCTGAAGGGCGACCGATCAAGGCGGTTGCGAAGTTGCTGTCCGAGAAACATGTTCGGGGGGAGGTGCTGGTGCAATCGGTTGGGTGGATCTGGTGCCCTGCCAAGGGGATCTCATGTGAGGATATGGGAGACAATGTGTTTGTGATCACTCTTAATCAAGAATCAGGGCTCAAGAAGGCACTGGATGATGGGCCATGGACAATTTCGAAGGAGCTGCTAATTGTCACAGAATTTGACGCCTCCAAATCTGTGGAGGAATTTGATTTCTCCATGTTCCCGATATGGATGCGAGTAGAGCGTCTCCCGCTCGGACTCATGAACCGTGTTGCTGCACAGGCGATCGGCGATGAAGTGGGAGAATTCATGGAGGCAGATGTGGGTGGTGATGATTTCGCCGTGGGTCGTGCTCTACGGGTGAAGGTGAGGCTTGATGTGCGCAAACCCCTCAGGCGTGGGATCATGGCTGATCTGGGGGAGGGTAGAGGTGAACGCCGGTGCCCCATTACGTATGAGAGACTGCCTGATTTTTGCTACATCTGCGGCATTGTTGGGCATGTCGACCGCATTTGTTCTAAGAAGTTGGGGAAGAAGGAACGTGCACCATTTGGGAGGGAGCTGAGGTATTTTGCTCCCCGCACTCCGGGGGGTTTTAAGCAGGTGGTATCGATGGGGAAGATGGCTGATCGTAGTGGAGGTTCTGGGTCTTGGAGATCAAACCGAACTGACTCATCGGAAGACAAGACAAGATCTGATGCTCCGTCATGGAGGAAGGATCAGGCGATGGTGCAGGCGAGTGTTGTTGAGGCGACAAAGGATGTCTCTGTACAGGAGGCGACTAGCCCTATGAAGAAGACTGAGCCCGGGGGACAGCAAGCAGTCGGGGTGAAGACAAACCTCTTTCCAGTGAAGACAGGAGTTGCTGGGGAGACAGGACCTGCTAATGAGACTGGGAGTTTGTGAATGACGGTGTGCCGGGTGAGTCGTTGGCAGCTATGAAGGGGAAAAGAGGGGGGAAATATAAGAGAATCCATCGCGATGAGAAGGAGCAGGGTAAGGGGGATGGGCGTGCTGCTCCCGGTCTGTCTCCTGCTGAGAAGAAACGCAAAGGCGATGAGGAGGCGATGGATATTGATGGCCAGGGCAACATCAAGAAGGTGAGGCAAACCAGTGAGGGGGAGGGTGTGAATGTGCTTACCGGGCGGGGCTGTCGGTACAGCCCCCGCAAATCCGCAATGAAGATTGTCGCTTGAACCGCCGCGGGTTGGGGAACGGCGGTAGCTCGGGCCTTCAACATTCGTAAGGAGGAGGACCCCGACATTCTGTTCCTCTCTGAGACCAGGATGACTGAAAGCAGAGTGGGTGGATTCCGGTGGAAGTTGGGGCTCGCCAACATGGTGGCGAAAGATTGCTCGGCAACGCATGGTGGTGGTTTGGCGATCTTCTGGAGGCGGGGGATAAATCTTCATGTTCACGGAATCTCGCGGCTGTACATTGATGCAGACGTGACTGAGGAGGACGGGTTTGTGTGGAGGCTTACGGGCTTCTACGGTGACCCGGATGATAAGCAGCTGTCATGGCGTGCCTTGCGTACTCTCAACGCGTCAAGGCACCGGCCGTGGATCTGCTTGGGCGATTTTAATGAGATCTTGCTGTCGTGTGAGAAGGAAGGTGGACAGCCCAGGAGTCAGGGCTGTATGGACCGGTTTAGGGAGGCTTTGGAGCACTGCGACCTAGCTGATTTGGGGTTTCAAGGTGATCCTTTCACTTGGCGAAATAATAACCATACCAGCGATCTCTACATCCGTGAGAGATTGGATAGGGCGGTGGCGAATAAAGATTGGACGTTGAGGTTTCCCTTGTATCATATAATAAACGGGGAGCCAAGACACTCCGATCACCGGCCAGTGATTGTCGACACCAACCCCTCTTGTGCGGTTGGGAGTGGTGGGGGGCAGCGCGCCTTCCGCTTTGAAGCTAGTTGGGTGGAGGAGGAAGAGTGTTACACTATTGTGGAGAATGCATGGCGAACGGCGATGGAGGCCAGGGGGACTCTGTAGGAGGTGCGGTGCAGAGTGTGGCGCGGGAGCTAGGGGATTGGGGAAGGAATGTGTTGGGGGGTTTGGAGAAAAATATAAAAAAACGAGAAAGGCGTTGGAGGCTTGTAGGCGGGATGGGGTGTCTGTTGCATCGTTAATCGCGAGAGTTTGTTGAAGTTGCAATTAGAAAAACTAGAGGAGAGGAAAAATATGTATTGGCGTCGAGAGCTAAAGTTCATTGGCTGAAGGATGGTGATCGTAATACAAAATTCTTCCATCATTATGCCTCCGATCGCAAGCGTAAAAGTCGTATTGGAAAATTAGTCAAGGAGGATGGAGGTGTGGTGGAGAATGAGGGGAGATCCAAATACATATTTCTAACTTCTACAGAATTTATTTATCAAGCACGCAGGTTCCCGTGCGGATGAACTATTGAGGCATGTCCCCTCCAAAGTGTCTGAGGCCATGAATGACTCCCTTCTGCGCCCTTTCACGGCAGAAGAAGTTAAGTGTGGCCTAGATGCAATTGGTGATCTCAAAGCCCCCGGGGTTGATGGTATGTCCTCACTCTTTTACAAGAAGTATTGGGAGACTGTGGGTGAGGATATCACAAGGGAGGTCTTGTTTGTTTCTTAATGGTGGTAATTTACCTCATGAGTGGAATGAAACCATGATAGTGTTAATTCCCAAGGTGCCGAGCCCTAAGAGTCTGAAAGGATCTACGACCTATTAGTTTGTGCAATGTCCTATACAAGATTGCATCCAAGGTCCCGCCTCCCGGTTGAAAATTTTGCTTGATGAAATTATATCACCCAATCGAGTGCTTTTGTTCCCCGGGCGGCTAATCACCGATAATGTCCTAGTGGCATATGAATTGACTCACTTTCTGCAGAACAAGAGATCGGGGAAGGATAGTTTTGCAGCCCTGAAAGCTTGATATGAGCAAGGCATATGATAGAATCGAGTGGCACTTTCTTAGAAGTATGATGGAGAGACTCGGTTTTCATGCTAGATGGGTTGATCCGATGATGCAAAGGTGTGAGTACTGTCTCCTACAAGATAAAAGTGAATGGTGAATTGACAGAAGAGATTATTCCTTCAAGAGGACTAAGGCAGGGAGATCCCCTTTCCCCTTACTTATTTCTCTTGTGTGCTGAAGGTTTCTCATGCCTGTTAAATGAGGCGAAAGAGCTGGAGAGTTGGAGGGTGTCACTATATGTGCCGGGCGCCGAGTATTACTCATCTACTGTTTGCAGATGATTCTTTTGCTACTCCTGAAAGTCAATGAAAGGAATGCAAATCACCTGCAACAAGTGCTACATCTATATGAGGAATGCTCGGGCAGATGATTAATAAGGAGAAGTCCTCCGTTTTATTTAGTAAGAATTGTGATCATGACAAAAAGATTGATTTCAAGGCTGTGCTCGGGTTAAATCATGAAGCAAGAAATGATAAATATCTAGGCTTGCCAGTCTATATGGGAAGGTCCCGTGCTAAAATATTTGCCTACCTAAAGGAGAGAGTGTGGAAACGTATACAGGGCTGGATGGAAAAACTGTTATCACGCGCAGGGAAGGAAACTTTGATAAAAGCGGTCGCCCAAGCTATTCCTAGCTATGCTATGTCATGTTTCGACTTGACTAAATCTCTGTGTGATGAAATCAGCTCTATGATCTGCAGATTTTGGTGGGCACAGCAGGATGATGAAAGAAAACTCCACTGGTTATCATGGCAAACACTGTCCAGTCGCAAGGAGATGGGAGGCCTGGGTTATAGGGACCTGCACCTATTCAATCTTGCAATGCTTGCTCGCCAAGGCTGGCGCTTCATTCAGCAGCCTAACTCATTATGTGCAAGGCTGTTGAGAGCAAGATACTGGCCGGATGGAAATATTTGGGCAGCCAGCGAAGGGCCGGGCATTTCATATACGTGGAGAAGTATTCTTAGAGGACTGAAAGCGATGGAGAAGGGTATTATTTGGAGAATTGGTGATGGTACTATGGTCCGCATTTGGGAGGATCCCTGGATACCGGCAGGTTTGAGTAGGCGACCTCGGACGCCTAGAGGCCATACAGTTCTAACAAAAGTGTCGGAGCTCATTGACCCGTATACCGGCCAGTGGGATGTCGAGCTACTTAAGGATGTGTTCTGGGAAGAGGACGTGAGCAACATTTTAACCATTCCGGTGCATTCGGATCGGGACGATGCTGTCGCTTGGCACTATGATAAGAAGGGGGTCTTCTCGGTTAAGTCGGCATATCATGTTCTTGACGATGAGGCCAGAATCAAACGTGTGCGCCAACAAGGTGAACCATCTCATGTGCAGCAAAGTAATGGGAAGATGGTCTGGAAGAAGATTTGGAGGTTGCACGGTCCTCCAAAAATCAAACAATTCATTTGGCGGGTGGCTCACAATAGTCTGGCTTTCAAGATGAATATCAGAAAAAGGGGATCGTCCTGGACACTGCTTGTCCTGTTTGCTGCAGATTCGATGAAGATGGAGCACATTGCTTTCTGAAGTGCAAAAGAGGTGCGGAAGTGTTGGAGGGAGTTAGGCCTCGAGTCGTGCAGGCAGGAGCTTCTGTCAGCCATGTCCGCTGTGGACTTTGTTAGCAGTATTCTGTCATTGAGACAAGACATTCGCACCATGGTCGTCATACTTCTATGGAGGTGGTGGGCTGTGAGAAATAAAGTCAACGTGGGCGAGTTGATGCCGAGTTGTCATGAGACTACAGCTTTCGTGCTGAATATGGCTAGAGATGTCCTCAATTCTGACCGCAAAGTGGAGGCGATGCCCAAAAACAGTCTGCAGTCCTGGATGCCGCCCTCTAATGATTTCCTCAAGATCAATGTTGATGGTGCTTATATAGCGGAGACAGGGAAGGGCGCTTGGGGTTTTGTTGTGCGCGACAAAGATGGGGTCCTGGCGGGCGGGGGTAACACCAGTCCGACGTCTGATGCCCTGATGACAGAAACTATGGATCTTAAGCAGGCTGTAGCTGCAGCGGCTCATTTTGGCATCTCCAAGGTGATCATCGAGACTGATTCATCTCACTTGCAGGAAGCAGTGACGTCCACAGCCCATGATATGGCTCTAGCTGGAGGGTTCTTTCAGGACATTCGCTATCTCTTAGTTGATAATTTTACTAGTTTTAGCGTTTGTAAAATTCCCAGGTCTTGTAATTCTTGTGCACATGAGATTGCGACTTTCGGCGTTGGTTTGGGACCCGGTCGACACCAGGTGTGGGCTGACCCTCCCGAATTTGTAATGAACTTGATGGCTCGCGATTTGGCTGAGTCCGTTTTCGTTAATGCAAGGCAGTGAGGCTGTTTGCAGGATCAAAAAAAAAAAAACATTTGTTCAACTTCATCCTCCCCTACACTAGGCCCATAAGAGTGGTTAAGCCCGTGCAAAGCCTCTATTTATAGCTCTACAAAATAAACTAGCTGTTATACGCTCATTGTAGCTTTTCCATTTCTGGTCTCACAGGAGAGCTCCGATGCACCATCGCGCGCAACAATATTCCAGCTCACTCAAAACTAGCCATTAAATCAGGTGTGCTCTCTGTGTGTGTAATTAAGGTGGTGTCTGGCACCGCACCGCTCCTGTTTTTTGAACTCGCTCTATGAACTCCACCTTGAAGCAGCTCCACCGTAGAGTTCGTGGAGCAGTTGGGAGTGTTTTGGTTATACCTCTAATTAAAATTGCACTTGATATATTTAAAAAAAATAGAAAACAAATAATTTTAACGGAGGCCCTAATTCACATACAAATAATTGGCCCACATAAATTACAAATTATAGAAAATTAAACAAAGGTCATAACACCACGCTCCTATCAATGCCACCTTGCTTGAGATTATAGAGGCTATTGTTGTCCAAATAATAATCTAATAATAAGATAAGTGGTGATGGAAATTACAATGTAACGTGTGCAGGGCAAAAAAAAAAAAAAAAAACTAGCGTGCAGACCTGGTATGCACGTACGGTGCTAGAGAGATCACACAACAATCAGATGTTTGTTTTCATTAATGAGTGGAAATTGTAGGTAAATACACCGCAACTCCATGAGTAATTGCTTTCAAAAAAAAAAAAAAAAACTTCATGAGTAATTACAAACCTCTAAAAGCTGGAGTACCTCTTGAGGTGCTCCAAAAAACGTGGAGTTAGCCTCCAACTCCACCATTTTCTTGAAGTAGAATTCTTGGAGAGATGTTTGGCAACCTGTAATGGAGCAAAGTCTGTAAAAACAGGAGCGAAGCAGTTCTAAACACCCCCCTAACCGGAAAGCTCAGCGGATTAATTTGAATTTGCCTATCAACTTGTCCATTTACACTTCTTTGATCAACACATGGCTTGTGAAAGACGGAGCTCTATATTATTCTTCATCTATATTATACCTGTGTCTTGCACTTGTTTATCATCATCTCCACTTATAGAATCCTTTTCTTATCTCTCCACCTTGTTGAGCTTTTTGCATATCATATGGTCCTTGCTATCTCCACTATGGCCTTCGTGTAGCCCCAAGATACCTTTGTGGACTAGTGCTAACCATGAAGTCATTAGTCCACAATTGTTGTCATTAACCTTTATGGATGACCACATGATAGTTGGACTTTTGCAAACCAATCCATACCTAGACGATTTCAATTACAATGGCATCCGGGTCACATCGGTAATGGCAAAAACCGAGCAAAGCTTATCTCAATGGTGAGAAAAAAATTGTATGTCATTCTAACAATAAGTTTTGAAGGAGTGAAATCCAAAGACAAAAACAATAAACATCCTCTCTCTGGGTGACTGCTGTGTCTACGCCATCTGAGCCAGCCAACCGTATGTGTTACGCTTGCGTGCAATTTCTTTTAATCTTAGAAAGTTTTTAATCTTGTCCCGGTGCAACCAATGAACTAACGGCATATTTTAGAGTACGATTTCAAATTTGGTTTCCATAAGGCCTGTTTGGTTCCCATAAGTCGGGGTGACTTATTAAGTCGGTGACTAAAAATTAGTGACTTATAAGTCATGTCTATTTGGTTGTACGTGACTTATAAGTCGGGGTGGAAAAAAAAAGAAGAAAATGGGTGATCGACAAATCGGGGTAAAAAGAAGAGAAAATAGTTGCAAGTGACTTATGACTTATAAGTCCCTCTTCGTTTGGTAAAATAAGCCACTTATTTTGAATTTTTGACTTATAAGTCACCCGACTTATGGAAACCAAGCAGGCCCTAAGTCGTGACTTATAAGTCAAAAATTTAAAATAAGTGACTTATTTTGCCAAACAAAAGAGGGATATTTTCTCTTCTTTTTACCCCGACTTGTCGGTCCCATTTTCTCTTCTTTTCCACCCTAACTTATAAGTCACGTACAACCACACGCATATGACTTATAAGTCACTAATTTTTAGTCACTGACTTAATAAGTCACCCGACTTATGGAACCAAACATGCCCTTATTTACAATATAAATTTCGTTCTTTTGCTACGAGTAGAGTATGCCGTGTCACATGGGCTCCTGCGAGCCTCCACGCCAGCCAGAAGCCGCGAGCCGATCGATCACCCGGGGCCCTACGACGCAAAAAGAAGGCAAGTTAAAAGGGAGCGACTAGCGCTAGGGCGTCCTATGCCCATCCGCCCATAGGACGGTCCTAGCGAGCCCACGAACGTAAAAAATCAAAAGCCTGTGCACCGGGCGCCGCCCGTCCCTAAACACAACGACACCCAACGAAACCGCCGCCCCCGTCCGCCTTCACCATGACGCAGCCTTAAATGAGGCCGGCGCCGGGCGGCGTTCCCCGACGGCGCAGCAAAGACCGCCGAAGCGCCGAGCTCCGTTGCGTCTCCTTCACATTCCACCGGATCTCCTCCCCGATCTCGTGATACCGGCATTTTCTCCCCCAAGCAACGTACGGCGGCACCATCTTCCCCCCAATCGGCACCAGGTACGACGAGCCCCCTGAGCTGCTCCTCGCTCTTCTGAAATCACATCACCGTGCCTCTCCATCAGCACCCCGACCCCTCCCCACCTCCTTCCTCCTCTCTCGAATTCAGTGATTTTTTGAGAATTTTGAAGGGAGCGTGATCCAGAGAAGCCCCCAATGTCTTGCCCTCATATAGGATCGAGTTCCCCCTGGAGAAACATCCATATGGCCGTCGCCCCCCACCCATTGTTGCACAGGATTCAATGAATTTGTTCTATCAGGCTCAAGGAGATGGAGATGCCAGTTCCAAGACTATCCATGGCGTGTCTCAGGTAAAAGAAATATCAGATTCCAGCAGATTCCAAAATGCAACATATGGTTAGTGAACATGAAACATTAGATGGAGACCTTGCAGCAGCCAAATCCAGTAGCATTCCCACATCCGTTCATGGCGTGGCTGAGGTAAGATCTGTAATTTCTAGCTTCTCCTAACCTATATGCTTGTTGCAACAAGCGGATAGTTCTTTGTTTTTGTCCCAAGCAGACTGTATACAGAATTACAGATTAGCATTTATTTCAAATAGTGGATAGTTTCTTGTTCTTGTTGTGCAACATTGTATTATAGACCGTAAAACATTTAGTTATGTAGTTTTGGAAAAAATCTCTGAACAGATCAGTGCTCTGTTTTACCATGAAACATTTGCTATGATACTTCTGAAACATGAACCGTAATGAATTGCAATAATAATTTTGGATGCCCGTGTATACAATGACTAGATGCTCTATTTTTTCCTAAAATAAATGGATTCATTTTACATGAATTCATGGGATGTGAAGATGATGTATTGCTTCCTTTCTTAATTTTTCTTGCTTAGTTCTGATTTCCATTCTTTTTTCCTCTCTAAGGGGATGGCTAGACTACATAAAACATGCCATTGCACTACTTCTATCAGCATGGAATGAGATTGATTTAGAAGAGTTTGTGAAGTTTTGTGCCAAGGAGACCTAAGCAAGTTTTTTTTGTGAGAGGGGAGACCTAAGCAAAGTTGATGCTAGATAGTGTAATTGTTAGGAGAGAGATGCATCGAAAGCATCGAATCTGTGTAAACATGTGGTGGAGTTCTATTATTATGTGATGTGGCAATTTGGGAATGTTTGTGATCTTAGGTCATCTAAACATGCAGAAGTTGTTTCTGGTGCTAGTAACAATGTTGCCTCCAATGTAAACAAAAACATTTCAATGGTTGTGCCTCTAAGGCCTTGGCAACAGCAACTCTATGGAAATTACTATGGACGTAATTGATAATATTTTTTGCGTGTTTTAGAAAATATTCTTGTATCTCAATACGTCCAGTATTTATAGTTCTTACGTTTAATATAGTGGACCCTATGGAAATAACATGTATTCAAGTATCTATGGAGATTGAATGAGTATGCTTTGGTTTATTTCCTTTTCCCTTTTCAACCGCAGGGAGTAATGTCGGGGCACTATAAATGCATGGCACACCTCTTTGGAAATGTGTGAATATTTTTTTCTAAATATAGTTTATCTCATTTGTGGTTCCTTCCAAGATATGGCTGTGGTCTTTATGTGATGTTTTATATGGATTTTTAGGATGGGATGAAGAAGACCATATATTTAATTTGGCCGGTCGGTGTTTTCCAATATCCATTTCTTTTTTTTTCATTTCACTCATTCACATTTGGCATCACTTTTAGTTTTGGCCTAATGTTTTTTTAGGTGATGGTCGACTATACGAAGCATGTGGCTAGCCTCCTTCTATCGCGAATGAACGAGATCTCAATGGATGACTTCATCAAGGAGAATCGCTGAATTTGCCAAGGAGATCTCATTACTCCATGCGTAGTTAATCTAGTGATACTAGAGTTCATTGTAGTTGGGTTTCTCATCTCTCGGATCATGATTTGGGTACTACACAATTGGCATGTGAAGTATGGCGGGGAAGCACATGAGTTTTTGTTTTGCCATTTTCTAAGACTGAATCGACCATGTTGAAATGGTATTAGTGGTCCATTGCAATTACTTAAATCATATGTTGCAATGCTGAAAATCCAAATTAATATGTTTTCTGTCGTTACTTCTATCGGTTGTTTCCGTGGTTTTCAGAATAATATGTTGCAAGTACTTCCATCTTATGCTTGCTATGCTCCAAAATAATAAGTTGCAATGCTCCTAATTATATCTTGAGAGTGTCCGATGGACCATGTTGAACTAGTATTATTTCACCGTTGCAAGTACTTCCCTATGATGTTGCAATGCTCCTTAAACATGAGAGTGTCTGATGGACCATGTTCAACTAGTATTAGTGGCCTTGTTGCAAGTAATACATTGTGATGTTGCAATGCTCCAAAAGTGGTTTCCAAGAAGAGTTCGGGTGATTGCGGCGAAGCTAGTTTGGCCATGTGTATGACATTTGAGGGGCTTCTTGGGTGTGTTTGTGTCTCCTCTCTAGTACTCCTTGACCATGCTACTCGGGTGCCACTACCTCCTTTCGTACCATGGAATCCCTAGCGCCACTCCTTGACCATACTACTCGGGTGCCACTACCTCCTTTCGTACCGTGGAATCCCTAGCGCCCGGACGTCCGACGCGTGAGATACACATAGACGCCGCTTTTAGTTTTGAAACCCGCCCACCCCATGAACACGAATAGAATGGGATCAAGATAGATTCACTCCACCACGGTCCACGACCAATGTTCCCCACCGCGACACTACCCCCATTACCCCACGCACCCGATCCCTCACCCGGGCCGGGATCGCAACCCGCTTTGCGTGCGGTGTAGGGGGCTCCGTCTCTACGAAAGGCAAAAGCGGCACTAGAATGAGAATGTCGCACTAGAGTCGGTGGTCGAGGAAAGGATAAGGGTTGCAACGTCGGCCACAAAGTGGTCGGGTTCGGCATGGGTTGGGTCCTTTCGCACCGTCTAGACTACCTCTTCTACACACGCCATTCACAAACCAAGAAGCTTTGGCATGGTTGGATTTCCTAGTGGCCCTTGCAATCCACTCCTTATCGGTTTTGTTATTGTCTGCGCCCATGGAGGGACAATAGTTTTAATTCACTCCATGGTGTTGGTGTTCCCGCCTAGTGTAATTGCACCGTTCTCTCCCGCACTCAAATCTCCCCCACGCCACATCCCTTTAGCGGATGTATGAGCAAAACTTGCATTGAACTAGGGTGCGGCCAAACCACCCAAGTCCCTCCCCTCTTTTTGGAGCATTGCAACATCACAATGTATTACTTGCAACATGCCACTAATACTAGTTGAACATGGTCCATCGACACTCTCATGTTTAAGGAGCATTGCAACATCATAGGGAAGTACTTTGCAACGGTGAAATAATACTAGTTCAACATGGTCCATCGACACTCTTAAGATATAATTAGGAGCATTGCAACTTATTATTTTGGAGCATAGCAAGCATAAGATGGAAGTACTACTTGCAACATATTATTCGAAAACCACGGAAAACAACCGATAGAAGTAACGACGTAAAACATATTAATTTGGATTTTCAGCATTGCAACATATGATTTAAGTAATTGCAATGCACTTACTAATACCATTTCAACATGGTCGACATTCCTTAGAAAATGGCAAAACAAAAACTCATGTGCTTCGCCATACTTCATGCCAATTGTGTAGTACCCAAATCATGATCCGTAGATGAGAAACCCAACTACAATGAACTCTAGTATCACTAGATTAACTACGCATGGAGTAATGAGATCTCCTTGGCAAATTCAAATTTCTCCTTGATGAAGTCATCCATTGAGATCTCGCTCATTCGCGATAGAAGGAGGCTAGCCACATGCTTCGTATAGTCGACCATCACCTAAAAAAACATTAGGCCAAAACTAAAAGTGATGCCAAATGTGAATGAGTGAAATGAAAAAAAGAAATGGATATTGGAAAACACCGACCGGCCAAATTAAATATATGGTCTTCTTCATCCCATCCTAAAAATCCATATAAAACATCACATAAAGACCACAGCCATATCTTGGAAGGAACCACAAATGAGATAAACTATATTTAGAAAAAAAAAATATTCACACATTTCCAAAGAGGTGTGCATCTATAATGTTGAAACGACCCAAAACATTTGAAAACATACGCTTGCAACATGGCGCGTGGCACGACTCTCGAATAGCAATCAATGCGCACAAACATGAAACATAATCAACACACGTTCAAAACCGGATGCAACATCCGGTATATATTTTTGCAACATATGTAGCTAGTCTTGCAACTTGCAACATGAAAACACTTGCTTGCAACAAAATGCCGAAACACATGAAACATTTGAAACTTACCCTTTCAACACCTGTGAAACAAATGCGGTACCCAAATCAAAACGTTTGCAACATACAAACTCAAGCGAGATGAAACATTTTGATGAATCACGTGCAACATTCCTTTGAAACACTTGTAAAAAACTTTTGCAAAAATATCCCGTGAAGCATTTATGGAATTGAAGAAGACTTTATGCAACAAGCACATATAATAGAAGAAACTATATAGTAACAACCATTGCAACATGACAAGAACGATTATACTATAGGTACAGAAATGAACAGGAGAACTACCATGTGGCATTAGAAACCCTAGAATGTAGCATTAGAAACTCTAGCAATTGCATAATCGCCATGGAAAAAAAATGCAACTAACAATCAATCACATCTAAAACTACGATACCTTGCATATTGAAGTGCTTCTTCTATGGAGACGCATCACACCCCCTTGTAGCGCTGGATTTCTTGACATCACCTTGCGGCGTGCCTCTCCTAGAAGATAGATGAGTCGCCTTGCTTTGGGCCACCTTCCCGATTGCGGGCGATGACGACTCCAAATGACAAACCGCAACCTCTCCACCCGCATCACAAATAACAATCAATGCACTTCAATGGGAACCCGACATCCGTGCATAAACGGCTAACGGATCTTCAAAAAAATTCTCAAAATCATCCGGAGAGCAACAAAGCTTCACGGGCTCGTCCGCTAAGCACCCCAACAATGTTGCAAATTAGCCGGTTGTCAAACACAATTACCCTTTTCTTAAACCTAAACTCTCTCAACTCAAAGATCTATGTGGTTGATGGTCCAACGCATAAGTCAGATAGGAACAGGAAGCTCGGACATGGAAAGTAGGGCACCAAAACCGGCATCAACTATCCATTTAGTCTGTTCAAAGATTGATCTTGCCCTCAAGCACCAAATCATGTATATCCTACGACTTAAAACCTTGTCTTGAATAGTTCATTTGATGACTGCTTGGGCTTGGGAATAGCAGTTCCTGCATATAAAAAAAAAAAATAGATCAATTTGAAATAATAGACATATCGTGGTGAAACATCACAAGACAAATAAGAATGAAACATGGTCAATAAAAATGTTACCAATCTCATAGAACATAAAAACTAGGATATATGTGCAGGGGCCGGATAACTAGGATCAAGGTGGAACAAGAACCTCCTACAGTCATACACATATGTCCATATTAAAAAAATGACATCTACATAATGAAACATGCACACACCAGTTTGAGACAATTAAAAAAAAATAAAGTTAAAACAACCCGTGACTGGTAATAGATATGTCTATATACCTTTTGCCTTTAACATTAATACAAGCACATAAGTGTGGATCGCAAAAAAAAAAAAAAAAAAAAAAAAAAAAATCATATCATATAATGAAAATGTTCAGTTGGCACCATGGTATTCCCAGATACAAAATAAGCATGGTACTCTGCATACTTGTATGATCACCATATGTCACACCAGAAACCAAAGCTTAATTGCATTTTCCTACCAAACAAATCTATTACGAACAAGGATCCCAATATCCAACAGAGAAAAAGACCAAGTCTTCTTCATATCCAAATCACATGCACAGCCACAGAAAAGTTGATGCTGAAACAACAAGAAGAAAAAAGCAAAGAGCACAAATTAACCTCCATACCAGGAACAGGAGGCTTCATCCCTTCCTTTGAAGATGTCTTATTCTTCAGTACAGATTTTCTGACAGGGGACTTCATCGTTCTTGTGCTTGAAGAAGGCTCACCCTAGTCCTTGTTTGCTGCCCTCCTCGATAGTGAACCAGGCTTGCTGAAAGGACACCTTGCGGACTGTTGCACGCCTATGTGATTTATTGTTGGTCACTCCTGCATCACGAGGTCGCAATTCAAACGATTCCGCGTCGAAATCGTCACCATCAGAGCTGCTGGTGCCGGATGAATCCTGCGTGGGTCGCGAGACCTTCGCACCCAACCTCGTACACACCATGGTCGACATGGACGGAGCACGGGTGCCCTACTCGTGATGAACAGAGGTGCCTGCAAGGCTGCAACAGAAACAAACGACAACGTCGTCAGCTAGGACGGAATTGGGGTCGACATCAGCGGGATCCATGGCGTAGAGCGCGAGAATGAACGGTGCCGACTTGGTCTCAACGACGATGAGAAATCGGGGTCAGAGTGTGACAGCGAGGAAATTAAACAGGGGGCATGGAATAGGGGAGCGCCGAGCGCGAGCACGTATGACGCCGAGGAAAACAGGGGGCATAGGGGAGGAGAGAGACGGCGACTAACCCGACACCGGCATGGAAGAGGAAGGCGGAGCACCGGGCAGCGGTGACGCGAAGAAGATCGGAGCACCAACACGACGAAACAGCCAGAATCGATGGGGAATGGCGACGCCCGGAGGCGTAGGGCGACGCGCGAACGAGTAGGGCGACGCGCGGCGAACCCGGTGACCGGATCTTCGACGCCGGCGGCAACCGCCTTGCCGTCCCTGCGAGCAAGGAGGCCGACGAAACCCAGCGAGTTGGGGAGGAATGGCGATTCGATGCGGACGCCGGATCCAAATCGGGAACTGTCGGCACGGGGTTGCGGGTTTGATGGGCCAGGCTATGTCGTGGCCCACGACGAGTGCGTCCGATCAAAGAAACAGAAATCGGACGCTCGACATGGAGCATTACCGAAGTTAAAGGGGCCGCTAGCCGGAGGCCGAAGCAAGAGGCACAGCACAGAGTCTCAGACCCACAAGACACCGGTACACCAACCCGAGACGCTAACCCAAATCCAATCAGACCGAATGGGCGCCGCATCACCGGACTCCGGCGACCTTATTCAGGTGGAGCCGGCGAGGCCGGGATCTCCGGTTGCCGTGGTGACCATCAACCGGCCCGCAGCGCTCAACGCGCTGACGAAGCCCATGATGGTCTCCCCTGGCGGCTGCGTTCCGGCGGCTGGGCGCCGACGACACCGTGGCGGCGGTGGTGCTCGCGGGCCGCGGTCGCGCGTTCTGCTCCGGGGTGGACCTGACGGCGGCGGAGGATGTGTTCAAGGGCGACGTGAAGGACGTCGCCACCGACCCCGTCGCGCAGATGGAGCTCTGCCGGAAGCCCATCGTCGGCGCAATCGCCGGGTTCGCCGTCACTGCCGGGTTCGAGATCGCCCTAGCCTGCGACATCCTCGTCGCCGGACGCTCCGCCAAGTTCCTGGACACCCACGCCAAGTACGTCTATCAATTATTCACTTATTAGCTGCTCTTGCGACTAGGATGGCAATTAGAGACACTCTTCGTTAGTTTATTTACTCGATTATTAGTTTTCAGTTCGGCGGTAGCGAAATTTGGGTGTTTCGAACTTTGGGTGGAAAACTATAGCTTTCGGTGCTTTTATTTGGCAATTTGTATAACACAAGATTGCCTTATTTGGTAATTTTGTATGACAAAGATTGCCCGAACATATCATTAGTCAGCACTGCCTCTCCGGGATGGTATTAGAAGTCGTTTTGGACAATGTTTGGGTCAAACATCGGGAATATAAATCATCAATAACTTTTAAGTTGTTGAGTTTGTAAATGTAAAAATTATATGAGTAGATTTGTCTTAAAAAATACTTTGATAAAAGTATGCATATATCAAATCTCCATAAATATTTTTATAATAAAAAAGATGTCAAAGTTGTGTTTTGGAGACCGTGTCGCCCCTAAACGACTTCTAATACCATCCCGGAGGGGGTACCTTTCCAGTTTCCACTCTCCAATTTATTTATGTCATTTATGTCATTGCCTTCTAACCTGCTCACGTCATCTATTGTGCTTTAGGGCTTGTTTGGTTTCAACAAGACTAGAGACTAGGGACTAATTTTTAGTCCCATTTAGTCCCTAAATAATCAAAAGGACTAGGGACTAATTTTTAGTCCCAATTAGTCTCAATTTCACTAGACTCTTGGGAGGGGCTAGGGACTAATTTTAGTCCCTATTAGTCTCTAGTCCCTAGTCCCTCCATCCAAACATGCCCTTAATCAATATCTGGTCTTGTGATGCAGGTTTGGGATATTTCCTTCCTGGGGTCTTTCACAGAAGCTTTCTCGCATCATTGGGCCAAATAGAGCAAGGGAAGTGTCACTAACTTGCATGCCTGTTACTGCTGAAATGGCAGAGAGGTGGGGGCTTGTTAACCACGTTGTGGATGACAATCAGGTGCTGAGTAAGGCGATAGAGGTTGCCGAGGCTATCGCGAGGAACAACCGCAACCTAGTTGTTTTATACAAATCGGTTATAAATGATGGGTTTAAGCTGGACTTGGAACATGCTCAGGCACTTGAGAAGGTTCGAGCCTGTACATTCTATGCTATATTACATTTTTTTATAAAGTTATCAAGTTTAGTTGATCTTGTGTGGCAGTTTAACTACAAAGCGCGTATATATCATTGGAAAACTATCGGCACTCTGTAGGAAATGTTCATCTAATATCCTCAGGGACATTAATAATGGGCACTTCAATTCTCTTTTGGTTATGCTGGGCAAAAATTCGAGCTGAATATTTGATTTTATTTTAGTTTTACTGATTGTTGGTTGATCCTGGACGCCAGGTGTGGTCTATGTTTTTTTTAGGAAGTGTGGTCTGTGGCATTCTATTGGTATTGTATTATAAAATAGAAATTAGTACAAATTTGCTATACCGTGTCAAATTTCATTCATGATACTATATTTCAGAAAATGCATAAGCTCATATCTTCACGGTTCCAATTTTCAGGAAAGAGGTCACAACTATTACAGTGGAATGACAAAGGAGCAATTCGCGAATATGCAGAAATTCATCCAGGGCCGGAGTTCTAAAACACAATCAAAGCTGTAGTTGCTGATGACATTTTCTGTTGTCCTTGTACGATGCACAGGTGCTGAAAGCGTGTTCAGTACTCTGAAAAATAAGATGCCGGTGTGGCATTATACAAAATACCGTGTTCTCATGTTATGGAAAGACACACATACCTTGCAAACACGTGTTGTTGTTAGCTGCCAAACTGTGTTGCTCTCTTTTTTCTCATGCTATAAAACCGGTCAGGTGCTGGGATATTTTGTATCTTCCCTGTCTCCCATGTTCCGCAAGTGGTTTAATGGTAAATGGTGTAATAAGTTGGCTGGTACTGTTGAGGTGTACTTACATTTTTTTACTAGAACATACATTTTTGTAAATTTTGGAAATCTTCATAAGGATAAATACGTGGGAAATCTTGGCAAGATAAACGCTAAGACAGCGCGACAGGCGACACTGTTAGCACGGCTGCTAATGTATATTCTTGGCAAAGTTCCAGCGAAGCAGACAACCCCTAAATGGAATTTTTTTTTTTTTTTGACAACAACTTTTATTATTCAACGTTAGAGCACAATACGCTGGTGTGGGAAAGGAATTCCTAACTTACAGAGCACAGATAAATAAAATACTACTAATCTGCTTGACTGCTTCTAAAGACATAGATGATGCTTCCATCGGGGGCGCTTTGAATCTCTGTCACTACATTAGGTCATTTTTTCAACTGAACATTAGATTAGATTGGAATATAAGGTTCAAAAGGTTCATATCTGAAGCCCACAACATGTCAAGCAACAAGCCTAATGTTGACCGTATCAATAGTAAAGCTCCTAACATGGTTTTTTTATATCGAAACTAATAGTTTCAGATTTATTTGGTAGGGTTTTGTGGTTTTCTACCAAGTAAGTAAAACCAATGGCCTTGCCAAACAGTGCTAAACTGTCCAATTGAGTATCCCATAGATCAAATTAACAGGAAGAATATTGAAAAGGTCAAAACTGACTCACTTAGAACATCTTCAAGAGTCTTTTAAAAAAATGTAACCATCTAAATCACCATTTGACTAAAAATCACTTTCTATATCATCACTATTACACTAGAATAGAGAGCTATTCCTTAGGTAGCTAGAAATTTATAATAAGTTGTTCACCACTATTACACTAGAATAGAATCCATTGTTGTTTTGTGCTGAGTCATGAGGGACTATGAGTTCTAACCATCTAAATCACTTTCTAGAATATAAGCTAGTGCTTTATATGACAACAAAGGACATCAAAGTTATGCGCAAAAAAAAAAAGAAGAAGTGTAAACAACAATCGTTAAGTGTCGTCCTTCCTTTTTTTTTTTTTTTATCTGAAACATGTATGTTTTGTGCCGTCTGGAAAAAACATCCAGTCAATGAAGTCAAACATCACCAATCTCAAAGCGACGGCCTCGGGGTGGCCGTCGGCCCGTCAGGGCGAGACAACGTGCTCGCCGTGGACCGTGGTGCCGCCGCGCGCCCGCTGCCCCGCTCCCTCCGCCTTCCGCGCCTGCACTGCTGCCTCCAGTATACTGCGGCGGCGAAGCTTCCAGAATTCCTAGCTTAGGGTTTCTCGGGGCAGCCTTCGATGGGGCCTCCCATCTTCATCCTCTTCCTCGTCCTCACGGCCGCCGCGGTCGTGTCGTCGGCCCCCCGGCGGGAGGCGTTCCGCCGGGACCCAGGGCACCCGCACTGGCACCATGGCGCTTTCCATGACGTCGAGGACAGCGTCCGCGCCGATGTTCGCCGCATGCTACACACCCGAGCAGAGGTACTCCCATCTCTTCTCTGCTTCATCGCCTTCTAAACTAAACCTCTCCGCCGGCGCATCCATGGCTCACGTGTACCAGTGCGATCCGCGAATAGGAGCTCAATTCGACTAGATTCGAGCTGAGTCGGAGCATAGCCCCTCATGACTCTGCTCCCTATGTGGGATCTGCCCTTTGGTCTTCATCTCTCCTCGGAGAGATTGACTGCTTTGTTATGAAGTGTGTCGTGCCAATTCAGATTTTTTGTCACGTGTACAAGTAACGTGATATGACTGTACAAATCCTGGCTGGAATTGAGGATGGCGGATTAGGTTGCTCACCCGAAGTGTTATGGCGTGATCGAGAAGTTGTTACAGTTAAGCTAGTGCTTTGTATAACAACAAAGGATATCAAAGTTATACACACACAAAAAAAGGACATCAAACTTAGTGTAAACAACAATCGTTAAATGTCGTCCTTCCTTTTTATCTGAAACATGTATGTTTTTGCTTTTCTTTTTATAAGTTTTCCATGTTATTTGACTCACCAGGTATGTTCTTCAGGTTCCATTTCAAGTGCCTCTTGAGGTTAATGTTGTTCTTATTGGTTTCAATGGCGATGGAGGGTATAGATACTCTTTGGATGGGCACAAGCTCGAAGAATTCCTAAAAATGGGTTTCCCACTTCACAGGCCCTCTTGCTTCGAAACAGGGGGAGCCAATTGATATCGAGCATCATATTATGTACAATGTTATAGCGGTAATGCCTCATTTCAGATAATAATGAATTGCTTTTCACAATTGTGTTATCCTATTGTCACCCAGTGTGATTTTTTAGGCTGGACAACCGGAGCTGATTTCTCTTGAGAAGTCACTGAAAGAGGCCATGCAACCTGCAGGAACTGCAAGAGATGTAAGCAGGAATATATTATTTTCCTATACAGTGATCACTAACAGTTGTTCATAATTGTCACGATACACTCTAACTATTGTCCTTCACAGAGTGAATATGGCAGGGAACTGCCTCTTTTTGAAGTAGAAGCGACTGCAGTGGAACCGATATTTCAGAGGCTATACTCATTCATTTTTGACATGGAGCCTGGTTATCCTGCAAACGAGATGGATAGGCCTGTTCCTGTTGCGATATTTGTTGTTAATTTTGATAAGGTTAAACCCTGTACCATTCCTCTCTTGATTGTATTGTTTACTTCCTGTTTGTACTTTGTACTCTGATGCCTGCATGCAAATTCTGGATTATAGAAAGTGCAGTCCTTCATGGCTATATAAGAGTCAGATGCAATATCTTGTTTCATTGTCCTGTACTTTATAGGAAACAGTACATGAGAAGTTGAGGAATTTATTGAAATATACATAATAACAACTGTTCTAGGGGAAAATGTATCCTTAATAAGAGGTGAAACTCTCAACTTTTACAGATTAAAATCTATAGTAATTTCTTCCATTGAAACTAATTTGTTCTCCTTAAAGAACATTTAGATTGTCCTTTCAGCTTCCTTCTTTTCTGTAACATCTGGGAAATATCCAGAGCTGAGTCTTAAAAGATTTTGATCCGAGCTCCACAATCCTTACTTTTACCAAGGAGAAAACTAGTGCTCTTAATCTTCATCTTTTTTTCTTATTCGTTTGAGATTTGTAAATAACATGGTACATATTTTCCTTGGCAGGTTAGAATGGATCCTCGAAACAAAGAAGCTAATCTTGATAGTTTAATGTATGGTACAATTGGTGGACTAACAGAACAAGAACTAAAGAAACAAGAAGCAGAATACATTTACCGTTACCGTTACAATGGCGGTGGGGCAACTCAAGTTTGGCTAAGTTCTGGAAGGTGATAATTGCTCTAATCTGCTACTATTTTGTTACAACTTGCACTTTACAGTGAAGGTCCTCTGCTTCCTATCAAAAAGCCACATTTTCATTCACCACTAGAAGTGAAGTAAATTAACCCCGTTGTGGTCACATGGTCAATACAGGAGTGGTTCAAAGCCCTGTTCGGCTAGGGCGCTAGGCGGAATCTAGGCGGTGACCTACAGCCTAGAGCCTAGTCTGGAGTAAGCGGAGCCTAGGCGCTCCTAGGCGTTTTCCTAGGCGGTGCCATCTACATACATATACCTTGCCATATACATCATATATACCTCTAAAACAAAAGAAAAACAGGGGACTAGTGGGCCTTTAGTCTAAAAGGAAGCCCATCAAAGCAGCCCAACTATTCAACATCCCACCTCAAACCTTATCCTCTCCCCAGATGCCTTCCCTCCCCTCGTTCGGCCCTGCCGCTCGCCCCTGCATCGCTGCCGCCTCCTCTACCCCCATTCAGGCCTCTTCCGCAGCCGCGGGTCTCCGTCCGCTGCCTCCTCCGCCCGCCGCACACCCGCCTCATGCTCCCATCGCCGCCGACCTCCGCTGCCCCCCACGCGTCCCTCGCCATGGCGGATCAGGCCACCTTTCACCAAAGCAACAGCTGGGCAGAGCCTAGGTACCCGCCTACCCCCCTAGGCGAGGCGGAGGGCCATCGCCTAGAGCTTAAAGCGCGCCCTAGGCGCCGCCCTAGCCGAACAGGGGGATCAAAGAGTAATCTAGGGAAAACAAACAAACATTACCATTTTGAAGTATTGACAGCTTCACTTCATGACAATCATTAAATTATACCTTTTCTTTTTCTTTTTTTTTGGACATGTGTCCCTTTTCAATTTCATGATGTGTAGATGTGAACAATCATCACACGATCGCACAGTTACATTGTGCAATCGCATATCTTTACAAAAATAAGATGGCTGTATTAGCACTATAGCTCTTAAGTCTTAACACCATTAATTTGTACCCGGGCCCTTTTTTCTATATATATTTCATGTTCTATACTTATGCTGCTTCAAGGATAACACACAAGATTTAATTTGTATCAGTTGTTATTGTTACTTCATATCGTTTTTTGTCTCCTTAACCAAGCCATTGTGACCAATGAACTAGGAGACTTGATTCTTGTAAAATGTTGAACACACTAATAAATGAGGTGGGGGTTTATGCCAGGAAGGTGTAGATATGTATCTTCTTGAAAGAGAAAATTGCCCCAGGAGCAATTTGTCCTTCTGCGTGTGCAATTTTGTACTAGAGGGAAACACACTTTTTTGAGATGGGGGAGCAACCTTTTTTGGTGGCACACAGGGAATCCTCTCTCAAAATAGGCACATGGTACACCCCCTTTACATTATCATGGGAACTTCTGGGCTTTAAAGGGAAGGTGTCAAGGTTATATGTTTAGTCTTGTCAATTGCGTGATTGGGTTGCAGCTATATCCACACCCCACCTTGTAGTCATTCCCATCAGTGTACTCAACTATGAAGAGGAGATAATATTTTCCATGGTTACTTTATGAAGTCATGTATTTTGCCTGTAAAACTAGCTGAAATGCAGATTATTTTGTGTTATTTGGTCGTTACCATGTGCTAACGATTGTAACGGATTGGTAAACCGAGAAACTTAGAACTGTGCAGAGAGAGGAGGAAGTGATGATGGTTTCCACTATACGGGATAAGTGTAGAAAGCAAATAGAGATGTAACAATAAGGTTGAGATTTGAACAAGAAAATTTTTTTTGGACACGGGGTTTATGATTTGTTTACTTGCATGCCATAGATAATTTCACTTGTGTGACCTTGTCCGTAAGGAATGCTTATGTAGAGCTGGTGTACTGGACCATTATTCATTGAACTTTTGAGTTTACTTTTATGATGCACTTCAATTGCTCAAGCAGCTTTAAGTTATTTGTGCTCTAAACTCCCACCGGATTGGCCTCTGCAGATTTGTTGTAATAGATCTTTCAGCGGGCCCTTGTACATATGGGAAAATAGAAACTGAAGAAGGCAGTGTCAGCTATAGGTCAATGCCACGGTTATCACAAATAATCTTCCCAAGAGGACTTGCTGCCCCAAGTGCTAGTTCAACGCAAGATATTTTCATTGGGCAGCTTGGAGGTTTAATTTCAACCACCATTGAGCATGTGATAGCTCCTGATATAAGGTATTTTCAGAAAGTAGAAATACCTTGCTTCATTCAAAGTTTCTTCATTATTTGATGAATGACTGACACTGTCAGAATGTTTTATCTTGATCGCATGAAGTATTCACAGCAAGCAGTTGGTTATTTGTATTATTCACTTTTCAGTGTTTTTAGGAAACATGTGATGGTCCCAATCCCAAGTACCAAAGAATGCTACCTTGGTACCTGTGTATGGCCAATCGTCTTTAGTTCTCATGCATATCTTTGTCTGTAAACATGCAACCTAACTAGGTCGCTATGTCTTGTGTGATTGTACTAAATGTCTAACAACTTATTACCTGACCCAATGAAAGATTTACATTTTATATTTGTTGTTCAAACCATCAATGTCGCTTTGCAAAAAGGACAACAGATGATGGCTAACTTTGCAAGTAAGGACAAAAATGAACAAGTTATAGAAGAATTGCAGCTAATGCTAACTCAGGCATTTCTAGATTATGTTGGCCATGCGATACATGATATCTAGCATTCTAGCCCTTCCTATGTTTTAGAGGTCATCTTCTCATTTTCTTCTTTTTTGATTATGCTGATGTTACCTCTTTTTTCATTCCAGATTCAAAACTGTTGACATGGCAGTGAGGTTGCTTGTACCTATTATTGTGCTACAGAACCACAATAGGTACAACATTCTTCAAGAAGGCCATAACTATAGCATAGATGTTCAAGCTATAGAAAGGGAGGTTAGTTGTCTTTTTCTTGTGTGAGTTTTTATGTTTCTGAAGCTACATGGGTTCATGGTTGCCTTGCCAGTGTACTAGTTAACTAAAGACTGTTTATTTGGGACATCAAAACTAGCACAACTTGTAGTTAGTGTTAATTCAAGCATAGTTTACTATCAATCAACTTTGCTGCTTCAAATCAATATGTGAACAGTTTTTAATCATCAATACGACTTACAGTTACAAAGAACAATGTTTTGTTGCCAATGCAATAAATTGTTAAATTGTTTTCCTTTGTCTATCTAATTGCCATATTCATTATCCTTCAGGAGAGTTTATAGTAACAATAGGTGCTATCTTGTTAAATTAACCAGATTATAAGCTAGTCAGTCAAATGAGTGCATATTAGGGCCTCTTTGGTAGAGCTTGACTCCCTGATTCTTAGATCCAGCTCCTTGATTCTGTTGGAGTGATTCTAGTTGATTCTGGTGTGGGAGCAAGGTGGGGAGCAGGTGAAAATGGAGCAGTTTTTTTACCTCCCAGCTTCCAGTGTAAATGGAGAAGTGATTATTTTCTGCTCCCCACCAGAATCTGTGTGGGATTTTGCTGTTTGATTGTGGAGCAATTCTCGCGGATAATCTGCTCCAAGGAGCCCTGCCAAACAGGCCATTAGCTGAAAAAAATAATATCAGTACAATTAGATGGCTTAACCTATGTCTATGCGGCGTATCCTGGACAAATTATGTTTTTGTTGGTTTTGTACACCAAAGAACCACATATGGTTTGTTGATTGGGATCCATATAGTATATATAATCTATTTTCTTTCAACTTGTGATCTGGATTATTACATGCCATTATGCATCCTCCAAGTTTACTCATAAGTTCGTATTTTTTCAGGTTAAAAAGATGGTCCACCCTGGTCAGGAGGTAATAATAATTTCTGGTTCACATGCGCTGCACCAGCACGAAAAGTTAGCTGTTGCAGTTTCCAAAGCAACACGTAGTCATTCTCTTCATGAAACAAAGAGTGATGGTTAGATTTCATGTCCGTACCAAAACTTACTTGGATGGAGCAATACTTAAAGAGGTATGATGGATTTTGGCTTTATCCATGTGATCATGTTTGAACTCTGCAGAAGAAATTTGCAATCATTGCTAGTGCACATACCTGCAGGTTTTGTATGTTTTCTGTACTCTTAAACGAAATGGACACTTCTGGCAGTCTTTTTTTTTTTTTTACATTGTCCAATTTTCACATTTTGTAATTGGAAAGGATTGGATCAAGTGCAAATAACAGACATGTGCACACCAAATGTAAAAGACCATCATCAAATGGATGTGTTACTGAGTTTCTTGAAGTAAATAGAACTCAGTGTCAAGTTGGTGCAGAGTAGCAGAATTATAAAGATCAGTCTAAATTTCTTGTTGTCTTAAATTTTGAATGCAGCATTGCAATGATGTGCTCTCGACATGTACAGGAAATGGAGCGGTCTGCTGATGTGCTGTCTGCTGGTTTATTAGAAGTTGCAAATCCTTCTCTCTCAAGTAGATTCTTCCTAAAGCAGGTGCATAATATGTTCTGTCTGATATATCCTGCAAGCGCATCTGTTTCAGGGGCCTCTATACTAAAGAGTTTTCTACTTTTATTTATATGATTGGTGTTATGGATTTTTTATTGTGATTTTTTGGCATTGGCAGAATTGGAACAGTGGAGAAGATGATGTAAAAGATTCTATTAAGCACAGACCCTTGTGGGAATCTTACATGCCCAAAAATAAGAAAGAAAGGAGCAGAACTGGAAAGAAGAAACATGGAAGTCTATACAGAACTTATGGGACCAGAGTGATCCCAGTGTAAGTTTCATTTGCATGGGCAGGCCTCCCTCCATTTCTCCATCTCTAGCAGAACATGGTTACAAAATGAATCTATCATGCCTCAAATTTAATTCTGACAATAATCTAACCTTTTTTTTTCTTAATAACCCTTCAGTTTTGTATTATCACTGGCCGATGTCGATGCTGAACTTCTCATGGAAGAGGAAAGTCTTGTTTGGACAAGTAAAGATGTTGTTATTGTGCTTGAGCATAACAATGAAAAGATTCCTCTAAGGTATTTTTGTGTTTCTATCAGCAAATGTATTCTGTGAATTCTTGTATGTACTGCATCGCTCAAGTTGCTTCTATGTTTAATTCTTTATATCATCCCTTTGCTGTCACAGCTATGTGTCAGAAACGACTAGGCAGTTTGCTCTTCCGTCTCTCGCACAGCGCCACATCTTGGCTGGTCTGGCCAGCAATTGGCGGCCTGAGTGCACCATATGAAAGGGCATCACGTATTCATGAAAGACATGTAGTGAACTGGCTGTGGGCTGCAGGCTGTCATCCATTTGGACCATTCTCAAACTCCTCCCAGATCAGTCAAATTCTTCAGGATGTAGCACTGGTAATGTCATCAGCAATAGTTTTTTCATTTATATAAAATGAAATGTACAATGAGTGTAGGCAGGGAGTGAGGGAGCTCAATGCTCCTATGTGGAAGTGACTAAGTGAGGCCTAAAGTAGAAAAGCTGTTCACGCTTCCTATGGTTTGCACAGTGCATACTGCATAGGTATGCAAACTGACAAAAAAACGAGGCTAAACTATGTCCCAATTGCTTGTGTCCGAGTTTTGCCAGTTTCAAATTTTTGGATCAACATAACTTGGGTGTGCAATGCATCCAATTATCCAAATCCAAGAAATCTTGGTATTATACTTACTGCATAAGTCATAACCGTCGCCGCATAAGTTTTTGGTTTGTTGATATTTGACTGGCATAAATTGTTTTTTTTTTCTGTGCTTTCATATCCACTACCACTATGTAACCCATGTTTTAATGTGTGTAGAGAACTACAATTTATGCTCAAGTGGATGCTGCTCTTCGCAAAATAAGAGACACATCAGAGGTCCTAAATGCAATTCATTACATTTATTCACCTATTTCCTCAATTGCACAGAAAGTGTAACTACTATCTCTGGTTTGGTGCAGTTTGTCCAATCTTTTGCATCAGAGCATCTCAAGACACCATTAGGAGAACTTGTGAAAGGTAAGAAAAACAAGTCCACCGCTGACTTATGGGTAGAGAAGTTCTATAAGAAGGTGACCACTCTGCCAGAGCCTTTCCCCCATGATCTTGTTGAGAAGTTAGAAGAGTACCTGGATGTAAGTATATATTTCATGAGTGTACTTTCATGATGAAAGATGCATATATATGTTCTGATTTTCCTGAATCTATGGTGCCCCTTGTAGAAACTTGAAGGGCAACTCGTGGACTTGTCTTCCTTACTGTATGACCACCGGCTGGCGGATGCATATAAAAACAGTACCGACATCCTGCAAAGCACTATATTTACACAACAGTATGTTTATACAGAGATGTAGATTTGCACCTGGCTTCTCTTTTGTGCTGTCCTTTTTTGAACTCACTGTTTTCATTCTGTTTCATTCAAATCATTTTTACCCTTTTCTCTTGACAGGTATGTGGAACGTGTTCTAGCTAACGAGAGAGACAGGATGAAATGCTGTAGCATTGAATATAGTCATCCAAAGCAGTCATCCCAGGCTTTTGTCTATGGAGGGATCCTTCTGGCTGGATTTCTTGTCTATTCACTGGTTATTTTCTTCTCTTCACCTGTTCGCTAATTTTGTGTCCAGATGCAAGCTAGGTTTGTCTGGGCTGTCAATCTTCATGAGGGAATGATCTAAACTGTGTCGGATAGAGAAGGGCTTCAGCACAGTTTGAGTGCTATTTTGGTATACACAAGCAGTCAGACGGCTGATATATGTAACTGACTCAATGTTCGCAATAAGCTATAATCGATTGTCACATTACAGCTGGTGCAGGCTATGAAAATATGAAATAGTTTTCCCCCATTTTGCAACTTGTGACTAGCCAGCAAACATGGAGTTGTGCAAGGGCAACTGGACAAGTAGTAGTTTTTTTCGTGGCAAAATTTTCGAACAATTATGTTCCCTGGCTTGTGTGTTTTCTCTCCTTTTGAGAAGAGTTGCCTGAAACTTGTCTAATTTTCTTTGACTCAATTTGTAGAAAAGCTCGTCTAGAAGGATATAAAAGTCTTATTGTAATCAACACTTTTTGGGAACTCGTGGGAAATTGCAGGCGTCAGTTTTAAATAAAAAGCGTATAAATTTGAACTTTCAGCTCGCAAACTCATTTTAAACTTTTCCGGTTTTGTGCTGTTTTGTTTTAAAAGAACTTTAAAATTTCAATAGTATAATAATGTTCTTGTTGACTTTCCCATGTATTTCGGGCGCCTGTTGGCTGCAGTTGCGAACTGTAGCGAACTGGCTTTTCGTTTCTGAACATGTGAGAAGTGAGCTAGATGGTGAACATCCACCGTGGATTCATCGAATTCGGCGATGAGACACCGCATCAAGCTCGAGGACCAGCAATTGTGAGTCTGAGACCTAACCAAGCTAGTATGGAATCACCACAATCGAACTCCACGACACTAAATTGAGCTCTCTACCTTTCAATTAAGATAGAAGATAGGGATTAGGAGACAGGTTGGGCCTTGTTCGTTTTGGTTGGATTGGCTCCATTCCTACAGATTGATTTGGTCTAGTTTTGAATCCGGTTCATGGTAAAATATGTGTTCGGTTAAGGAATGATTCCTCACGGATTGATGTAAGGCTGGTTTTGAATCCTCCCATTTTATATAAAAAACACTGGATTTGTTCCACAACTCTTGAGGTCCAAAAACGGAACCAACCGGACGAAACAGATTGAGTGACACGGGTGGATTCACTCAAACTGGGTCCGAAATTAATCCGGACCGGAATTTAATCCGACCAAAACGACCAAAGCCTCAGTGAGAAAAACCCTTCCAAAATATGAAGCAACCCCTAACCGAATGCCCTCTTTCATTGCAATCTTTAATTCTAGCGGCCACCTGTTGCTGTTGTCGAAGATTCTCCTGTTAGTCTCTTTCCAAAGGTTAAGCTGTATCTCGCCATATCACTTAACTGTCTTCGCTCCGCTCTAGAGGCTTTGCCTGTGGTCGCCTCCCACCAAGGTATGATCTTCAGGGGGGTCAGCTTTTTTTTTTTTTTTTTTTTTTGACAAGTGGGGGGTTCAGCTTGTTGTTGGCCCAGTAGTCCAATGAAGCCGGCGCCGTCTATCTTGTTCAGAGAAAAATCAAGGGTCTGTCCTCTCCAAATATCAATAAATTATTGCACGGAGCAGTGACAGTACATAGATGGATACAAAACGAATAACTAATTACACAAATGCCAAATGGAACCACGCACGGTAGTGCAGTGCAGAGCGATCATCTGTTCCAATGGCAGTGCTCCCTAACGTCCCTGAATAGGCAGGCCAGCAGGTGGCGGTCGTAGTCCATGGTCGTATACTGTACCACGTGGTTGAAGTAGGCCACGGCGTCGTCGTCGGCCAGCATGCAATGCATGATCCCGCACCGGCGGAGCACCTCCAAGTCCCTCCGCGAGTTCACGAGCGACCCGACAAGCGCCACGAAGCCCGTCACCAGGTTGCCCCCCGTCCAGCTGCCGCGCCGCGCGACCACCTCCCTGCTCGAACGCCACCAGATTCGCGAGCAGCACCTTGGCGCCCTCGTCGAGCACGAACGCCGGCACGTGCAGCACGCCGTACCGGAAGCTGATGTCGAACACGTCCCGCGGGGTTGCCTTGCGCTTGAACGTCACGCCGGCCTCCTCCATCTTGCCCGCCGGCGGGACCATCGACGTCAGACGGCCTTTGCTGCCGGCGCCGGCGCCCTCGCCGGAGCGCGGCGACGGGATCGCCGGCTGCTTCCAGATGGCCAGCGACGCGCCGTTGGCGTCGCCGATGCTGTTGCGGCGGGCATTATCGCTGTCGGCGGCTGGGTTGCGGACGTTGCACTCGTAGTGCAGGTGCAGCAGATGGTGGATGGTCTTGTCGCTGCGCGGTCGGATGACGCGGCTCGACGGCAAGTCGCCGGCGAAGGCCTTGCAGAAAATGTCCAGGAGCGCGTCGCGCTCATCAGCGCCGCCACCGCCATCGTCGCCGGCGAAGGCGACGGCGTGCAGCTTCTCGATGACGAAGAAGGGTATCTGGTTGTCCAGCAGGAGGACGTCGTGGTACATGTGGTGCCACGCCCACTTGGCGCCCCCGGGCGCGGCAAGCTGCCCCTCGCTCTTCTTGAGGAAGAACTCGAGAAGGAAACAGCCGTCGAGCACCAGCAGCTCCGCGAACTCGTCGGCGCCCAGGCTGAAGCCCTCGGCGTAGCACCGGCGCGCGTCCGCCTCGACCTCGCGCGCGGCGCGCACGTACGCGCCGAGGCCTTGGCCACCGGCACCGGCGGCCTCCTTCTTCCCCGACCCCGCGAGAGGAAGTCGCGGAGGAGGCGCCACTTGTGCTGCTGCGCGGCGCCCAGGCCGGCGCGACCGTGGTAGTAGGGGCCCACGGACACGACCTTGGGCTCGTACAGGTCGCGGTGCCGCTCGCGCACGGCCGACGGGAGGCGGAGGATGGTGTAGGGGTCGTCGTCGGCCAAGGGCGCCGCCGCGTCCACGCGCCGCTGCATGGCCTCCACCTGCGCGTCGTCGTGGTAGAAGAAGCCGTTCTCCTCGCCCGTGGCCGCCGCGCCGCCGCCGTTTTTTCGCGCTCCATGACGAGCGACACGAATACACGACACGAGTACACGAACACGAGACGAGACGCCCGCGGGGGAGAAACTTGGAGCTTGCGCCGAGGGGACGGGGATTTTGAAGGACGGAAACGCGGGGAGTTGACCTGACGCGGCGGCACCGTACCGTCTCTGTCTCTGCCACCTCCTCCTCTCTGGTATGGTGTGTACGCCAAAATTCTTGTGGAGAGCGTGTTGCCGAGTACGCACGCAGATTGGCTGATGGTAATGTACGCGAGAGAGTTGTAGCTGTCCAGCGCTTGGTCTACGGAGGTAGGTGCCGTGGTTTTTTTCACTGATAGCGTACCAGTAAGCTGGACTGGAAATGTTTGAAAAATATATAACTTTGACCTGGTGTAAACTTCTGCTTGCTGGGGATTTAACTAGTGTATTGTTATTTGGTGCACAAATGACTGTCCATGTTTTTTTTTTTTTTTGGAATTAGCCTTGACATTGAAAGAATAGATATGGAGTGGTTTACAGCGCAGCGCTTATCGGACAGCCATATGTTATTCGTCAATCCCATCAGGCATGTCAGATATTCAGACATGCAGTTACGAGCTCAGCGAAAGATGTCATGGAAAACCCTGCTGGGGCAGAACCGCTGAAGCATGGACGCGGTCTAGACGAGCACGGTCAGATGGTAACCGCTGAGCCTAGCAGCAGGGAAAGCGTAGAAAAGCACATCGCGCTCGGTCCAGGACGCTGGACGCCGACCCGGCACATCGTAATCGTAAGCAATCCGGAATTTTCCAAACATCCGGACGGAGTTTCCACTGCTCGCGACGGCTGGCACGCGTGAGGCGAGACGGACTGGGTCGCACGTCAATCGTCGTGGGGGTGTCATTTTGTAGATGATCATGCGCTGCACTCCTTCCTCTGGGGAATAATGGGGAGGATCGAGTACATTACATGCACGGCTACTCTCGTCATGGTATACGTTTGCAGTGCACGCAGCTTCATCGTGTTGATCGATTTCCTGGATGGCATGTGTGTGTGTGTGTGTGTGTGTGTTTTTAATTCATGGACGCGCAGATCGTCAAGGGAAAATGCCAACTACTTTGTGGAAAAGGAGACAGTTGAGTTGAGTTGGGTGCTAATCCTGCGTGCCGGCCGCCGTCGACGGCACCAGTGAAGATTCAGTCAAGTACCGCTCCGTTGCTGGCCAGATGTGCGACCGAAGTTTATTTACTTCCCGGGCCGTATGCGATCTACTCTCAGACCGCGTTACACCGAATTGCGCCATCGTCCAAACAACTTGCTTTTCACGGGCTATGGCTTGTAGTCCAATGCTAGAACGATTACATCACCTACCAGGGTTTAAATTCTGGTGCTTTCGCACCTTTTTCTAGTATTTTCTTAGGATTTACCGGCGTTATGAATTTAGTGGTAAAGATGGCCAAACGGGCCGCCCGCCCGGCATCGCTCGGCCCCATCGGGCCCGCCCTATGAGGCCCGGGCGTGCCGGGCCACCGGACCGGTTACAGCCAGTGCACGGCCCTATAGAGACTTAGCCGTGTCGTGTCGGGTACCACGCCTGGACCAGGCACTAAAACTCAAAAAGACCGGGGTCACGAACATCATCGTCACAATGGTCACGCACGCACGTCGTCACATAGGAAAGTTGATGGAGAGGAAATAGTTGAAGCTAGGATTTTAATGTGGAATGATCTTTTATATTGAATCCAACGGCTGGAATGTATCATGAGGCAATCCAACGACCGATATATAACGGGCCACCGTGCCAACCTTGTTAACCATGCCGTGCACGGCGCGGCGCTGCGGCCAAAACAGCGGCCTAGGCACGGCACTACGACTGGGCCGTGCCAGGCACGGGCCCTATACCAACTGGGCCGGGTCATGCCTGGACCGTGCTTTTCAGGGGCCCATCATGCTCGGGCCAAATGGAAATCTATATTTATTGTTAAGCGACGTTCCCGTTACAACATGTCACCATGTTACTACTGCGAGCCTTCTCGATCCCTCCAAGCAGTGTTTGATATGCAACTCTGCAGCTGTGAAAATGGAGTGAACTATCTATGGCTACACAGCAGGCACAAACGAAGGACAAACATCAACTGTGCAAGGCCTCCAACTCAAGTACCCTCCAAGTATCTCAATCGTGAGACTTTTACCTGTGTGTCCTTAAAAAAGTTCAACTCGACCCTCGTACCCCTCAAAAGTTTGTTGCTACTTGTATACCCAAGTCGATTTTCATTTTGTCTCTCATGCCCTTATGTCCTTCTTCCGTTTGCTTGTCTCCGTTTGCCCGCACCGGCGGTAGGACCGTGGAAGTGGAAATGTCCATAGTGCCTTCTCCCTTTCTTTCCGGACACCGCGGTGGCGCAGGTCCCTACTACTGTTAAGCTTGTGAGTCGCTCGTCTCCCTCCTCGTGAGTTCGACCCCGAATTGAGAGCGGATCGGCTCCCGGCGCCCCGTTGGTGAGGCCGCCGCGCCTCCCCAGGCCCGTGAACCGCTCCCTCCCCTTCCCGTGTTGGAGCTCACACTCCTATTCGCGGCCGGCCTTGGCGGGCGGCGATTCGGCGGCGACGGCGGGGGCGCAGCGTCTCATCCGGCATGGCGGCGCGTCCGGTTGGGGGGGGGAGAGCAGAGAAGAGGCAATGGGGATGAGACCGCCAGTCGCGCAGCGCAACGCCGCTTCGCCACCACGCTGCTCAAAGGAGGGGAGGCGGGGGCGCCGGGTCGACGGGGAGGCGGCGGAGAGAGCGGGGGCGGAGGGCCGAGCTCAGGCGCGAGGAGATGTCGGCCGTCGCGCGCCATCCAGTCTTTGGCGGCTGGCCGCCGTGCTCAACCTCACGGCCATGGCCGCCGTGGACTCAGCGCCCTCCGCCTTTGGACAGCGCGCCTTCCGAGTACACAGCCAGTAGGGGCTCAGCGTACTAATCTTAGTAAGGATGTACTCCTAAGTGGGTTAGGCGATGAAAACCAAATTTCCATCAGAAAAGTTATGTCGTTTCAAAGTGCACAATGCTTACCATTTTTAGACAATTTTAGAAACATGTATCATTCCTCTGATCCTGAGTGTGAGAAGAAATGTCGAAATCTAATCCGTTATTGGTGTGCCCCGCATAATATGACCCGAAATTGTAGGCGCTTTTGAAATATGATCTAGGTCACATGGATCGTTTGGAAATTTGACCATTCTCACGGTGATGTCTACATGGTTTAGAGTCGTGTGACCAAATTTTTCCCCGACGTCGAACGAGCAGCATCTCTCGCGTCTACCCCCGGGCGCGTGCCCCGTGGCCGCTTTATGACCGGTGAGGAGGAATCCGACAACAAAACATAGCCCAACAAGAGGCGAGAGATATTGACCCCCGAAGAAAAGGAGGCCACTGCAAGAGTAGGCCTAAATTCTACGTCCGATACGGGAGCAAAACAGCCCATACAGATTGTAAAGCACGGCCCATGAAGAAAATACCCTGAAAACCCTAGCCGCCTTCGTTACAGCTCCTATAAATTGCAGCGCCGCGAGTCGACTTCCTAACCACCGCAGCGCCGCCACAGGTAAAGAAGAAACACCGTTTTCCCCTTCTTTCTATCGTATTTTCGTGTTCGTAGTTTGGTGGTGCCTGATTCCGTGATGAGAAATCCAACGAGACTCGAGCCCCTTGATGAGTCGATCCCTCAGATTTATCTCTCCGGGGCTCGAATTTTCCAGTGGGGCGAGATTTCCGGAGATCTTGAGTCGCTTCGCCTACTGCCCACCGTGAGGCGCAGCGAATAACATTCTCCAACATGTGCCCGCCAAAAAAGTTTCTTGGTGATTTATGTTTTTTGTATTGTTTCTTGTGGTCGATCCGGTTGTTCTGTGAGCCCCGTGATGGCACAATCTTTGAGACCTGAGATTTTCTTCCTTGATGAATATCAAATGCATGATTCCTGAGGGCCACAGATGAGATCACCTTTTCTTACCCTTCTCTATTTAGATTAGATAGAGCCTAGTTGTACTTGTTGTGGATGATGAAATGCACTGGGCTCCGAGCAGTGAAATTAATCGCTGTGTTTTGAAGGAGATGCACTTGCCTAGAAAGCATTGTCTGACATGCCAAGTATAGTTCTCGTCAAACGAATCGTTGTTTTGATTTGTAAATTATTGAATAAGGCTGCATTGTACCAAGATTGGGGCTCAGTATCTTTTACCCTCGTCTTGAATTTGCCGATTCGGCTGTAGCCAAATTAATGAGGAAGAAAAACTGGTCGGCTTGCCCTCTATTCAATGGGTTATCCGCTTACCGATCTTCCCATATGCCACCAATTCTATTTAACTTTTTCTTTCCTGTATGCTGTCTGCAGTCAAGACGAACGAGGTGATAGTGGAGGGGAATGGTGTATGCTGTAGCCGTTCTTGAAGAACACCTCGAACATCAAGTTCCTGCCACTGTCTCTCTCTTTTTTTTTATTTGATTTTTATTGATCCCTTCTTGTCATTTTAAATCACGCGAGGAAGACGTGGCTGGTGGTTCATCATCCGGGCAGCCTGATGCCATCGTCGCATGCTGCGTCAGTGATGTCTACATGGTTTGTTTGAGCTGCTGCAAAGATGTGTGTGCACCAGTATAACCGAGATCTTTCTGGGTTCTCTCTGGGATTAGAAGGACAATAAGATAATATTATGTAATACAAACCGTAATCTGAACCTTAATCGTATTGCTATTAGTTCTAAACTACTCAATCTGCATAGTTGAACACTTGCGTTTAAATCTTGACGAGGTAGCTGTGATGAGCAGCACATCTGCCGTGTTGCTGCTAGCTGCGGCGCAAGCAGTGCCACACCACTGCAGCTACTGAACAAATCAAGCACTGCTATCTAAAAAAAAAAAAAGAACAAATCAAGCAGCCATCAACTGGTTCTGAAATGCAGCCGAACAATTGATATCTCCATGCTACCTCATGGTCTAGAAAAACATGTCAATATTTGTTCGAATAAAGCCTTCCTGAATCTGGTTCTGAAATATAATGGCATGGGAACAGTTCCCTGGATCAAGCATCAGCCGATTCAAATGGGAGAGGAAGAGTGAGATGGTGGCAGCTGATGGAGATGGTGGCAGCTGATGGATGTAGCCTTGTAGGCCAGTCGAACGGCTGGGCTGAATGCCCCATCAGAATCAGCCCAGAGCAGCTGGAATATAACCAACCTATGGTATTTGATTGGCTTGGTGATGAAAAAAATTAGAGTGACGTGAATATTGGTTCCTTGCTCTCTAGTTTTTTTTAATATATAAAATGTCTGTGAAATATCCGATGAGGTTTTAAAATCATGAAAAATATCCTTGCGTTTTAGAAGCTTTGGAAAAATTACTTGGATTTGTTTAAAAGTTTCTTTTTATTATTTAATGAAAATTTTGCTAAATGTTTGATGGGTTTTAAGATCATGAGATAGCTAAAGACATGACACACAAATGAAATGGATTCTTTACATGCTGACTGGAGCTCTCCTTTTGGTATGATTGAGGAGACTTTTACCTGTGTCTTGCCCTTATAAAAAAGTTCAACTCGACCCACATACCCCTCAAAAATTTGTTATTACCTGTATACCCAAGTCGATTTTCATTTTGTCCCTCGTGCCCTTCTGTTGGCATCTGAGACTAACGGTGTCAAACCACTATGGAAAAGTCTCAAATACCCTCATGACAAGCGGGCCTCACATTCATCCTTTGCTTCTTCCACTCTCCGCAGGTGGGGCCAGGTTGTCATGGACTCCAACATCTTCTTCCTCCTCAAGAAGAGCAGGGAGGGGAGCGGCTCCATCCCATAACACATCAGACTTGCTGTTTTTCATGCATAGATAGCAGCAAAAGACGGTGTTCGGACATGTACATAATTTTTTTTTTTTTTTTTTGAGAATGGACATGTACATAATAGCTCATGGCATTTTCAAAGCAGGAAATAAAACAAAGAAATTCAAACACATTCTATGGTCCTGTTTGGTTCCTAGGGACTAAACTTTTTTTTAATCCTAGAGGCTAATAAAAAAAGTCACTCCAAAGAGAGTCTTTTAAAAAAGACTAATAGAGGAAAAAGTCTTAAAAAATCACTCCTGTTTGGTTTGGTAGGGACTAAAGGAACTTTTTTTAGTCCCAAGGACTAAAAAATCCCTAAACCAAACATGACATATATTTTCATCTGTAAGACAATAAACACTTACAAACCAACTTGAGAAACCACTACACGGCTTCCTCTCCCACGGCAGCGCAACCAAGCTCTACGGGATGGTGGTGCAGCAGCACACGAGGCCGCCACGCTTGGTGGACGGTGCGACCAAGCCGGACATCGCAACTGTGCGAGCAAGCTCCGTGGGGACGCTGCACGGGCACGCCCTGGACGGAGCCCGGCGCGGCTGCGCGAGGGCAACCGGGCGCGACGGCGCGCGAGGCCAGCGGCTCTGCAGCTCTCGGACCGCGAGAAGGCGGTGGCGGCGTGGAGCCCCGGCGGCGCGGCGTTCGGCGTGTACGCCCCTCCTCGACGTTCGGCGGAGCGGCGAGGCCGCCCCTCCTCAGCGTGGGGTGGTTAGGTAAGTTTCAAGGGCATATGTGGCGCTGTTGTCTTTGATGGTCTTGTAAAAGTGTTGGTTTGTAAAGACGCTTTATGTTTAGCAGCCGATTGCAATGAGTCAAAAATATTGTTCCTCCATTCTAAATTATAATTCGTTTGACTTTTCATCTCCAAGTTTGGTCACTCATCTTATTTAAAAATTTGTGCAAAATATCATCTTTTTAAGAATGACTTAAATTTGACTATGTTTGTACAATTTTTTTAAATAAGATGAGTGGTCGAACCTTGGGGGATGAAAAAAGTCAAACAAATTATAATTTGAAACAGAGAAGTATTACATAGCATCGGATGTCATGAGGTGCATGCACATTATCGTTGGTGAGTTTAAGTGCACATATACGCTATTCCCTCTATCGCACACTTGTAAGGATTGCCATGAGGTGCATGCACATTATCCTCGGCGAGTTCAAGTGCACATACACGTTATTTTATTCCCTCTATTGCACACTTGTTGCTTTTCTTTGATCCGGAGATCTTCCCCATTCCACTCATTTTTGTATGGAAATGCAGTTCACGATGTTGACCAAACGAGCGACTCTACAATATTAATCGAATCAATCTTCAATTTGACCAAAGATTTTTAAAATATCTTGATATCAAATGGGTACATATTTAGAATTATAATTATTGATATTATTTAGTTCAGTTTTTTTAAATAAAATCTATGTTTTATGTAACTATGTTCATAAGTGTGAGTGTGCGTGAATATTGTGGACTGTAATTTTAAAATAATTTTATTTTATTTGATCTAGAGCTATATTTCTTTTGGACTTACTAGAACGTACACTCTCCATCAAAGAATAATGCAATTATGGGTATCGAGATTCCTGTGAAATTTTTTATTACTTTTGTAACTTTCTGGAATTAGGAGGTCCCTAGATCAGTAATTACTGTTGCAGTCAAAAAAAAATCAGTAATCACTGACCAACCGTGCTCCGCTGTTGCTCACTTGCTCATGAACCTCCGCTCACCGGCTCACCGCTCTGTGCCAGCCATGTGACATCTACCGGCTACAGCCTACTACCGCCGTCCTACAGTGAGACAGGCCATGACAACCATATCGATTTGGACCAGTCTGGACTCTGACGGTTGTCGCGTAGCTGATGGCATGTGAATATGTGATGGTGTGAACTCGTACGTGTGTGACTCAGTGACTATACTGTAGGAGTATGTCTGCATCTGCGGTTGGCCGGCCGTCTCCACTCCGATGTCCAAACAAATGGCGGGCACACGAGTCACGACACATGGTATGCCAAGTGCCCACGTTGCCACGTCGCGTCCTTCTCGTCCAAGAATATTATATGCGCGCCGGTCGGCACTTTCGTTCGCACGGGGTGCTCTCCGGGACTCGGCGAATGTAATTTCCCGATTCTCCAAACCGTGAAATGAAAGGTAGTAGGAGTATCTTTCTCTCTACCGTCCGTATTGGACGACCATCGGATTCCACCTCCATCGATATTGGAATGCGAATTTTCCTTTCCGCGCAGCGACATCGCTCAAAATGTCTTCCAACGGTTTCAGAAAAGAAAAACTTGAAAAATAGCTAAATTGAAAAAAAAAAAACTAAGGCGTGAATATGTTTATTGATTAAAAGGGGTCCATGTGGCCGCACATGTTTTTCTTTTCTTTATATACTCACGTGCTGGTCCTCGGTGTTATCGTAATATCGTGTTAGTTTTCCGTCGATAGGTACAGCAGCAACCTCGTGGCAGCGCACGAGAACGGCCTCAGAAAATCGCTCAGGCGCGCGCGAGGCGGTGGAATCGCCGGCTGACGCCACGGAAGATCTCAGCGGGAGCGGCACAGCGCCGCAAAGAGACCAGAGTGTGACCGCAAAGACGTCACCCAACACGTCTTCCAGTTTGTCCCGGTCCAACCAACGGTGACCCCTGCTGCCCGTCAAGCCGAGGCTCCTTGCGTCGCAAGCTCATCACAGATCTCTCACAGATCTAGCCGCGTTGACATGTCACCGTCTTGGCGAATCCCACAGCCCCCAACACCTCGTCCACCACTCCACGCTGCACCGAACTCAGTAGTCCCACCGCAAAAAGCACCAGGCCCCACGGCGTCCGTGCAACGGGCTTGCGTCCACCGTTCTTGGACCGAGTCCACGGGAAAAACGTCCTCAATGACGGGACAGTCCGTCCCCCGCACCTATAAATAGCGGCCTCCCGTGCGGTGCGAACAGCAAAAAGCCGCAATTAGCAGCGACCTTCCGAAAAAAAAAAGCAGAGCTCAAGTTCCGTTCCGGTTCAGAGGTCCAGCCAGCTTGTTGTTCCCGAGTTCTTCTCTCCCCTGTCCTCTCCTCCTCCGTTCTCCCAAGTTCCGGCGAAGCAGGCGAGCATGTGTCCCACCGGCAAGTACCTGGGGCTCGACCTCTCCACCGCCGCCTCCTCCGGCGACCTGAGGCCGGCGTTCGACGTGCTTGACGCGGACCGGGACGGCCGCATCAGCCGGGAGGACCTCAAGTCCTTCTACGCCGCCGCGGGGGTCCCGCGGCCGGCGAGCGTTTCGACGACGACGACCTCGCGGCCATGATCGCGGCCGCCGACGGCGACCTCGACGGCTTCGTGCAGTACGACGAGTTCGAGCGCCTGCTTGCCGGCCGTGCCGCCGCCGGGCGCCGCTCCGCCATGGAGGACGCGTTCCGGCTCATGGACCGGGACGGGGACGGCAAGGTCGGCTTCGAGGACCTCAAGGCCTACCTCGGCTGGGCCGGGATGCCCGCGGCGGACGACGAGGTCCGCGCCATGATCCGCGTCGCCGGCGGAGGGGACGGCGGCGACCAAGGCGTGGGGCTCGAGGCGCTCGCCAGAGTGCTCGCCGTCGACTTGGAAGGCATCGCCGCCCTTTGAGAGCTCCCTTGGCTTAGTATTGTATACGGAATTGATTCTCTCTCTTGGGGTTTTCGGTTGGTGAGCGTGGTGCGTTGTCTGTCGATTGTCTGTGGCTGACTGGCTGGTTCAAGAGGATTTCTGAAAACGAGATTTAAAAAGTTCGCATGCGCGTCAATAATGCTGCCCCGTGCTTCCCCTTGGATTCGCTTATTTCTTTTCCACCGAAAAGGGCGAGAAATGCTGAGGTTCTTTCTCAATCTCAACAGAAAAACTGCAGTCTGAAAGGGACACACATCTGGAAGACGGCCGTTTTTCTATTTTTCTGTTCGACCAAGAGGAAGGGAGCTGCGGTGTGATAATCATGGATGCGTGGTTCTCGAGCCTCTAGGTACGTGAGACTGAGACTTGTTTGGAGTGCTCTCCAACAATTGTTCGCTTATCAGGCCGACTTAATGTTCCAGTATTTTTCTCTCACAACACAACAAAACATCATTACACAAAAACATCCATGAACGGTTGTTAATTGTCTCAAGTTTGTAGTAGTAATGGCAACTATAGACAAAACAAAGAGGCACACCGTCAATACGTGGGTGGCCACATTCTACTTGGGACCATATGGATGATTTTTATGACCACATTTTCTCCTAATTTTCTAGGCCTCCTTTAAAACCAAGGATTTAAAATTAATAAGAACAACTCAATTGTACACGAAAATCCGCAAATCAATGGGGGCCTTAGGTCTATATGAATAGTTTCACAAATACACATGACAGGTTGATACACAATAAGTCACGACATCTCCGCAACCCATCAAAAAGTTACGAAGTCCGTAACGTAGACACAAAAAGTTATCAAGGACAATCCGAAATACACCGACGATGGTAAAGATGACAGTGTCATGAAATGTGAGCGTAATTTAGTGATTAGGGTTTAACGTTTGCCCCCATGTAACATTTGCGTTTAGTTCCTTTCGTGTAACCTCTAGGACTGAAGAACTCTTGTTTGGTTCGACAGATCGTTGTTATTTTTCGAAGAATTGGTTTATCCCAACTCAGTGAAAAATTGATGGATGACACATTGGTTGAACATGTGACACAAACAAAATGTTAATGCTAGGTTCAAATCATTCCACATCCGTTTATTTTGCGGACCAAACAGGTCGTAACTAGAGTTGAGAACAATCATGGGAATGACTAGGGATGATGTTACTGTGCATTGGACATGCAACGAGTGATTTTTTTTGTCCCTCGAATAATAGTAACTTCTAACAAACATTGTAGGCAATCGAGCTTTGTTTTCTTTTCTGTCTCCAACAGCTGACCGTAAATCCGAAACGCATTCCCATAGTAGAAGTTAGCGTCATGTAAAAAAGTCAAGCAACCTAAATCTCGCCGTCTTCAACGGGAGCCCCAACAGACCAGACTGCAAACTCCGACAAGTCACTGTGCTGCATGCAGTACTGCTACCCGCCGCGCACGCGGCGTGCGCTCGTCGCGCGCAGGCCTACCACTCCGGGACCAGAGCTTTGCATCACCGTGTCTAGACGGCGGCTTATCTACGTCTCAACTTCTCCGGTGCACAAAATACATCGTGGCTTTGGGTGTTACATTTGGAGGCGGGTTTTTCGATAGGAAAAAATACTGTGAGCTACCTAGATTTGCGTTTGAGTTCTCCGTTGGAGTCGGTCTAAGGATCCACTAGCTTGAATCAATCGTAGCAATGTTT
>JADLZK010010628.1:0-82715 GCA_015847255.1 Hyparrhenia diplandra | reverse complement strand
ATATTAGAGATACCAAGACCGACAAGAATTCGGAGCCAAAGGCCCAGCAGGCCGAGCCTAAATCCCAACTAAGGCTCGAACGCTGATTTTCGCCCAACGGAGGTCCATGAAACGGAACGACCAAGCGCGGCACCAAAGATAGGCCGCCCAACATCATATGGCTTGTGTCTGGGCGACTAGGCGGAAAGATCGCGCCGGCCTCCGTCCCGCACGACTTGAGGTCGTGCCAACCTCGCGCGACAAGAGGTCGCACAAACCCCGCGTGGCTACGGCCGCCTCGCCCTATGTGCCGACTAGAATCGCGAGTCGCGCGTCGCCACCCGCGTAACCATCCCGCCACGACTCCATGTTGACTAGAGGTCGGCACAGCCATTCCGTCTCGAGCGACTAGAGCTCGGCGGGCGTCTGTCGACTAGAGGTCGGCGCACGACCATTCCGTCTCGAGCGACTAGAGCTCGGTGGACGTCTGCCGACTAGAGGTCGGCGCACGGCCGTTCGCCTCTCGAAAGCGACTAGAGCTCGGCGGACGTCTGCCGACTAGAGGTCGGCACACGACCGTTCTATCTCGAGCGACTAGATCCCTCCGCCTCGCACGACTTAGCGTCCGTCAAGTCTTGCTTGGCCGCAGCCTTCTTTGACCCCGCAAGTGGCGACACCGACCAAACGCACTCGAAGCCGCACCGGGCTACGCGCCACGACTTAGTGACAACGACCATCATCACCTCGACGGATGCGAACGTCCGTCGACTCCGCCACTCGCCAACCACTACGGACGTAAATCATTACCTTCGCGGAAGTACAGGCGTGCACCCATCAAATCAATCCACGATTGCCTCGTCAAGCTCACTTTGCTTCCTCCGCCAGCGACGCATTAGTACGTGATGACAGGACTCGACCACGGAGGCGACGCGTCCCTCGCCGTAGCACTCGATGGAGGTATAATCGATGCACGCCGGCTATCGAGTCGGCAAGCCCAAGACGACTCGGCGACTTCGCCCAACCTCGCACTCACCCGTTGGCAAGATTCCCGTCCCCTGCCGTAACACCCGTGTGTTACTTACCAGCCTAAGCCATGGTTTGGACAAAAATAAGCTTCTTTTTATGCTTGATCACGTTGTCGGTCGAAGAGACGCGAAAAAGAAGCAAAAAATCGAGAGTTACCCCTTGTCGGAAAACCCTAAACCCTAACCCTTCTTTACCCCCTTTTCTATATTTCAAAATCTATGCAAAATTTGACAAAACTTCCAAAAGCTACTTTGTAGATCTTTTCTTGATGAACAAAAGATATGTACAAAGTTTTTCAAATTTTTGAGTAATTTTAAAAGTAATTTTGAATTCAAATTTGTCCCTTTCTCGACCCCATTCCAAAAGTCATATTTAGAGGTAGAATTTGAAAATCTTCCAATTGTGAAAATTGTAGATCTTGAAAAATTAGGCCAAGTTGCTTTTTGGAGTTTTTCAAGTTTAGTTCAAATTTTTTGGAAGTAATTTGCAAAAATTCCGAAAGTTAGGGTTTGGGTGCTACAAGATTGTCAAGACGAGCCCATGCCGGGCCGCCAAATGGCGTCCCGCCGTGGCCGTTTCTCGCTGTTCCGCGAGCGCGCGTCGAACAAACTGGTGAGCTTCGCACTCCTCCAAACCCACCTCACCGCCCCCTTCTCTCTATAAATAGGCGGACGGGCCGCCGCTTTTCTTTTTTTTCCCCCATTTTCCGCCGCCGCCGAATACCTCGCCGCCGCCGTCGACGACGCCGTCGAGCATCCCATCGCCCGTGCAAATAGCCAGCAGCGTCGCCGCAACTCTCTTGCGCGTCGTTTGAGCCAAGAATCCTGCAAGCTAGCATCGCCGTAGTGCCCGCCGAGGCCGTCTTCCCCGACGCCGATCGGATCTCCGCCGCGAGCTTCGCCGTCGTCGTCCGCTCACTCCGGTGGGTTTCAGCTTGCACCAACACCTTTTTCGCATCCCCTCTGCATCGTGGGTCATGATCGACCCTTTTGTTTTCCCACCGAAGCCCTAACTCGTCGAACAAAGTGAACCCGAGCCGCCGCCATCCGCCATAGCCGACGGCTCCACCTCCGGCCTAGCCCGCCAAAATCGAGGCCTGTTCGCTAGCATCGTGGTGAGCTCCCGGCCGCCTCCTTCTCTCCCGTTTTCCTTTTTTGTCCATCACCGGGCGCCGAACGCTGCCGCGCCGCCGCCCGAGCGCCGCCGTCGCCGGCGAGCCCTCTCCCGGGCCGGGATCAATCAAGAACAAGCCGGCCAGCTCATTATTTCAACGCCCGGCCCAACACATGCTCCAACGGGCCGGTTCGTCATCGTTTCATAGCAGGCCGGTCCACCATGCACAAAATAGGCCGCGTACGCCCTCCGGGCCGCACACGCATCGGGCCGATTCAACCTCGAAACCCTTTTTTCTTTTATGAAATGTTTTATTCAATTTCTATATGTTTGAATAGTACCTGATTTTGTAAATTTTATATAAATTCAAATATAGCTTCTAAAATCATGAAAATTTTTGTGGAACCTTCCTAGGAGTATATGAATCCATGAAAATTTGAAACTTTGATTTTGAGTAGTTCTTGCATGATTTAAAAATACAAATTTTAATTGAAAATGCATCTTCCATGATTTTTAGAAAATAAAATATTTATCCAAAAATCATAAAAATTTATTTGGTACTGTTTTATGATGTGTCCTACTTGTACAAAAAGTTTGGAGTCATTTTGAAAAGTTTAAATTATTTTCTATCTTAAGCTCTATTATTTCATGTGGGTTGTAAGTTGTTTAGTGTCAAATAATTTAGGTTTTTGTGTGACTTTTGGGTTGTTTTGTGAATCTTGGATCATATCACAATTAAGTGGTCCTTGAGAACTCCTTAGGCAATGGGGATGATATCTTGTAGAGTAGTTCAACAAGTTGGTTTTGTTGGGTTGCAACTTTTTGTGAAGGAAAGTTGTACTCAAGTTGTTATCATTTCATGCACCTGCAAGCATCATATTTAAATATATGGCATCATGTTAAGGCATACATTATTTCGTGTAGTGAACGAGTTCGAGAGTGTCAAGTCCGAGCCAGTCCCGAGGAGGTTCTTTATCCAAATGGAAGCGGGTTCGATTTCTCCGGGTTTTCAAGAACTAGCTTATTCCGCCAACGAAGGCAAGCCCCGTGCATTTAAACCCTTCCTTGATATTTTAAAAGCTTTATATCACTTATGACTATGCTATGTTGCATTAAGTAATTAGGAGTTGGGTGATAACCTAATTGCTGCATTCCCATCCTTGTTTATTTCAATACCATCCTTGATAACCTTGTTTCATTTCGAAAATGCTTAGTGATGCTTAGCCCTGCTTAATTAGTTAAGCTTTTTCATCAAAATATTTTTATTTGAGAAGATGGTACTGTTTTCGAAAAAGAAAGAGATGTAGTGATGAATTTGAGATCGGACGGGACGTAGGTTGAAAGCCGGCGGGATACCTAGCTGTGCTTGTCCCGTGTTGGTCGTTTAAGGACCGTCCATTGTTTGGATTGTTAAGTTCGGGACTTTTTGAACGCATGTTGCGCCTCGAGGCCGCTTGGGTCAATGGCACGCCCGACCGGGCGCCACCCCAGTCGTCGATTTAAACTAATCGCCACATGCCCCGTAAGCCCGATCTCGGGTGTGCCAAATCGAACGGACAACCGCGCAGACCGGGAGTGGAGAGATGGCGGGGAGTAGCATGTACCCACCCTACCGGGTCAAACCGCCATTAGGACGGGGTAGGGAGGTGGAGTACTGTGCTCGGTGGCGATGGACCCAAATCCCGTTTTGGACGAACCGAGTGAAGGTTGATATATGCAAGCTTAAGTGCTACATATGTCGTGTGGTTAGGGATCCCCAGTAGGTATAATCGGTTCATGAATCGCCGCTGCTTCACGGTTATGGAGACCCGTTCTTCTCGTCCTTTCATCGTAGTAAATGATGGATTATGTTTTGAGAAAGAAAGTTGGCATAAAAAATTATGTTTGCTCTAGAATAGGATAATCTAGAGTTTAAGAGCTACTCATCTGAATTAAAAATCTTGAAAGTAAGGATACACTTTTAGAAAGCTTTTCTCGCAAAATAATTCTTGATTCTTGCTAAAGCCTTACCTTGACTCCTAAGACCAGCATTCCCGAAGTCTTCTCCTCTTTTCTTTAGTCGGGTAAGTCTTGTTAAGTACTCCCGCATCGTGGTTTGTTAACCCTTATTGCAGGTGTTGACTTGTGCCGTTAACCAAGGTTATGTCGGTGGGCACGACATGATCCGTTTGTCTTCTAGTCTACTCGGCTTCCGCAAATTAATTAAGTTAAGTTTACTCAAATGTAACTTACTCATATTTTGTAAAATTAATATTATTATTCTTCCGCACTCGATCTATATTTTTGTAACAAATGTTGTAATGTTGTAGCTACTCCTTTGTTGATCCCGGTATGAGTGGTGTAATCGGGGTTTCCGGCGACACCCGACAGTGCTTCTTAAGTTATTGGGTGCATCTCAAGACAAATGTCGAGGTCTTTGGGACAAAGACAAAAAGTGGGCCCAAAGAATTAGGAGGTTCTGTCACAGAATGGTATCGAGCTCATACTTAGGACCAGCTACAATATTACTTTTGAAAACTTCAAAATGATTTTGTAATCTAAAAGTTATTGAAAGTAACAACTTAAAAATGATCTTCTTTCTTTCCTTATGCTTGCTGGAAGCTTTCATGAAGATTTTTCCGATGAGTCAAGTAAAAGATTTCAAGAAGTTTCATGTCATCTTTTGAAGAACAACTGGGGAGTCAACTTCACCGACAATGTTCCGCTAAGTGCTTTTCAACATTTCGTTGGTGCAGAGAAGATAGTATATAAAGTAAGGCCCTATATCTTGCTAACATGATGAAGACAGAGTACTCCTAACATTGTGAAGACGTATAGGACGAGCATGCATCATATCATCCATTTAATGTTGCTTCTTCCTCCTTCCATTCGACAACTATTCTTCTTTATAGTTGTTTGTCCTAAATTTCGTCCCTATACCGTGTTTTTGGTTAATGGACTTCCAATTGATAATCTTTGCTTCATAAGTTCCTAATCTTTGGGGAGCTTGCACTTTGCCATGTCAACTCTATTTAAAAGCCTCGGACTATTCCTTGATTTCTCAATTCATGCATGTGCCGAGTTTTGATTCTTTTTCAGCTTTCTCGGCACATGTCAATCCTTCCTATTGATAGTCGACATGTGTTGGTTGAGAGTTACAATAGTGGTGTCCTATAGTGGAACCATGATCCGTGACCGTGAAAAGCGCCGAAACACCGGGGTCTCCTATGGATCGCGACCATAAGGAATTACCGCCGGGCGCCGCTATGTCGGGGTCTATGGTCATGACTCACTATAGTCCACAACTAATGTGCTTTTCTCTTCGTTGTAATCTCTTTTGGAAATTCATATCCGTACTCCCTTGGAATTTCTAAAAACTCCTTATCGGTTGTAATCACGCTTTTGTTTCGATTGCAATCTTGATGTCAATTTTGTTACTTTGCAAATTTCTTACAAGTCAATATATATTTGACACATTTCTTTTCCCATTACTTGTTCCACGGATTTGTCACCTTGAAATTCCGGAAATTAGATTTCTTTTAAGGGGGAAAGATCTTCATATCCCATCATTCATGATTATTTTGTTGCATCATTAGTAAGCATGATTGCATTGCATATGTTGTTTATAGCATTCGTGTAATGCATTTATGATGTTTCCCATGTTATCTAAAATGATGTTAATGTTGGTTGTTGTTTGTGTTTCACTTTGTTAAGCTTTGTGTGTGCTTTGGTTGAACCTTAGTTCAACTAGGATGTTATGCGTAAATCTTTGCCACGGCTTATGTTGTGCCGTGTGGAACCATGCCAAGTCTCGTTTGGACCTCCTAGACGTTTCTTCAAGAAAGGAGCCCGATGCCATACAATTTCTCTTTGATCTTTAAAACTTCCTTGGCTTTGATCTTGAACCACTTCCATAGTGACTCTACGCCTTGGAACTCCTTTGTTTGCTATCCTTCTTTTGTAAATTCTTGGTCACCACTAATTTTTTTTTTATCATATGGATTCTCTCCGTGGTTGTGGTTTTGACTGTGGTATTATGATTAATAATTTCTAATCATAATCCATTACAAAACTACACTAAGCATTCCCTTGCCATGAATTTCCTTGGTTCTTTATCTATATTCTATCCGAGGACTCGTATATCGGATCGCTTGCTTTGTGAGTTCCTTCCGAAAGTTACAAGGAAGGTGACCCTTGAAGAGCAAGTCACCGACATCAACATTAACGTACTACAAAAAGATGGTAGATAAGGGACTCTGGTTAACGTTCGCTGAGTATAACGTTGACCAGCTGTCAAGCAACTTATGTCGTCACTATTGGATCAAGAGGACATGAAAGATCGGAAAGTTATCCTGTTTCTGATAAGTTTTATGCTGCTGTCTTTTGCATTTGATTAAGATTTACCAAGCTACAATCATGTCCAACATTTCTGTGACATTGCAAAGAGCATATGGATTATTCAGTTCGATTTCAAATTTTGGCCGGTCCTCGCCAGGTTGGGATCACTTGTGGCATTCTATTGGCGCCACGTGTCTTCTGAACGCCGTGAGCATCCCGCCCCCTCTCGCTGTTTTTTAGTGTTGCGATCTCACCGTACCGCACTCATTTCGTCGGGTCATGTATTCTTCTCGCACCACGCTCTCTTTCTTCCTTTCTTTGTGCGCCATGTCCCCCTCCCCGCCATTGCACCGTCCGGACCCTCCATGGTCTCGGTCTATTCCTCGTCTCCACGTCGCGGGAATCCTGTCACCCTAAGCTTGAGTACAGGCGCACCATCACTTTGGGTGGCTGCTCCACCCGTGAACTTTGCTTTTGACCCTCCCTCTCTCTCTCGGCTTCCTCTTCCTCGGTCTTGCAGCATCTCTATCTCGCTCCTCTGCGATATAAGACGCAACTTTGGGTACCTTTGCTTCGCCACTTCCATCTCTCCAAAGCCCATCTCAAATCTCCTTTAAGAATCGCAGAGTCGATCTCCTTCTCCAAGGTGAAGCTGTATAGTTCAAGGAGAAACCGAGCCGAGAGAAGAAGACGTGAAATCCAAAGTCTTTGCAAGATCAAGCTCTTACTCGCAGATTCAGGTTGCCGCAAAAGGGTACTACGCGTCTCGTTGAAGAAGAACTCCAGTTTTCATCCTAGAAGGTCGAGTCTACATCCAGTTAGCTTATGGCCCTAGGATTCATTCTGTGCCTTCTTGACATGTTGTGCCTCCTCGATCCCATCTGTTTCTGGATCTTTTGGGGTCCTTTTGCGCTTTTAGTCGCTTATCTTCTTGGTGTTTCTTCTCTCGCCCTCGTCTGTCCGAAGTATGCGGAGTGATGCTTTGTTATGTAACGATGTGTCCCTAACCCCAGGAGTAATCTTTGTACCCTCTTTGTATCACCAATGGTTTTGTAATCTTCTATCGTGTGGGCAAGTTCTATCATCTTCAGTGCAGTTTTAAAGCTATGGAAATCTCTCGTCGCTTTCTTGGAAGTTCCCGTTCCGAATCTCGGGACGAGATTCTGTTAAGGGGGAAAGGCTGTAACACCCCAAGTGTTACTTACCAGCTAAGCCATGGTTTGGACAAAAATAAGCTTCTTTTATGCTTGATCACGTTGTCGGTCGAAGAGACGCGAAAAGAAGCAAAAATCCGAGAGTTACCCCTTGTCGGAAACCCTAAACCCTAACCCTTCTTTACCCCCTTTTCTATATTTCAAAATCTATGCAAAATTTGACAAAACTTCCAAAAGCTACTTTGTAGATCTTTTCTTGATGAACAAAAGATATGTACAAAGTTTTTCAAATTTTTGAGTAATTTTAAAAGTAATTTTGAATTCAAATTTGTCCCTTTCGACCCCATTCCAAAAGTCATATTTAGAGGTAGAATTTGAAAATCTTCCAATTGTGAAAATTGTAGATCTTGAAAAATTAGGCCAAGTTGCTTTTTGGAGTTTTTCAAGTTTAGTTCAAATTTTGGAAGTAATTTGCAAAAATTCCGAAAGTTAGGGTTTGGGTGCTACAGTGTCGGCACAGGGTCGCCCATGCCGGGCTGCCGGCCGGCGTCCGCCGTGGCCGTTCTCGCTGGTTCCGGCGAGAGCGCGCGTCTGGAACAGCTGGTGAGCTTCGCGACTCCTCCAGCCACCTCACCGTCCCCTTCTCTCTATAAATAGGCGGACGGGGCCGCCGTTTTTCTTCTTTCCCCATTTTCCGCCGCCGCCGGAATACCTCTGCCCGCCGCCGTCGTACGACGCCGTCGAGCATCCCCTCGCCGTACCAAATAGCCAGCAGCGTCGCAACTCTCTTGCGCGTCGTTTGAGCCAAGAATCCCAAGCTAGCATCGCCCGTAGTGCCCGCGCGAGGCCGTCTTCCCCGACGCCGATCGGATCTCCGCCGCGAGCTCGCCGTCGTCGTCCGTTCACTCCGGTGGGTTTCAGCTTGCACCAACACCTGTTTTCGCATCCCCTCTGCATCGTGGTCATGATCGACCCTTTTGTTTTCCCAGCCGAAGCCCTAACTCGTCGGAACAATGAACCCGAGCCGCCGCCATCCGCCATAGCCGACGGGCACTCACCTCCGGCCTAGCTCCGCCGTGAATCGAGGCCTGTTCTAGCATCGTGGTGAGCTCCTGGCCGCCCTCCTTCTCTCCGTTTTCCTTTTTGTCCATCACCGGGCGCCGGAACGCCCCGCGCGCCGCTGCTGCTGGCGTCGCGGCGTCGTCGCCGGGCGAGCCCGTCTCGGCCGGGCCGGGGATCACCGATAAATGGCCGGGCTCATTATCGCTCCACCGCCGGCCCAACACTGCTCCAACGGGCCGGTTAAATCACTGTTCATAGCAGGCCGGTCCACCATGCACAAGATAGCAGTCGCCGTGCACAGTCCGGGCCGTGCACAATCGATCGGGCCGATTCAACCCGAAACCCTTTTTCTTTTATGAAATGTTTTATTCAATTTCTATATGTTTGAATAGTACCTGATTTTGTAAATTTTATATAAATTCAAATATAGCTTCTAAAATCATGAAAATTTTTGTGGAACCTTCCTAGGAGTATATGAATCCACGAAAAATTTGAAACTTTAATTTTGAGTAGTTCTTGCATGATTTAAAAATACAAATTTTAATTGAAAAAATGCATCTTCCATGATTTTTAAAAATAAAATATTTATCCAAAAATCATAAAAATTTATTTGGTACTGTTTTATGATGTGTCCTACTTGTATAAAAAGTTTGGAGTCATTTTGAAAAGTTTAAATTATTTTCTATCTTAAGCTCTATTATTTTATGTGGGTTATAAGTTGTTTAGTGTCAAATAATTTAGGTTTTTGTGTGACTTTTGGGTTGTTTTGTGAATCTTGGATCATATCACAATTAAGTGGTCCTTGAGAACTCCTTAGGCAATGGGGATGATATCTTGTAGAGTAGTTCAACAAGTTGGTTTTGTTGGGTTGCAACTTTTTTGTGAAGGAAAGTTGTACTCAAGTTGTTATCATTTCATGCACCTGCAAGCATCATATTTAAATATATGGCATCATGTTAAGGCATACATTATTTCGTGTAGTGAACGAGTTCGAGAGTGTCAAGTCTGAGCCAGTCCCTGAGGAGGTTCTTTATCTAGTGGAAGCGGGTTCGGATTTCTCTGGGTTTTCTGAAGAACTAGCTTATTCCGTCAACGAAGGCAAGCCCCGGTGCATTTAAACCCTTCCTTGATATTTTAAAAGCTTTATATCACTTATGACTATGCTATGTTGCATTAAGTAATTAGGAGTTGGGTGATAACCTAATTGCTGCATTCCCATCCTTGTTTATTTCAATACCATCCTTGATAACCTGTTTCATTTCGAAAATGCTTAGTGATGCTTAGCCCCCTTAATTAGTTAAGCTTTTTTCATCAAAATATTTTTATTCAAGAAGATGGTACTGTTTTCGAAAAAGAAAGAGATGTAGTGATGAATTTGAGATCGGACGGGGCGTAGGTTGAAAGCCTACGGATACTGAAAGTGCATCTAGCCTCTTTAGTGGGTTTTGGTGAATTGAATGACAACATAATTAAAGGTCTAATAAGTTTGCTAAGTGTTGAACAGAAATCGAGTCTATTACATATACTTGTGGATTATGTAGTAACAAGTATATTCAAGGTTCAACAAGTAAGCAAACTTGATGGTATTCCACATAGTATGGAAGCAAAGCCAAATTGTGTATTGTTGTACTAGAAGATGATGAAAACAATCTAGTTCAAGCAAAAGACAACAATACAAATGGAATCAAGGAAATGGCTTATATGTTGTGGAATATCATAGCATCATGTGAAAGCAAGCATACTTGGCAAAAGGCAAATGAGACAAGAGTTGATGATTTTGGATTGGTCTCTATAATGGCTTGTTTTCCATGAATAGAAGATTAAAATAAGTGTTGGAGTGTCAATCCAAAATGGATAGGATATAAGGAACCGTGAATTGGCTTGACCATATTGATGTTGATCCATGTATGTCTCTATGTGAGTCAAACCGAAGCTTGATTGATATCAACATTCATATCTAGAAGATAATCAAGCAAGGATCATAATATTGAAGAAAAAGTTATTCAATGGTTGCTTGATATGATGTGACTTGAGTGTATCTTGATAAGGTGAAGATAGCAAGGAAAGGGCTTCGAGGTACTAAGAGAAGGTGAAGGGCAAGCGTTGGCTTGGGACCGAGGTACCATGGCTAAGGTGAAGAAGAGAGTACTTGCATTTAGTTGAGGAACTAATCAAGCTATGAGGAGTCATATTGTGTTGAGGATCAAATCATTAGTGTGAGTGACTTGAAGCCATGGAGGTGAACTCATATTTGTGGAAATGGTTCAAGTCACATGCACAAGATATATTTGCTCTAAGAGATGAGACAAAGATGATAGAGAATGATGTACGTGGTTGATGGAACCTTCAAGTGCAACGGATGGCAACCTAGACTCATGGAGGTTTAATTTCATTTATGTTTTGAATCTTGAGTTTAGGACATGCCGTACTATTAAGAGGGATCCTAGGCTACATGTGAACTAAATGCTCAAACCTCCAAAAACCAAAAACATCACCTCACAAACCAAAAACAGACATGACCGAGACACTTTTTACACTTTGTTTGTTACGCGGGCAAAGGCAAGCTGCAGCGCGTAAGTGGCGCGCCGCTGCGCGGCAAGAAATCAAGTGTTAGGTGCGGCGAGCAGGTCGCACTTAATCCGACCGTTGGGCCCAGTCGGGTATAAATACCATTCCTACCCCTCCCACAACGGTAACTGCTCACTTCATCTCCTACCTCGCGACAAAGAGCCTTTAAAACAGACCTCTTGCTCTCTCTCACTCCTCCATTGTTGCTCCTCCTTCCCCAAACCAAGATTTCGATTCCACCATCAAATCTTGAGGGAAAAGGCAGCAAACCGCTTGTGGAGGCCGGATCTACTACTTCCCAACTTGAAAGAGCATTTGGTTCACGTTTGGCCGAACCCTAGGGTTCTTTACTCTTGAGCTTGCTCCTAGACGGCTAGGCGTCGCCCTTGAGCTTGCCTCTTCGTGTGGCAGCCTTGGGAGGTTTGTAACCTCACTCAAAATCAAGAAAATCACCCCTCATCTCAAGGGTTCACTCCCTTGACTTGAGAACGAGGGAAGGGACAGCTTGTGTGGCGAATCCCAATCCTTTTGTGGATACCTCAACAACGTGGACGTAACCCGGCCTTCGTGGCGACGGTGAACCACGGGAAAAATCCTTGTCTCACGCGTGCTATTTACATTCTTGCATATTATTCTTGTGAGCTAGGGTTTCATCCCGATCTACTTTGTTGAGGAGTTCCTGGCACATTCTATTGGATATATGTGATATATTTGTGTGCGGGGAACTTGGGATATTCACTGATCTAAGTTTCATTGCTTAGATTTCAAACTGCAGGTTGTGTTTGTCCGCCCGCGCGGCGGTGCAAGCCGCCACGGCGGCGAGGCAAAGGTCGCGCTTGCACAAACAAAGGCGCATCTGCGCTGCAAAGCGGCGGTCAGACGAAAAAAACGCGGAGGCGAGGCGGTCTGCGCGCGTTGTTCCTGAAACCTGCCGAGTTTGTTTTACAGGTGATTTTAAGGTACAGCCTATTCACCCCCCCCTCCAGGCCTCCTAGGCGACATCAAGGTCCTTACAAGTGGTATCGGAGCTAGGCTCTCAATTTCGGGCTTAACCGCCTTGAGAGAAAGATGTCGACTAGTGAGGAGGTATCTCTAGAACTTTTACTTTTCGATGGCTCAAACTATGCATCTTGGTCTGCTAGTGTGCTTGATATTTTTAGGGCCATGGGTCCTCATATAGAGCAGATTGTAGATGTGAGCATTTCACCTCCTAGTGATGATTTGAAGCATCTATCTAGAGAGGAAGTGAAATGCTTCCAATACAATGCTCAAGCTTCTAATGTTTTATTTAGTGCTTTGAGTGAAGATGTATTTGATGCTGTCATATTTGGAGATGGTGAACCTCTTGATGATGCTCATATCATTTGGACCACGCTCAAAGAAAGATATGACATGTCCAAATATAATGAGAAGGAGCTCTCATTGGAGGAACCACTTGAGGAGTGCTCAACTTTACCAACAAATGATGAGCCTCAAGTGATTCTCCCAAAAGGCATAATTGATCATGCCACAACCACTTCCTCACCAACACATGACTTAATGGATGGTAATGAAATGGTTGGTGAGAACAATGTTTTTACATGTGGTACTTCTACTTCCTCTAGTTCTTGTGAAACTAACATTTTGAAGGAAGAAGAAGCTTGTGATCGGTGGAGGCCAAATGATGAATCCACCTCACCTAGAGGCACAACTCTCTATGACACATCTCATGTGTGCCTCATGGCAAAAGGAGAGAAGGTAAAATCAAAAGCCAAACCTCCTCCACCTCCTAGTGACATTTCCAGTAGTGATCTAAGTGAAAGCTCTAGTGATAGTGAATCTAGTGATGATGAAGAGTATGCTAGACTCACCCGGAATCTAGATCCTAAAACTAGAGTCTTTCTTGCTCAACTAATGGCGGATTTAGAGAGTACCCAAGCTGAGTTAGCAACTAGAGATGAACAACTTGACAAGCTTGAAAGGTTGTATGTTGCTAACAAGGAAGCTCTTGCATTAAAGGGAAGTGAGGTGGACTCCTTGCACAAAGCTTTGGCCGAAGAGCAAAGAGAACATGTTCTCACAACGAAGGCTAATATTGCACTCAATGACAAGTATTGTGTCTTAGTTGAAAAGCACAAGGAGATTGAGTTGCAATATAGTCATCTTAGGGAGAGCACCTCACAGCCCTCTAAGGCAAAGGACACCTCTACTCCCTCCACTAGCCAAGGTTGTGGAAAATGCTTTAATCTTGATTTGAATGTTTATGCCACTAACCTTGTTGATATGGAAGCTATGAGAAAGGAGATTGCTAGGCTCAATGAAATGATCAATGATGAGCTCGGGCACACAAAAGAGGCCAATACAAATGCAAGCCAACCTTCCAAAGGAGCATGTACTTGTAGAAACTTATGATGATTCCATCACTAAAGAAAATGAAGAGCTCAAGGAAGAGGTTGAAAGGCTAAAAAGGGACTTGATTCGGTTGGAAGGGAAATGCAATGCTCAACCTTCTCAAGACAACAAAGGCGAAAATGGTGAATGGCTCGAGTGTGTGCGGTTTGAGAGGAAGGAGCAGATTGGTATAGTTCAGCCTGCACAGACCGCGGCAAAGTCAAGACCCCCAAGACGGCGGCAAAGCCGCGCCCCGCAAAAATGGGAAGGCTATCAATCTGTCTCCTGATCAGACTAAGCTCATAACAAAGATGCCAAGGCATGATAGCAAAGATCCCAAGACCAGCAAGGTGCAACATCAATCAAAGAAGACTCTCATCACCCGCTTCAAGTGCAAGAAAGAGGGTCACTATGTCAAAGATTGCATCTTGAGGAAAGTAAGGAGGGGCATGAGCAAGATCCAAAAGAAGAAGAAGATGGCTCGTGCTAAGTACTCCAACATGGGACACAATGCCTCTACGTGTTCCAACAAGGTTGATGACCAAGCCACACTTCCAAAAGGCAAGAAGTGTTATGGATGCAATGAGAAAGGACATGAAATTAATTCATGTCCAAACAAGAAAAGTGAAGGCTTGTCATCATCAAGAAAGAGGCTCATCAACAAGGTAGCAAGCAAAATGCAAAAAGAGAAGGCTAACAAGAACAAGAACCGCCTATGCTACACTTGTAGAGGAAAGGGACATTTAAGTAAGGATTGTCCCATGGGTAACACTCCTAAGCTCAACTTGTCAATTAATTCAAATATGCTTACGACGCCCAAAAATGACACTTGTGCTAGAGAGGTGATTGGTTCACCACGTGCTAGCACAAAGGCCATTTGGGTGCCTAAGTCTCTTGTGACTAACCTTGATGGACCCAACTTAGTTTGGGTACCACCAAGTTGTGCTTGATGAGTGTTGTAGGTACTTGGAGGTGATATGAAACTTCGGGGTGCTTGAGCAAGTCGATTGAAAATATTCACTCAAGCTATCAACCAACTTACATTATATACTTTTATATGGTTGACCTGAAAATGAATCAATAGAAATATTTCATACTTCATACTCACCTCGGTAACTAGTACCTAATCCTTCTTAGCTAGCCATTTGACTTGTGTAGTCTCTAGTAGTTCACAAATATATGTGTGTGTTTGTGAATTATTAGGAGTGGCTAGAGTGCTTCAAGTTTAAATGAATCATTTGCCATATGATGCTTTTAATGGCTCTCTAGTAGAGCAAGATCTTATTCATGTTGTAGGTAGTGAAGAACCACCTTGTGTTGCTGATTGGTCTTACATGCAGCCTGTATTGATTTGGTCATAACTCCATCTTGGGAAGCTCAAATGACAATCCGGTTGTTGGGTTGGAAAGTTAACTTGATAAGCTTTCACACCATATGCAGCATGTACCAAGGAATATTGTAGATTGATACAGTTTTGCACTTGAAGTTGAGAATAAGGCAGACTGTAGACTTTCTGACCAGTCTGTACTAAAACTGGTGTGCAGCCATAACCGAGTTGCCAAACAGATCCGCATTGGTGGCATTGGAAACTAGACTTCACAATCTTTCCAACAAGTGCTCATTGACCTTCATAGCTTTTGGGAATCAATAGTTATGAGTGTTTCTTCAACTGGTCCGTTTTTCAGTAAACTGGTCCGGTGTTGTTGGATTGTCTTGCATTGCACTCGATCAAACCTTGATATTGATGGAGAGTTGACACTTAAGGAAGCATGAATGGTTGAAATTCTCTCATCAAAAGAAGTGAAGGATCTTCAAGTTGCTGCTGCACCAAATTCCGCCGACAACTCGATGTAGTGTAGCTGCAGACCTCTGTTGCAACACTGCAGAGCCGGCAAAGTGCCGCACCTGAGAGCGGCAAAGGACGCGCCCTCGTGCATGCAAAGAACTGATTCGACTCTAGTTCATGAACAAAAGCCTGCAACTTTCATATGAGCAAAGTGAAGATGAAGAGATCATCTTATTCATTACATTCAAGAAGGGTGGCAACATCTAAATCTCAAGTGCAAGTTATGTTCAAATTTTACTACTTTGTGTCTTGTGTAGCCACTTAGGAAAATAAAGCACTTGAGGATATTCTTTGGTGGTTGTTCATGAAAGAAAAGTGTGATTGGAATTGAATAGATCATCTTCATGAAGCAACATAGATGACTTGAGCTTCCTTCGTGGACTTCAAATCAAGAATTTCAAGTTGAAGGAAGTTTCTCTTCATTCATGCATACTATGAGTTGGTTTGAAGGATTTAGACTCTTGGTTTTCAAAAAATGAAGAATACAAGCAAATTTGAAGAAGACCAAAGAGAATCAAAGTTCAAGTGAAGTAAATCCATTGATCACTCACAATTCAAGACCTTTATGCTCGATGGAATCTTGTCATATGGTAGATTGCCAAATTCTCATTCTTACATTATGGGCATCTACATGGTACAATGGTTGTGAGTATCTCTTGGCATGCATATTTCATTTTGGATATTCTATTGTTGCCATGACCTAGACAAAGAGTGTGAATCCCAAGTTCTTAAATGAATAAAGTGCTATGTGAGAAATTCAAATACTTAGAGCACTTATAAAAAGGGAATTTGCTCTATGGCTAGAATTGTGAGACTAACCTCTTCTCTAAGTGATTTATGTAGTCTCACTAAATGAGAATGTGTTTCTCAAATGAAGTGTGCTATCATATGAAGGCAATCAATCCAAAACCATGTGATGTATTCTCTCTCTAGTTATTTTGGAAGTTGATTTGCTTATGTTAGCCACTCACCATAATATGGCTTAAATCTACCCTTTGGACTTAAATGACCAATCATGCACATTCACATTTCCATTCCACTCAAAAGAATGTGCATGAGACATCAAGGGAGATTTAGTCCATGTTATGAGGTTTCTCCATTTAGTGACCCACTTGCCTTCCACACATATAAAGGATTACTAAATGAGAAACTAGTGCTTGTGTTACTAATGACCTCTTGTGTTTGAGATTATTCACAGAAAATTCATAAGAGGTTGTGCTTATCAAATTGGATACATCACAAGCATGATGGTTACTCTTCACCTAAAGAAAGATGAATTTTGCCGGAGGCCGAGAGATCAAAATCGAGATTAGGTAAAATCAAGTTTGAGGTTGAGATTGGATGAGCAATATTGGAGGAACTCACAAGATTGCAAACATGAATAAGAGGACTGAATGGATATAACATCTTGTGAGTACTTTTAACCAAATCCACCTCAAGATTGGACAAGAAGAAGAAAAATGAAGTGAATCATCAAATCTGTCCAGAAATTTGAAATCTGAGTTGACCGCCATCAAGCATGGACTTCAAAGATCAAACATTGATGAATTCGCCTAAAGCTTTGTGAGCATGATATACATATCCAGTACTTGTTGCTGTACTACTTGCATGAAGATTAGTTTGGAAGAAAGTCAGTTTTTGAGTTGAATCCTGTCAGCTTCAGCATTGCTGTTTTCAGACCGAGCAGTTTTGGTAGAAAATGGATTTGACTGATCAAATGAAGTACAAATGGGCTGAAACTTTTAGAGAAGTTAGAGGACTCATAGATGAACATCTCTACCAATTTTCATGCATATTGAGCTAGTGGTCTGAGAGATATGAAGTTTCCTTTGACGATGACAGAATCTGAAAAAACTGATTCAATGGAATTGGATTGCATTGTGGCAACAAGATTGAGTTGGCTCTCTAGTTGGTCATGAAAGATTCATTGCAATTATGAAGCTTCAGTTTGATCTAAAAGAGTTTATATGAAAGTGAAAATCTCATGTTGACTTGGCTGGACAAGTGAGTAATCTCATGTTCACTTGATGATTTGGACAAATAGCGGGCAAAGTTCTTCGCCCTCACCGTAAAGTCGGCAGGCATGGATGTAGGGGAAGCCCCTAATCACACAAGGGTCCAAATAAGTTGCAATCAAAGTACAAACAGTAACAAGTAATTACAATTAGTTGAAACAAGAGGTGATCACTCAAGACTATCGATTGCAAGAAGCTTGAAGGAATTGAGATCTGTTGAAGTTTAGTGCAAAACTCTCCCGACTTCATATTGCTATTGTGATTAAGTGGACTTTGTGTACTCTTATATGCAAAAATTTAGGGGAGCTTAGCCTAAATCTTGTGTGACTATTGGTTTTCTTCACATATATGATATGCAATCCCACACATTAAAAATGGAAGGATGGATAGTTCCTTTGGATTCTCTAGGTGCTTTACAATTATTCTTGGAGGTCTCGGTCTTCATAAACCAAGTGCTCCAGGTTTAAGTGTTGAATGCCCCAACCCTTGAGTGGAACTAGATTTGAAAGAGTTGGAGAAAACAATTGAAGAGTGGACTTTCATTGCTAATCCTCCTCTCTAGAGCTCATCAAATGCATATGCTTCATCCCATTGATTACCCAGGATCTTGTCTACAAAGATTGGTGACTCCTAGTTCACAATTGCAAACTTTATGAATTTTATCTTTTGCTCCCTGTGTGAGTTGCTTTAGGTAAAGAAAGAACTGGGAACCTAATATGAATCTTGGATGATCATAAGAGCTCTAATTCACCACAATTTATCAAGTGAGAAACATGGCCATCCAAATTATTGAAGTCTCACTCATGGTGGTCATATCAATGTGGTGATCTATCTACCTTGGTGGTGGTATGTGTTCTTGGCATAATTTCAATTGTTGCAAATTTATTGTGCCTTGACCAAGATATAGGATGAACTCCTCTTGACTCCTAAACCGATTCAAGTGCATTTCACAAGTAATTCAAGTACTTGATGCATATATTAAGGGGGAGCCCATCCTATGCCTTGTGTCTTTTGAGACTAACCTTTTCTTCTAGTGATTTGTGTAGTCTCTTGCTGAGAATGAGTTTCTCTTGGGTATGCTACCTTAATTCAATCCAAATTGGTAAAGTTATCTCTCATATTCATTTGGATTGCAATTTTACACCTTTTAGTAGCTACTCTCCATAATATAGCTTAAATTCCCTTATTTGGACTTAATTGACCAAAAGTGCATATGTTCTTGCCTTCCACATATATATGTATGCACTATCAACAAGGGGGAATTTAGTCTATGTTATGAGGTTTTACAATTAGTGACTCCCCATTCCACATCCAAATGGTCACTAGTTGTGAAACTCTAGCTTGTGCAATTTAATGCTATCTCTTGTCTTTGTGAGTCTTATCTAGGTGACATTATGAGATATGAGCATTCATTCCAATTAGCATCAACTTGTGAAGATACTTTCAATAGAATAACACTTGAACTTGTTGATCTTTGGGATTGCCATTGGTTGGTATGGATAGCTCTCGAAATAAGCTTTCCAGAAAGTCCAAGATCACTGAAATCAGAGTTCGGAGTGAAAAGTTATGGAATTTTCGGTGAGGTGACCTGTGCTGTCTCTGTTAGCTGCGGCAGTGCCGCACAAAAGGGCGGCAGTGCCGCTCCTGGACAGGTCATGGCAGCTGGTTTTTGAACTCTAATGACTAGTTTTGGTTGTGGGTGCATATATACTCATTCTATGGCCCCTGAGCTATCTGCTGACAACCAAAACAGTGCAAACCTTCCAAAAAGGCCATATAAAGACTCTTTTCAAGTGATGTCAAAAATATGAAGATCATATTTCAATTGGTATTCATGGATAATCTTTCAATTCGCTATGCCAAGGAATATGTCTTCGGCTATTATCTCAATATGACAACAAGAGTTAGCAATGGACTTTCAATTGAGATCAAGCACAAGTTTGGGTTATCTCCTTGAAAATGATGATGATGAGAGATGGGCACAAATGAAACTCTTGCATAAAGAAGTACTAGTCCCATCAAAGCACTAAATCTAAGTATTGAAATCATCTTCATGGTTGAGATTGTGAGGCTTAGAACAAAGGTATATCGCTCCATGAACTCTTGTATTACCTTTGTGCATCTAGGCCCTTACATGCCAGTGTGTGCATGTGTATGCAATAGTTTGAGTCACACCATGAGTATGTTCTTGTGGTGGCGATTAGAGATTTCAGTAGATATTTGGTTGATACCTCTAGTGGTGATGTCATGAGTTAGTCTCATGTTGAATGTCATCTTAGTGAGATATGAGCTAAATATACTAACTTCTCAAGCATCTTGACTTAAAGCGTTGCATACTTTGTTTGGTAGAAATGCTAGGAGAGAAATCCTATATGCTAAACCTTGACCTACTCTTGCTCTCACTTGTCTACCATCATATTTCTTCCTTTTGGTGGAGAGATCCTTTTTGGAGATTAATGCCAAAGGGGGAGAAATATTAAAGTGAGATTGATATGTGGATTTAAAGGGGTAAAGGAGAGGCATGTAAGATTTTTCAAAATTTTTGTGGTATGTGCAAGGATGATAGCTTAAATTAATGCTCTTTAAGGACCATTTATGCTAGTGTGTGACTTTCATGCCTTGTGTGGTGAATTGTTTATCTTTTGAGTGCATGAACTGTCATGAGCATCACGGTTATCATGTAACACCTTGCACCCCACGGATGCTAAGATATAGGAGAGTTCTCACACTTCATCTTAAATATGTGCATTTGGCATTTGAGGCCAAAAGTTGAATTTCCTTCAATGCACACATTTAGGGGAGCTCACTATATCATAGGATTCAAAATCTTAATGCTTATCAATCTCTTGTAAGCTTTAATTGTGTTGTCATCAATCACCAAAAAGGGGAGATTGAAAGTGTATCTAGCCCCTTTAGTGGGTTTTGGTGAATTGAATGACAACATAATTAAAGGTCTAATAAGTTTGCTAAGTGTTGAACAGGAAACTGAGTCTATTACATATACTTGTGGATTATGTAGTAACAAGTATATTCAAGGTTCAACAAGTAAGCAAACTTCATGGTATTCCACATAGTATGGAAGCAAAGCCAAATTGTGTATTGTTGTACTAGAAGATGATGAAAACAATCTAGTTCAAGCAAAAGACAACAATGCAAATGGAATCAAGGAAATGGCTTATATGTTGTGGAATATCATAGCATCATGTGAAAGCAAGCATACTTGGCAAAAGGCAAATGAGACAAGAGTTGATGATTTTGGATTGGTCTCTATAATGGCTTGTTTCCCATGAATAGAAGATTAAAATAAGTGTTGGAGTGTCAATCCAAAATGGATAGGATATAAGGAACCGTGAATTGGCTTGACCATATTGATGTTGATCCATGTATGTCTCTATGTGAGTCAAACCGAAGCTTGATTGATATCAACATTCATATCTAGAAGATAATCAAGCAAGGATCATAATATTGAAGAAATAGTTATTCAATGGTTGCTTGATATGATGTGACTTGAGTGTATCTTGATAAGGTGAAGATAGCAAGGAAAGGGCTTCGAGGTACTAAGCGAAGGTGAAGGGCAAGCGTTGGCTTGGGACCGAGGTACCATGGCTAAGGTGAAGAAGAGAGTACTTGCATTTAGTTGAGGAACTAATCAAGCTATGAGGAGTCATATTGTGTTGAGGATCAAATCATTAGTGTGAGTGACTTGAAGCCATGGAGGTGAACTCATATTTGTGGAAATGGTTCAAGTCACATGCACAAGATATATTTGCTCTAAGAGATGAGACAAAGATGATAGAGAATGATGTACAGGTTGATGGAACCTTCAAGTGCAACGGATGGCAACCTAGACTCATGGAGGTTTAATTTCATTTATGTTTTGAATCTTGAGTTTAGGACATGCCGCACTATTAAGAGGGATCCTAGGCTACATGTGAACTAAATGCTCAAACCTCCAGCTCAGCAAAAAAACATCACCTCACAGCCAAAAACAGGGCCGAGAGACACTTTTTACACTTTGTTTGTTACAGCGGCGCGGGCAAGGTGCAGCGCGTAAGTGAGGTGCAGCCGCGCAGCTGGCAGCAGCTGGCAGCAACATGGGTCAAGCGAATGCCCCTGCTGCAGCGCGCGGCAGCTTGCATGCCGGCGGTGCAGCGTGTTAATTCTAAGGCGATGCCGCACTTAATCCGACCGTTGGGCCCGGTCGGGTATAAATACCATTCCTACCCCTCCCACAACGGTAATCTGGCTCACTTCATCTCCTACCTCGCGACAGCAGCCAGAAAACAGACCTCTTGCTCTCTCTCACTCCTCCATTGTTGCTCCTCCTTCCCCCAAGCCAAGATTTCGATTCCACCATCAAATCTTGAGGGAAAAGGCAGCAAACTGCTTGTGGAGGCCGGATCTACTACTTCCCCAACTTGAAAGAGCATTTGGTTCATGTTTGGCCGGAACCCTAGGGTTCTTTACTCTTGGAGCTTGCTCCTAGACGGCTAGGCGTCGCCCTTGAGCTTGCCTCTTCGTGTGGCAGCCTTGGGAGGTTTGTAACCTCACTCAAAATCAAGAAAATCACCCCTCATCTCAAGGGTTCACTCCCTTGACTTGAGAACGAGGAAGGGACAGCTTGTGTGGCGAATCCCAATCCTTTTGTGGATACCTCAACAACGTGGGCGTAACCCGACCTTTGTGGCGACGGTGAACCACGGGAAAAATCCTTGTCTCACGCGTGCTATTTACATTCTTGCATATTATTCTTGTGAGCTAGGGTTTCATCCCGATCTACTTTGTTGAGGAGTTCCCCGGCACATTCTATTGGATATATGTGATATATTTGTGTGCGTGAACTTGGGATATTCACTCGATCTAAGTTTCATTGCTTAGATTTCAAACTGCAGTTTGTGTTTTGTCCGCCGGGCGAGGCAATGCCGCGCGAAGGCGAGGCAAAGGCGATGCAGCGCCGAACAAGGCGCAAGGCCGCCGCGAAGGCGAGGCAAAGCCGCCAGCAGACGAGCGCAGTGCCGCGCGGAGGCGAGGCAAAGCCGCGCGTTGTTCAAAACAGCGCTCGAGTTTGTTTTTGCAGTGATTTTAAGGTACAGCCCTATTCACACCCCCTCTAGGCCTCCTAGGCGACATCAAGGTCCTTACAGATACCTAGCTGTGCTTGTCCCGTGTTGGTCGTTTAAGGACCGTCCGTTGTTTGGATTGTTAAGTTCGGGACTTTTTGAGCGCATGTTGCGCCCGAGGCCGTTTGGGTCAATGGCACGTCGACTGGCGTACCACCCCGGTCGAGACGAAACTAATCGCCACATGCCCCGGTAAGCCTCGATCTCGGGGGTGTGCCAAATCGAGAAACGGACAACCGCAAGACTGGGAGTGGAGAGATGGCGGGAGTAGCATGTACCCACCCTCTTGGTCAAACCGTCATTAGGGCCGGGGTAGGGAGGTGGAGTACTGTGTGCTCTCGGTGGCGATGGACCCAGTCCCGTTTTGGACGAACTGAGTGAAGGTTGATATATGCAAGCTTAAGTGCTACATATGTCGTGTGGTTAGGGATCCCCAGCTGGGTATAATCGGTTCATGAATCGCCGTTGCTTCACGGTTATGGAGACCCGTTCTTCTGTCCTTTCATCGTAGTAAATGATGGATTATGTTTTGAGAAAGAAAGTTGGCATAAAAAAATTATGTTTGCTCTAGAATAGGATAATCTAGAGTTTAAGAGCTACTCATCTGAATTAAAAATCTTGAAAGTAAGGATACACTTTTAGAAAGCTTTTCTGCAAAATAATTCTTGATTCTTGCTAAAGCCTTACCTTGACTCCTAAGACCAGCATTCCTGAGTCTTCTCCTCTTTTCTTTAGTCGGGTAAGTCTTGTTGAGTACTCCCGTACTCAGGGTTTGTTAACCCTTATTGCAGGTGTTGACTTGTGCTGTTAACCAAGGTTATGTCGGTGGGCACGACATGATCTGGTTGTCTTCTAGTCTACTCAGCTTCCGCAAATTAATTAAGTTAAGTTTACTCAAATGTAACTTACTCACATTTTGTAAAATTAATATTATTATTCTTCCGCACTCTGATCTATATTTTTGTAACAAATGTTGTAATGTTGTAGCTACTCCTTTGTTGATCCTGGTATGAGTGGTGTAATCGGGGTTTCCGATGACACCCGACAAGCTTCCTAAGTTATTGGGTGCATCTGCACGGTATCCGAGGTCTTTGGGACAAAGACAAAAGTGTGGGGCCCAATGAATTAGGAGGTTCTGTCACACACACCGCCTCGGCAAGTCGACGAAAGACGAGGGCGGTCAGCGATGCACGACGATGACAACACACACCACGGCTCGATGGCCTCTCGCATTCACACGACCCATACTTTTTACCCGTTCTTTTCACCGTCACCCTTCCCACAGCACCCTGTAAATCCTTGCGACTATAAAAGGATCCGATAGCCGTAGGGAAAGGCAAGCGACTCAACTCGCACTACGAGCACAACTCGTGCTCAACTCACACACACAGAGCCCGACACTCGCGCACACACCACTCTACGACATCGGCACTTGCCTCAATCACACAAAGACTTGGGAGTCGACCTCCCTCTCTCGACCGCTTGTAATCCCCTACTACGAGCATTTGAGCTCGGATACATAGTGACTCGACTGGACGTAGGGCACCGATTTGCCCGAACCAGTATAAACCATGTGTCTTCCTCGAGCTAGGTCATCGGAGTTCCACACGAGCCATACGATTTTACTGTGTCTCTGGTATATCCGCCATATTCGACCACGACAACAACTATTTGGCGGCAACAGAAATCGATTTATTAATGTACCATCAAAGTTACCTCAACAATACTTCTAAGACTATAATGGTCACAACTATCTGAATAAAAAGAAATCAATAATAGCAATTATTTTTCAGATAAAAAAGTACTCTACAACAGTTTTTGCAAGTATCCTGCACTAGCTAGAAAAAGGATGGTTGAATCCAGATAGGGGATGACCAATTCAGCCAAGGATAAATAGTAGGTGAGGCATCAACAAGCTTCGACATACTTTGCTCTGCCATATCCCATATACCAATTTCTCGCCTGTTATACTTGAAGAAGTTCACGTATTCTAAGAAGTCGTCAGTCATGTAAGCACAATTTGCCTTTAACCCAGGGAATTCCTTTACCGGTAGGCACAGAGAGCCACTGCAGCCTAGGAACAATGCAAACTCCGGCAGACTCTTGATCAGCTCTACCTTGTGTCCATGGAGGTCAACCTTGTAGAGCTGCATCTCGATCGTGTTAACCTCCAAACATGGGTTCCGGTCGCATATGCTGACGTCCACAAAGTCCGGTGGATACTCCGCCGGTATTTCCGAGTCGACGTAGTCCCTGGACCTCCAAACTTGCAAGATGTCACCAGCCGGTGTCTGAACCAGGTATCTGGTCAGGTCGACAGAATTCGGCAAGCTATCAAGGATCATTCGTGCCACCGGCGAAGGTCCGTTAAGGTCCAAGCTGCACATGGAGGCATCGAATCCGACCAGGTAGAACAAGCCATCGGTGGCACTGTACATGGCGTTGCGGTAGCCGTACCTCCAAGGGAGACCCGTCTCGTCTCCCGGCGCGACCCAAGTCCACCGCTCGTCGCGAGCCTTGCGAAGGAGACCTCGCCCTGCGGCATGTGCAGGAGCGGGGCGGCGCAGCGCGCCCGGGCGGACGGGCTGGCCGAGAGCACGACGCGGTGGTACATGCACTCGCACGCGCTGGTCCTTCAATGATGGTCGGCTCCGTGTCGACCTCTAACCGGCGATCATTGTACACCGGCAGATTCTCGTAGACGAGGTACGGCTCGCCACGCCGTCCGTCCGTACCGCTCCGCACGCGTGGTGAATCGCGGTGATGGGCGGAGCGCGACCTCGGCCCCGGTGACGGGGTTGAGGAGATGCAGGTCGGAGACCTCGTCGGCGATGACCAGCCCGCCGTGGCCGGAGCCCGGCAGAGGCCGGCGCTCGAGCGGGGGCCCCGGAAGGGGATCTGAGCGTGGCGCCCGGTGGCCGGGCAAAGGAGGGCGGCGGCGCCGGGCGGCGCGTCCCGAGGCATAGAGCGTATGTGGGGCTGCTTCGGGCGACGGATACGATCCGGCGGGAAGGTGGCGTACGCAGCGTTCGAGAGGTGCGGAGCGGCACCGGAGCGGGCGGCATCGGCGACGTGCACCACCCCGGACGGCCGACGAGGAGGTCCTCCGGCAAGCGGGACCAATCACGAGTGTCGTCGGCGATAGGCCCCGAGCCGGATCCGGATCCGGATCCCGTTAGCCGTCGCCGGTTCCATATCGACGCAGCGGCGGCGCCGGCGCAGGTGGGGAAAAATTTTTTTTCCCCTCTAACGGGAACTGATGGCTCTCGCAATCTCTGTTCCTCTCTCTGCTTATGCTGAGCCGCGCACTGTCGGTACTTTATGGCGGCAGACGAGCGGCCGCCGGCCAGAATCGGAAACTGAAACGCCCTGTGAAATCAGAAACCAAAGCGAGCAATTTTCTACTACTTACTGCCTCCATCCCAAATTATAAGTCGCCGACTTTCTGGATTCATCCATTTAGCTATGTATCTAGATACAATAATATGTCTAGATACATAACTAAATGGATGAACCAAAAGTCAAAGTGACTTATAATTTGGAATGGAAGGAGTACCTGATAATAATTTTTCAAAGTTAATGAGATTCTATTTAGGCCCAACGTTTCCTATGGAAAGTTTCTTTCACCCAATGCATTTTGAAGGAAATAAAACGTCCAGTCTTGGCCATTGGAAAATTACTAGGACATGATGCGTGCATCAGTGAGAAAAGGGACAAGACACCAAGAGCTGAGGAAACATTTTTTAACTATTCACGTCACTTTTTTAGATAAGATAGAATCAGGCCAACTATTCACGTCACTTGTGTGCTCGCTTTAATACTACTTCATTATTGAGTTAATGACCCACTAACGCTAATCTCAAGCTACCAAGTTTAGCGAAACAGGCACATCATTATTCCAAATAAAAAGAGATTCTTCTACTACGTGAATGGAAAGTGGACGGAATGGCGCATAGAACAAAAAGAAGTTCGGCGATGGCATACAGGAGTAGATGCGAGCCAACTTTTTAGTTGTACACATGTAACGTCTATTTTTTTTTAATAGCATACAGGTAAAAGCCTCTTATCGGTCGGTGTTGACGCAGTCACCACATAAAAGTATCAAAGCCTCTTATCTGTTCGGTGTTGGGGAATTGACGCAGGCACCACATGAACTGATAACGATGGTCAGTGACGATGTAACACTACAGAATTACTGGAAGCCAACAAGATATCATCTCCAGCCAAAAAACAAGATGTTGTAATAAGATGTTACAAACAAGGTAGCCCAGTAGCAAGAACGAACCTATATATCATATAAATAATCTGAAATGGAATTCATTGATTGGTGAGCTCAGTTCGACTCGTACATCATACAGGCCGCAAAATGGTACATACATGTGGAGGCAGACAAAAACATGATTCTCAGCCTCACACAGGGACAGTCAAGGAACCAACCTGACTCTGATGATCAATGCAAGGAAGCAACAGAGAAAACAAATACAATCCTCTGCTGACCAATGCTCTGATAAAAGGCAAAATGTTGGAACAACAAGGTTTTCTGTGACTTAGACTTGCATTTTCCAGTCTCCACTCAGGAATATTGGGTGCAATTTGTCCAGCACCCAAAAGGTTGGACTTCCAACAATGTTAACAGAACACAATTTCGCTGTAGTCACTTCAGGGTTTCGAATGATCCATGGGTTTATCAGGGACCGAAAGTTCATCCTTGAGCATAAAGGACAGATCATGCATCTGAGCAAGCAACTGTTCCACACTTGTATTTGCAGGCTCTGTTTTATTAGTTGTCCATAATGAAGATAGCGAATCAACATCACCCATCTGCTGCGTTCTGTTTGTGCTGCACACATTGAACAATGGGACCATTTGAGATAAACATTACATTACATCGCATATGAAAGAGATCTCGCAAACAATCACCTAGCTCTAGCACATCTGAAAATGATTTCAATGACTAAGGAAGATAAGGTCAACATAACTAGACATGTACTGAGTAATATACTGGAAGAGAAAGCTGAGTAGGGTAAACAAGTCCTCTGTGGACAATAGTTTTCCCCTGCACTCAACTAAACCTTAAGGTTCAATCATTAAAAACCAAGAAAACTAAATAGGGATCAAAGTTCAGAGAAGTGAGACAGCTTATGGCACCGTGTGCCATTTCCAAAGACCAGCATTCAGACCAAAAAAAAAAAAGGTCCTACAGACCAGTTATATTTGCTTATCTACACGTGTTTCATTTCAAAAATACTGTAATTCCCGCTAATTAGGCAGAACAATTTGGAAGCTTTGAGCTTTGCTAGCTTGGTCCTTGGGCAAAATACACATAATTTGAGCAATTAGACATTATGAGAAATTACCCAGTTTTTCCCATACCATAAACAATAATATTATATCCTCAAGTGAACAGGTTTACATGATCATAATCCATAAATGACTAACCTTTTCGAGTGGTCATCACATGGAAATGCTTTTGCTTCATTAGAAGCCTCCTTTTTACCCTATAAGTTTTCGGATGAAGCTAACTGCAAAACACTCCCAAATTCCAGCCCTCCAAAATCATCAGGCCTTGATGCTGAGGTTATATCAAATAATGAAGCATCTGAAGAAACTTGTAAGGTTGTTTGCTGTGGGCGGGGAGTTGTCGAAATCTTGCCAGTCATCGAATAAATCATTATTTTGACTTATCTGTTCAAGGTTCTTTTCATTAGCATGACTTGAGGCCCATAAGTCCATAGTTTCAGCCTGTGAAGGATCTTTCACAAGGTGGCCTTCCACAGGAATTTTAGTACTTCTCTGAGCTTGATCAAAACTGGCAAAATCCTGCCATCCATCAGATGAGGCATTGGTTCTCCCAACATCACTGCTTTTAGATTCCTTGAAGTTACTGGTAAGCCACAAATCTAAGGAATCATTTTCTTTAGCTGGTTCAGGTGACACACTACTTGTTTCTCTCTCAAGACTAGACATGTTTTCTTGCAGATGACCTGGTTTAGCAAAATCTTGCCAAACATCAAATGTGTCGCTTTCTATATTTGTTGATGATGTTTTTGCGGCATCATTGCTGCTGGCATTTGCCCACGATTGGACAGAAACACTTCCATCATGCTGCTCAAATGGAACACTTATCATTTCTGCACCGGTGCTAGATGAATTTGGCTTTGCTTGATCTGAACCAGTGAAACCTTGCCAATCGTCCAACATGTTATTTTCATTCACGGTACCAGTATTTGCTGGCTCCCTAAAATTTCCAATGAACCATGAGTCCATGTCTGCTTCTTTGTGACTGGCTTTTGGGACCTCCATCATGTTCCCAGTTTGATTCAACGAAGTGTCCTGGACTTGACCGGTGGTAGTAAAATCTTGCCAATCATCAAAAGAATCATTTGTTTCCTTAACCATTTCTGCAGCGTTTTGTGCGTCAACATTGCCCACAGGCCACAGATCAACATGATTAATTTCTGAAGAATGTTGATGTGAGACATTGCTCGTTGTCTCTTCAACTCCAACTTGTCTCACCAAATTTAGTCCGTGGCCACTTGTTGATCGATCCAAAGATGTCACAATATCTCTTCCTTGACCAGACACAGAAGCAAAAGCTTGCCATTCAGAGGAGTCTTCAATAACATTATTGGGTAATTCCTTGTTGTCTACTGGCCAGGGATCTATTACATCCTTTTCAGATGAATCTCTCTTTAAAGGTTCCTCCATATGTTCTCCTGCATTTGATAGGCTGCCCTGATTACCACTTGCTGTAAATTCTTGCCATTCATCAAAAGCTTCATCATCATTGACTCCAGTATCATCCGTTCCATGTAATTGATCAGTCTTAGCAAAATTCATGTGGGGAGAGGATTCAGTGAGCTCAGGAGCACTATTGCTCTCAAAGATAGGCTGGGCAACCTTTTGATTAGAAAGGTCATCATCAAATAATGTGCCGCTTGCTGAAGCCAAAACTTCTGAATGATGCTCTAGGATGGCACTTCTCATATTTGTTTCATTTTCAGTACCTACTATAGGTTTGATGTCAGTCTCTGAAGCTGGGAAACTAAAAGAGTCGGCCTCAGAAGAGCTCTTAAACAGATCAGGTTGTTTGGAGTTTTTGGCAGCACTTTCTGAACTAGCAGACTGAAAATCAGCATCCCAACTTGCAAATGCTGGAGTAGCTTCAATCTGATTTGTTCTTTGAGAACTAATTAAGCTTTTCGATGCAGCATGAACCTCCAATCTAGATTCATTATTTTTGCTATCATTTCTTTTCTTTTCCTGCTCCACATTATGAGTTTGTGGAAGAGAAGCAGAAGTCGTCTCTTCTTTTCTTTCAACAAAAATGAATCCACAGAAGATGATTGTTCCTTTGTTGTTGAACTTGCAGATGTTTCCTTATTTTTAGGGATGGAAGTGATTTTTAAGTCCAGTAGATCAGATAAGATCATCCCACTGTTTGGTGGTGGTGCATCCTTGCTTTTATTCGAAGCTGTAGTGTCAGTATCCAATTCTACAAACTCCTGAATGAAAAAAAGGGAAGAGAGTAGAAAAAAATCTTCCATCAGCTATGAATAGATACAATTGAACTTCAGAAACAAGACTATATGTTTCCTGCCTACTTTGAATTTAAAGAGAAGAACTACGACAATAATATCAATACACATAAATTCACCACAGGTCTGTCATACTGGAAGATTCAATCTTATTAGAAATCAGTCCATAATTACAATTTGCACAAGATCAATGTCTGTTAAACAACATGGAGCTTGCATTCCATAAATGGCAGTAAGCACTACATGCGAATGTTGTAGTAGTCAAATATAAACAAACAGCTAAGCAGGTACACATGGATGGGTATCCAACAATATGAAGCATTCTATACACCCAAATCCAATACTGGTCATACATATACAAAAACAAAATTTGATATACAAGTGAAGATTTTGTGTTGCATCAAGCCAGATATTTATATTCAGCTATCAGATTCACTTTGATACCAGTACATCATAGAGGATCTTAGACCCATACGACTGTTGTATGGGGCTCCACCTACGAAATCAGAACGCCGCAAGGAGGCGGCGAAGTTCAGCATGATCAAGGGATTCAGCGCCAGAAGGCACCATCAGAAATTAGCAGCATGCCAATTACAAATAATTTAAATTAGGAGATTTGTTTGGATTATTCCCTATTGATCTTGGTTATTGGAGAATTTTGGTTGTAAGCTCATCTATATAACGAGCAATACTGAAGAAATAAGGGAGGCAAGAATTTGGTCTTTTTTACCCCTCTGTTTCTCTGTGTGCTCTGCCAGACCGTGAGTTCCAGCAGGAAAAGGCGAGGTCCTCACTGTCCCGTTGAGCATCACCACGACCACACACTCACCACCACAGCCAAGCACCCAGAGTAGTAAGTTTAAATTCTAGGTAAGAAAATGGTATCCGAAGGCCCTGTTCAGCCAGAGCAGATTCTCTATCAAACTACAAAGCGTGACTGGATGAATGAGCAAGTGTTTAAGGGTATTTGCCATGGCTTATTTGCAGTTTATGCCTTTTTCTAAGCAGCAAAGATCCCAAACACACAGCTTAAGAGCTTCTCCCATTTAACTGGTGAAGCGGAAAACCGGAGTAGCGCCTGACCCCAGTTTTTTTTAGCAGGTGGATTACGTAGAAGGCCCTTCCTTCTTTGCGACAAGCTTTCCTGACAGGTGGATCACACAGGTGAAAAGTGGCATAAAGTATAAACGCTAGGCATTCAAAGCACCATCCATTTTTATCTAGCTACTCCTATAAAATAAAAAACAGCTGCTATGGGCAGCCAGTAAAAAATTGGCTTAAAATAAAGCCTGAGCCAGGCCAAACAGAGCCTCAGAAGTAGCAGATGAAATACCAGTTTAGTAAGGAAAGTAGTAGGTAAATTTTTCATACTACTTAGAAACTGTGAATTTGTGCGCAAATGTGTACCCAAATTTATGAATAGAACTTGCTGCAAATTTTGTTTGATGCAATTTGATACTATGAAGAGATCCGGCAACTAGGTTGTTGGCAAAAGTACTCTAGAATGTGTCATTGTGAAGTTCTTGCCGCCAAAAGGCTATTGTGACTAACATGGCAAGCTAAACTAATTCAGAATTCACAGAAACTAGTTTTGTAACTTCAAAAATAGCACCCTGTAACCAATAAACTTCTGAGCAGGCCACTCAGAACACACTAAAAAATTGTACAGGACATCTCACTCTCCGTCTAAGTCCTGGACCAACTGAAAGGGGGAACTTTAATGAAACCAAATTAAAAGGGGATTTGCCAAGAAGGAGATAAATCCTTTGAATCAAACAATCAACAAAAATAGATAAACAATTGCAAGGGGAGTGGAAACAAAACTACAAAAGTTCTTGTTATAGTGTCTAATTAAACTTACATAAGCAACAACTTCAAGAAAACAGAGATGATAATATCCAAATTGAGTTAATACATTCACTTGCAGAAGTAGATTGGAACATGAAAGATGTAAGCATATGAAAGTCCAAATCTTACTACTTCTGGTTAATGTAGCATGTCTACTGCCTCATTATAATGCCTTATTTTGTATTACTGCGCTTGCCTCATAACTCAAAACCCTAGCAGCATATTTCTTCCATGGCTCTTGAATTCTGATCAAATCAAAATTTCTAAACATGTTGTACTATTCATACAGACCCATTGGCAACGGGCATTTCTCTAACTACTTGATACTTCTTAGTAATAGCACTGCATAATAAGTAAGTAAAAAAATGCAATAGCAATGTTGCAAACATTATATTCGAAGTTCTCCAGGACCAGGAGCATAACATCCTCTTCTTTCCCAAATGCTGTGGCTCAGGTTTGCTAGAAAGAAGAGCTCACGGATCTAAGCAACAAGAATCAAATCTACAGATTCTTAGCGACACACAATGTAGGAAGGAAAGCTCACGGATCCGTCGAGTCCCAGCGAGCCGAGCAGCCACCGGTAGGCCGCGCCGCCGTCCGGAAGGCGATGCCGCCGCTTCCACCGCCTTGGGCCTCCTCCCGCGCCTGGGGCACCCGCGGTAGGCGCAGAGGGCAGACTGCGCACCCGCGCAGGAGCCCTCCAGCGGCCCCGCAGCGGACGCATCGGACTCCGCGGCGCCGCCCGAGTCGAAGGCTGCGGCGGCGTCGGCGACGGAGGGGAAGGGAGGGGCGGGTGCATCTTGTACAGGAGGAGCGGAGGTGGCCTCGCGGAGCGAGCACTGGAGGCGGTGGATGACAGCGGTGGGGATCTCCATCGGCGGGGAGGAGTGTGTGCAGTGGCGGACCTAGAAATTGAAACAAGGGTAGTCCTCATCAAAAAAAAAAAAATCTTACCCAATACAACAAAACTCAAAGAAAAAAATCGGTAAAATGACTATAAATTAACCAAAATTGGTAAACTTTTTTTTTTTTTTTGCCTATACCTCTTAAAAAGAAATGCTATATTTGATTTCTTCTTGCCTCAAAAATCCTGAAAACTTACAAAAATTTAATTCAATTCTAGGCTCAAAGATGATGATCTACAATCCCTAATCCTTTACAATCTTATCAATAAACCTCTTTTTTTACTTAAACTCATACTAATAGAAAAAATCATTCTTATCATGACAAAACACAAAAGTAAAGGTTTCTGCATTTCAAGTATTTGAGCATATTCAAGTACGAACTCTAAGGTTTGAGCAGATTCGTATTTGACGAACTCTAAGGTTTCTGCATTCAAGTATTTGAGCAGATTACACGAAATAAATTGCTAAATTGCAGTGATTAGAAATGAATTGTCTTACACTTACAAGGTGAATAGTATAGAAAATGTTTGATCAAAATTAAAATTTTGTATTATGTATACATGGATTTTCTAACAAATGAATTATCACTAAGAAAAAGCAATATTAAATACCTTTTACAGATTACACGAGAATTAGCTTACAGATTACAACAAATGTATCATGTACACAAAAGTACTGAGCTTTCAAAGACAAAGATTTAGCTTCCTGTACTTATGATCAAAAAGTGAGAGGTACTCTGTGCTACAGCCTAGCTGTACCATGAATATGCAACTAAATAATCTATACAGTCTTGTGGTGTGGTTAGTGACGGACCTATAGTAGCCCATAAAGAATATAAACTATCTTCTCGGTTTGCATGATAACTAACATGCGCTGTAATACAATAACAACCTACAGGGTTGTTGCACTAATGAATAAACAAAATCGTAGATCCAGGGAAGGACAGAAAGAGGAACTAACAACCATTGCATTAAATCGATATAGGGAAGCTTTTTTGAGACTCACGTTCGAAGGTGGCAAGGATCTGAAGGGCCCGGATCTGAACTAGTAAAATAACACAAAGTAAACTAGAGAATCTGTGAAGACGAGCGCACCTGAAGACTCAACAAATGTAGAGAACTTAAAGAAAAATTAATGGTAATGGGACTCAATTAAAGGAAAAACCATCGCAACACTTTACTCTACATACTTCTATGTAGAGAATTTATTATTATTATTACCTTATTTTCCTATACCATCCAATCCAAAGCCGAGAGACGACCGTGGACTGCGAGGCGGAGACGGAGACTCCCCGTAGCAAGCTCGCGGCCACCTCCCTCCCGCACAGATCTCGCCGCCGCCGTCCGCAGAGAGGCTCGCGCTGATGCTCCTCCGCCGAGATGCGTGCCTGGCTCGCCGGTTGCCGCTCCTCTCCCTTCGCCGAGAGGCTCGCAGCATCCCTCCGCGTAGATCTCGCCGCGGCCGTCGAGAAGAGCGCGCCGAGCGAAGCAGCCGTGCTCGCCGGTTGCTGCAGCCCGCGAGTGGGGAGGCACGGAGGCGGGGACGCGCGATGCCAGGGGCCGCGACCGCAGCTCGCGGAGTGGGGACTGGGGAGGCGAGACGCGACACACGGGTCGCGTGGGTCACGGGGCGGCGGCTGCTTTTTTTTTTTTTTTTTTTTTTTTATTTTATCAACGGGCCGGCGGCTGCTGGTATAGTGTGGAGCAGGGGATTGGGAATTTGGGTGGGGAAACCCTTGGGAGCTTAGGGAAAGCATCTCAAAGGTCTTCCTAAAAAACAGACTACCTAAAACTAAATTTAAGTAGCTACCCAACTCAGACTACCTAAATTCTGCTCTCAACTCCAGCAGTACTACCTAAAACCGACTACCTATTTTATTTTTTCACAAATACATGTTGCCCCTCTATGATCTTCATTTCTCCTCTACACTTTATCCAAAAGCATTGCAATAAAAAATAATGCTCATAATTCAAACGTAGGGTACTACAATGTTCAAATAGTAGGATTCACAAAGTTTAAAAAAAAACAGTAGGGTACTACAATGTTCAAATACAACCATATTATCAAATAAATCTAAATCATCATGAAGTAGGGTACTTCGATGCACCATGGCGTGCCCACAAATGCTCCATCAAATCATCACGAAGTTTCTCATGAATTGTTAGGTCTTCAATCTCATTATGTATACGCAAGAAGTCATTCAAAACAAGTGGGTTACGTTGATAATCCTCGGCCTCAACACCTCACCATCACCTTGGTCATAGTCAAAATCCTCTTCCTCGACCCCCTCTCATTTTCTATGATCATATTGTGCATAATAACAAGCCGGCGGTCATAATGTACCAAATGATTTCCTTGTCCCACATCCTACAAGGACCTCTCACCATGGCAAATCTAGAAGAAGAACTCCAAATGCTCTCTCTACATCCTTCCTCACGCATTCTTGTGCTTGAGTGAAGTGGATTTTTTTGTTGCCTTGGGGGTTTGAAAACTCTTCACAAAAGTAGCCCATGCGGGATAAATACCATCACCTAGGTAGTATCCCATAGTGTACTTGTTTCCATTAACAAGGTACTCAACAGGAGGAGAAGTACCACTTTTTAACCTTTGGAAGAGCGGTGATTTAATACATTGATGTCATTGAGCGAGCCCCATTAGTCCAAAAAAAGGAGTGCCAAATCCACAAATCTTGAGAAGCCACAGCTTCAAGAATCATTGTAGGACCATCAACATGTCCTTCATAATATCCTTTCCAACCTGTAGGACAATTCTTCCATCGCCAATGCATACAATCTATGCAACCTAGCATGCCCTACCATCCTCTCCTTTCATTTGAGGCCAAAAGCTTCCTTGTGTCATCATCATTTGGTGGTCTCAAGTATTGATCTCCAAAGACATCTACTACAGCTATAACAAAATGCTTGAAGGCCTCAATCATTGTGCTTTTATTCTCACCACCTCATCCATTGAATCAAGGTACATCATATGCAAGCATACGGAAAAGAGCCAACCACTTTTACGCAATGCGGTGGCACCAAGTAGGCCTACAACATTTGGCCTTTGCCTAAAATAATCATCATGAGCTTCGACACCTTCAACAATCCGCAAAAAAAGATTTCTTGACATCCGAAACCTTCTCCTAAAAATTTGTCATTGTACACCCAAGCACATCTCGCAAAATAATCGGCGACAATTCTCAAATTTCCGGCATGCCTATCTCACGTAAATCACCTCCGTCCATGGACCGATCCACGGCGCCTCTTCTTCCTTCCCTCCTCTTCCTCTTCAAGTGCAATCAAGCTCAAGATAAGGGCATCATCATCGGACTCATCATCGGACTCTAACAATTGGTTCAAAATGTTGTCTTCGCCATCAAACAAAACCATCTGATTTCAATTGAGTTTCAATTGTTAGTTGAGTTTGAAAAGAGGGGATTTGTACCGTGCAAGAATCTTGGGGCATGGGAGCTAGGGGACCCGGAGGTGGAAGACGTGCCACGGCCGGGCGGCCATACAAGGCTCTGGAAGTTCCACTGGATGGATCAGAGTGGACGCTGAGGCGGGCGGATCGTCATGTCGGGCGGATTCGGGTATGGGCGGGTTCGGATCTGGCGTGGTTTAACAGCGGGATGTCGCCGGCGTGCTATTTCGTCGCCGGCGCTTTGCGCCGCCCGAGAAAGTGAAGGGGCTTTCGAGGGCGGAGGTTGGGGCTGAATCCGCCGCGTGGCGACACCGTGCCCGACGAGAGGCAGCGAGACGGCGGCTCACCGCAAAGACGTGGGGAGAGAAAAAGTCAACAGTTTTTAGGTAGGCGGTGCGGCCCAACGGGAATAGGTAGAGGAGGGGGAGTTTTAGCTAGCCAACAAATTTGTTGGGTCAAGTAGGTAGTCTATTTGGACACATGTTTTTGTCCCAACTACCTAAATTTAGGATAGGTAGTCCTTTTTGGGTAGCTTCTTTGGAGATGCTCTTATATACCTCTTCGATAGTGGCCCCACATGTCATTGCGGTATAGGCGGGTTCTGGGATGCGGGCATGCTATTTCTTTTACCATTGAAGGCCGTTGGGCACAACTCTTTGCGGTGTCATGCCCGAACCCGCAGTCACTTATCGCCCGCCCGCCCGGTCTCATGCCCGGCGGATATTTTTCTACGCCATCGGGGCAACATGGCGGTGTAGTCAAGTTTCGTGACCGCGGTGTCATTCTCTCCGGCCGTCACGTCCGGTCTCTTCTCTCCTCGCCCGGTCTCTCTCTCTCTCCTGCGAGGTATCCTCGGGGACGGATCGTCAAATCCCATCAGCGGAGCGCCATGTGCGGCCGGCATTGCATTGGATTCTGCGGGCCACTACTCTCGTGTCGTCTAGACACCGGTACTCGTGGGCGGTGGTAAAGCATCGTTATACTAGGAAGCGGCGCATGCGTGTCCCCGCCTTGTGCGCAACACCGCACTAGCGGCGGCGCATCCATGTCCCCCTCCTATACGGCCCTCCCGCCCCATCGCGTGTCTCCAGGGCCAACGCCGCGCCATTAAAACCCGGGCGTGAACTACGTAGTAAGAGTATAGGAGAACCACCCACTAGCACGCATCTCGATGAAGCTTCGGGCCGTTGGATAATATGGGTTGCAACCCATAGTTGTTGGAAATAGCCCTTGCAACGCCGGGATAGGGTTCCCTTTTTCGTTAATGGGCCGGGCCTTGATTAGTTCGCAAATTAGTTGATTGATTACACCGATCAAGGTAGGATGATGCGACGGGCGGGGGCTCATCAACAAAATTTTTAGGTGGGGCTCGAGTGGGGCTTCCTTTGTTGCGTAGCGATGGGTGGCGCTTGAGCCCCCCGCCTGACCGCCAACTCCGGTCGCCGGGCGGCATTCACGCCGGTATGGTGTTGGAGTCCTGGAAGGTGGACCGACTTGCGCCCCCGAGAGATAGAGGCATCGGGCCAATTTGGTGGGCCGTGGTGCAAAGTAGTAAAAAGTTTTGGGCCAAATTTCGGGGTAGTCCCGGGCCTACCGGACTATCCACTAGGTCCGCCAGAGTGTGTGTGTCTTTGCGGGAATTCGATCTCTCCGTGTCCGGCTGGGCGGGCCGGGGTTGGCGCCGCCATCCTCGTCTCTTCCCGTGCGTGGGACAAGTTAGCGCCCGACCGCCGACAACCGGGGAACCTTGCTCATTCGCACCATGCCATGGTCCACAACAAGAAACACCGCCACATACCCTATATATGGCCATGCGGCCCGGGGGTCGTTGGCGACAACAACCCGGTGGCACGGCACGGCCCAATAGTGGCACGCACGACGCGGTCATCGCCCGGGCGGGCAGACGCCTAATGCATCAAGCCGCGCTTTAGCCGCCAGCCCGTGGCACGGCACGTGCACGGCCCGACCAAAGAGGCGGCCCTGTGAAGACCCGGTGCAAAAGCTCCAATACTAGCGGACCAATAGCCCAACAAGTAGCCCGGCACCACGAGGCCACCGGGCGGGCCAACAACAAAGCCCACAACGTCCCCTTCCTCAACCCTAACTTCACTACCCCAGCCCCCATCCGCCATCTCCTTAGCCGTCGCCGCACACTCTTCTTCTTCCTAGCCACTAGCGAAGGCCCCAGGTGCACTCCTCCACTCGCGTCCGCATGACGTGCATGCCGGCATGCGTCCCGCTCTCTCCTCCACTCGTGTAATCGATCTCCTCCTCCACTTTTCCGCGGCGAGTACCTCGAGGGCAAGCACGCCGGCACCGGCCCCCGTGTAACACCCCAGGTGTTAATTACTAGCTAAGCAACGGATTTGGACAAAGATAAGTATATTAGTTCATGATCGTGAACTCGAAGCGTCAATTTTGAAGCAAAAACAAGTTTTAAGTTTATATCCGAGCCCGGTTAAGGACATAAGTGATTAGTGGGGAAACTATGATTTCTTATGCTCCATATCTCAACCTATATGTGCCTTAGCCAGTGGTTAAGTTTCATGAAGATCGGAATCAAAAAGTCACATGAAATGATAAGGCATGCCATTACTTATATAGTGTTTTCGGTGGCTCAATAATGTAACTGGAGCAGGTGAAGTCAACCAACCCTTGCCACAGTACTCAAATGACTCTAAATGAACTCTCCAACAAAAGTCATTAAGGGTTCATGTTGAGCAATTGCCTCGAAAATGCCCCGATCGGCTCAAAACCCTAATTCGGAAGTTTATTAAATTGATGCTTTGACCACAAAGTGGAATTATATTTTTCGAGCTAGATATGAAGTTTGACCTTTAAGCTAAATTGGAGATTTGGAGGAGTACAACAAAAGTTATTTTTTTGGGTCAAGTCATGTTTTTAGCTTCTAAGTGCCTCAAATATCACCCTCAAGTTGAAAGAAAAAATGCTAAATTCGAACTTAGAATATTCTAAGTCCGGAAAACAATGAATATGGATCGACGTCTCGCGTTCTCGAGATTTTACTAAGCAACTTGAGTTGGACCAAAAATACGGATTTGAGTTTATGCTTTGAGGACCAACATATCAAAAGTTGAGATCGATCGGATTTGATTTGACAAGGTTTTGACAACAATTTTTAATCATTTTTAAGTCATTGACAATGCCATGTTTGGAGATCATTATCTCTTAATCCGAAAGCGCTAATGACCATGGGCCTTTAATGAAAAATGAAGATTGATCGGTGGAGAACATTTTTGCCTCTTGGCCCATGTCGATTCGCCCGAAAATAGCCCAAATCGGCGCCCAAACCGACCTACTTCGACGCTTGCCACGTGTTCGATGAAATGTTTCAAAGGACGACGCGTCCGTCGCGCCGGCAGCGACTTCGAGAGCGTAGCGCCCGACGCCATTGCTACGTTCCTCGTCGCTCGTGTTCGCGGCCGGGTCCCGGTCTGTTTGTCGGGTTGGTGAGGTCGAGGGCGAAATCCTCAATCCCTCTGCTCCTTCTTTCCCTCTGCTCGCCGCGTCTGGCGACGACGAACGGCGTCCGCCATGGACGCGGCGCCGAGCTTCATGGTCGCGTGTTTCTCCATCCATCGGTCACCATCGCGCCGCCACTCGCGTGTCCCGCGTCGCCTTGCCCGCTTTTTTGTCCTCCGGCCCGCTGCCTCCTGCCTTCGCAGCCGCCCACCAGCCAGATTGCCGCCGTGGCCGTCGCTCGGTTGGCCTTGCGTGGCCAGCCCCAATGGCTGTCTCGCCGCCAGAGCCGCGGGAGTGCGGCTTCCGTCTTGCTTGCCTCGCCGCCGCCGCTTGTTCTTGGGGGCGCCTCGCCGGCCGCCGGCGGCTAGCCACGCCGCGACGCCCGTCCCTGCTCCCTTCATCATCCATCAAGAAAGAAGAAGAGAAGGGAAAAAGAAATAGAAGAGGGACCTGATTGTAAAATCGGCAAAGCCGAGGAGCTAGGTAGAGAAGATTTTAACTCATGTGAATAGTGTTTTGTACCTACTTGTAATTTCATAAAAATTCAAGGTCTTTTTCGCAAATTAGCCAAGCCAAGATTAGGCAGGCCGCAATGGGGCCGACCGCTTCTCTCATTGGTCAGCCGCGCCTGCCAGCGCCAAAGCCGCCGATTGGGTGGCCTGGGCGACTTTCGCCCGAAGGTCTTTTTTTTAACAAATGAATTTCCAATTTCAATTTATATGAATAGTATCTGTTTTTGTTATTTTCATATAAATTCAAATAGAGCTTCTAAAATTCTAAAAATTTTGTGTAGCCTTCCCATGAGTATGTCTATCCATGAAAAAATTTGAAACTTTGATTTTGAGTAGTTCTTGCATGATTTAAAAATACAAATTTTAATTGAAAAATGCATCTTCCTTGATTTTTAATAATTATTTTATTTATCCAAAAATCATGAAACTTTATTTGGTGCTGTTTTATGAGATGGCCTACTTGTGGAAAAAGTTTGGGGTCCATTGGAGAAAGTTAAATTATTTTCTATTTTATGCTTTATTTATTTAATTAGAAAATGAGATGATTAGTGACTTCCGACTTAGGTTTTGTGAGAGACTTTCGGGTTGTTTTGTGAACCCTAAACCGTACCACTATCGGATGGTCCTTGAGAACTCCTTAGGCAATGGTGATGATATCTTGTAGAGAAGTTCAACAAGTTGGTTTTGTTTGGTTGCAACTTTATCGTGAAGGAAAGTTGTACTCAAGTTATTTATCATTTCATGCATACATCAAGCATCATGTTTACCATTCCATCATGCTAAAGCATGCATCATTATCCACGTGTAGAGTATACGAGAGTGAGTCGGATCGTGTTGATGGAGCCTTGGAGAAGGCGTTGAGATGGCTCGCGATGATCAAGTTTCGGAGAAGATCCGTCCGTCGATAAGGATGCCATCAAGTTTGACTTCGACAACTTTTCTACGGAATCGACTTTTCCCCTCGCAACACGTGCAAGCCCCGGTTCATTTAAACATTTCCTTGTGTTTTACAAAGCTTTATATCACATTTGCTTTATGCTTTGCATTAGGTGATAGGAGTTGAGTGACAACCTAATTGATGCATTATCCGTCCTTGATTATTTCGATATCTACCTTGATAACCCGTTTTGCTAAAATGCTAGAACGCTTAGCCTGGCTATATTAGTTAGACTTTTGAGTCAAAATGTGACAAGTCCCTTATGATAGCTCGAAGAGGCATTTGTTGAGAAAGGATGCTATATGATAAAAAAAACCATACCGGGATATGGTGATAAAGTTGAGACCGGTCGGGTAATTTGCAATCGAGAATGGAGTCTCGGTGTAGTATTTCCGGCTTGTCGATTAAGGACCGCGGCGTTGTAAGCAATGTGGATCGAGACTATGGAACGCACCTGCGCTGAGGTCGTTGGACCAATGGCACGTCTGTCATGGGTGTCATCCCATCACGGTCGACCCTAGTTACGACGCATACTCCGGAAGCCCGATCTTGGGGGTGTCAAATCGGAAACGCATAAACCGCGCGAGACCGGAGTGGAGAGATGGCGGGAGTATATGTTACCCTCATGGGTTAAAGTCCCGGATTGGAGGTGTACGGTATTCTCGGGTGGCGTGGGGCGCGTTCCGTTTTGAGTATCCAAGAAAGGGTTGATATATGAAAGCTTAAGTGCTACATATGTCGTGTGGAAAGAACTCCCCAAACCGGGTTAATCGATTTCAAAATCGCCGTGCTTCTCGGATATGGAGACTTGGTTTCCCCCTTACATCGTAGTTTAAATTATGGAACAAATGAAGAGATGGAATAAGTAATGGAAATTCTACAAGTGTATGCTATAGTGTAAGATCACCTAGAGTAGGTGAGAAACTATTTTGGGATTAAAATGTTGAAAGTAAGGATTCACTTCTAGTAAGCTTTTACGCAAAAAGAGTCCTTGATTCTTGCTAAAAAGCCTTACCTTGAATCCTATTAGACCAAAGATTCACGAGTCTTCTCCTATTTTCTTTAGTCGGGTAAGACTTGTTGAGTACTCCCCGCATCGGGGTTTGTTAACCCTTGTTGCGTGTGTTGACTTCGTCTTTGTTAACCCGGTTATGTCGGTGGGCACGACATGATCCGGTTGTCTTCTAGTCTACTCGGTATCCGTAAATTAATTAAGTTAAGTTTACTCAAATGTAACTTACTCACATTTTGTAAAATTAATGTTATTATTCTTCCGCACTCGATCTATATTTTTATAACAAATATTGTAATGTTGTAGCTACTCCTTTGTTGATCCCGGTATGAGATATCAAACGGGGCTTCTTAAGTTATCGGGTGTATTTGCACGGTTGTCAAAAAGTCTTTGGGACAATGACAGTGCGGTGGGCCCTGGTAAATAGGAGGTTACGTTACACCCCGTCTCCCTCACGCACTCCAGCTGCCACCTCCCGTCGTCGCGCATGCCGGCCGCTCCCGTCGTCGCGCATGCCGGCCGCTATTTTTCCTAATGCGCGTCGGCAGGCTGCAGAGCGGCGCCCGCTGCGGCTCTGCCCCACTTAATCGGCCTCCTACCCCGACGGAGACGGCACGACGGGCGGCACGGACATGGCGGGGGCGGCACGGGCGGCACGGCGCCAAAACGACGCCAAAACGGCCCGCGGCCGTGCCGTGGGCCGCCGGTCGGCACGGGCACGGGCGAGGCACGACGACATGCCGTCTTTCCGCACGGCACGAACGGGCTGCGGGCGGGGCGCACGCCCGTTGGACATATATACATACTCCCTCCGTCCCCGAATAGACTAGTTCTCGCTTTTCGAGAAAAAACTAACGTAATTATATGTTAAAATAGGATTAATATTTATATTACAAAATTAATATCATTGAAAAGATAATTTGATCTAGTTTTTTAACAAATTTATTTAAAGATTTAAATCGTGTACGTATTTTCTACAAATCGAGTCAAACTTGTGGCGAGGCACGACGCTCCTGGCTCCATTCGCACGGGGACGCTCCTGGCTCCGTCCTTCAACGTCCAGCGTGACAGCGCGGCGGATGTCCGCCGAGTTGGGCGGCACCAGCACCGGCACGTCCAGCAGCCAGGCCGAGTCCGGGAAGTTGACGCACCGCGCGTCGGAGCCGCGGAGCGCGAGCATGGCAGCGTCGCGGAGCACAAAAAGGGTTTATCTGCTCTTCTGATAAGCTCACATTATTTTATTTTATTTTCAGGATGCTTAGGCAACCTGAGCCCATTTGAAGCGCAGCCAAGGTTGGTGACAATCTTCGAAGCTTATATTCCGGTCTATGATATTCTTGGTTTCCTAAAGACATTGCTTCTAGCATGTCGAAATATTTCCTATTGTATTGCACTTCCAAAGGGTATTGCATTTTCAAAGATGTCGCTGCAAGCTGGTTAGTGTGAATGTGACCTATAGGAGTATGAATTGGTCTACAAAAGTTCTTTATGCATTTGTTAGCTGGCGGTGGCTGTTATCAGATTGATGACTCAATGACTTAATGAGGATTCAAGCACAAACTTGTTTCTCTTTGTTCTTTATGCATTTGTTAGCTGGCGGTGAGCTATCGACAAGCTTTGACATACTTTGCTCTGCCATATCCCATATACCAATTTCTCGCCTGTTATACTTGAAGAAGTTGACGTATTCTAAGAAGTCGTCAGTCATGTAAGCACAATTTGCCTTTAACCCAGGGAAATCCTTTACCGGTAGACACAGAGAGCCACTGCAGCCTAGGAACAATGCAAACTCCGGCAGGCTCTTGATCAGCTCTACCTTGTGTCCATGGAGGTCGACCTTGTAGAGCTGCATCTCGATCGTGTTAACCTCCAAACATGGGTTCGATTACGTATGCTTGTCGTCCACAAAGTCCGGTGGATACTCGCGCCGGTATTTCAGTCGGCGTAGTCCCCGGACCTCAAACTTGCAAGATGTCACCAGGCCGGTGTGCGAACCGGTATCTGGTCGGGTCGGCGAAATTTGGCAAGCTATCAAGAATCATTCGTGCCACCGGCGAAGGTCCGTTAAGGTCCAAGCTGTACATGGAGGCATCGAAACCGGCGGGTAGAACAAGCCATCGATGGCCTTTGTACATGGCGTTGCGGTAGCCGTACCTCAAGGGAGACCCGTCTCGTCTCCCTGCGCGACCCAAGTCCACCGCTCGTCGGCCGAGCCTTGCAAAGGAGACCTCGCCACTGCGGCATGTGCGGGGAAAGCGGGGGCGGCAGCGGCGAGCAGCGCCCCGGCAGACGGGCTGGCCGAGCACGATGCGGTGGTACATGCACTCATACGCCGTCCTTCTCAATCATGGTCGGCTCCGTGTCGACCTCTAACCCGCGATCATTGTACACCGCAGATTCTCGTGGGCGAGTGCTGGCCTTTCGCCGTCCGTCGTCCGTCCGCTCCGCCGCGTGGTGAATCGCGGTGATGGGCGGGGAGCGCGACCACGGCGCCGGGTGGCGGGGTTGAGGGTTGATGCGAGTTGTAGACCTCGTCGGCGATGACCCGGCCAGGCCGTGGCCGGAGCCCGGCGATAGCGCTTCAGCGGGGCCCGCTAGAAGGGATCTGGAGCGTGGGCGCCGGTGGCCGGGCGGTGGAGGGCGGCGGTGCCGGGGCGGCGGCGTCGAGCACTCTCGAGCGAGGGCTGCCGGCGGCGGGATCACGCATCCGGCGGAAAAAGGGCGTCTGCCCTGCGTTCGAGGCGCGGGGGCGGCGGCGGCGTGCACCACCCCCCGGACGACGGCGAAGGTCCTCAGGCAAGCGGGACCAATCACGAGTGTCGTCGGCGATAGGCCCCGGCCGGATCCGGATCGTTAGCCGTCGCCCGTTCCATATCGGCGGCCCGGCGCCCGCGCGGTGGGGAAAAAAATCCCTCTAACGGGAACTAATGGCTCGCAATCTCTGTTCCTCTCTCTTATCGAGCCGCGCATCTCTCTATATACTTTATGGCGCGCGCGAGCGCCGCCTATACTTTATGGCGGCAGACGATTTTCGGCCGCCGGCGAATCGAAATCAAACGCCTCCGGAAATCGAAACCAAAAGCGGTTTACCACGGGAAAAAAGCAATTTTGTACTTACCGGATAATAATTTTTCAAAGTTAATGAGATTCTATTTAGGCCCACCGTTTCCTATGGAAAGTTTCTTTCACCCATGCATTTTGAAGGAAATTAAGGGCCTCTTTGGCAAAAGGAGCTTCGGCTCCGGCTCCTCTGCTACGGCTCTGTAGCTAGGAGCGGTTTTCTCTCCCTCCCTTCCCCTCGCACTAACAATGGAGCCATGTTGCTAGGAGCCGGAAGCTTCGATTTTGGGGCTCCTCCTCAAGCGCTCCTACACGCTACACTGCCGCTACAGTGGAGAAGCCGGAGCCAGCAGGAGCCCTGCCAAACAAGCCCTAAAACGTCTTGGCCATTGGAAAATTACTAGGACATGATCCGTGCATCAATGAGAAAAGGGACAAGACACAGGAGCTGTGGAAACATTTTTCTTAAAAGGCACTCACAATCACGAGACTACATTATTTATTACCTTCGTATTTATTGCACTTCGATGATTTGGCGCTGATGTGACAGTGTATTTATGGGAAAAAAACTAAAACTCCAAGTCTTATTTAGACTTCAATTCCACAATACCCGAGGTATTAAATGGTTTTAGACTCTGCGATAAAGTCTGCATTGTGAGTGCCCTAACTATTCACGTCACTTGTGTGCTCGCTTAACACTTCATTGTTGAGTTAATGACCCACTAAAGCTAATTTCAAGCTACCAAGTTTAGCAGAACAGGCACATCATATTCCAAATAAAATGAGATTCTTCAACTACGTGGATGGAAAGTGGACGGAATGGCGCATAGAACAAAAAAGAAGTTCGGCTATAGCATACAGGTGACGGGGAATTGACACAGGCACCACATAAAAGTATCAAAGCCTCTTATCTGTTCGGTGTTGGGGAATTGACGCAGGCACCACATAAAAGTATCTGTCGGTGTTCGGGAATTGACGCAGGCACCACATGAACTGATAACGATGGTCAATGATGATGTAACACTGCAGAATTATTGGAAGCCAACAAGATATCATCTCCAGCCAAAAAACAAGATGTTGTAATAAGATGTTACAAACAAGGTGGCCCAATAGCAAGAACAAACCTATATATCATATAAATAATCTGAAATGGAATTCATTGATTGGTGAGCTCAGTTCGACTCGTACATCATACAGGCCGCAAAATGGTACATACATGTGGAGGCAGACAAAAACATGATTCTCAGCCTCACTCAGGGATAGTCAAGGAACCAACCTGACTCTGATGATCAATGCAAGGAAGCAACAGAGAAAACAAATACAATCCTCTGCTGACCAATGCTCTGATAAAAGGCAAAATGTTGGAACAACAAGGTTTTCTGTGACTTAGACTTGCATTTTCCAGTCTCCATTCAGGAATATTGGGTGCAATTCGTCCAGTACCCAAAAGGTTGGACTTCCAAAAATGATCTTCCTTGGATGATAGCAACAGAACACAATTTTTCGAGTTCAGGGTTTTGAATGATCCATGGGTTTATCAGGGACCGAAAGTTCATCCTTGAGCATAAAGGACAGATCATGCATCTGAGCAAGCAACTGTTCCACACTTGTATTTGCAGGCTCTGTTTTATTAGTTGTCCATAATGAAGATAGCGAATCAACATCACCCATCTGCTGCGTTCCGTTTGTGCTGCACACATTTAACAATGGGACCATTTGAGATAAACATTATATTACATCGCATATGAAAGAGATCTCGCAAACAATCACCTAGCTCTAGCACATCTGAAAATGATTTCAATGACTAAGGAAGGTAAGGTCAACATAACTAGACATGTACTGAGTAATATACTGGAAGAGAAAGCTGAGTGGGGTAAACAAGTCCTCTGTGGACAATAGTTTTTCCCTGCACTCAACTAAACCTTAAGGTTCAATCATTAAAAACCAAGAAAACTAAATAGGGATCAAAGTTCAGAGAAGTGCGACAGCTTATGGCACCATGTCCCATTTCCAAAGTCCTACAGACCAGCATTAAAAAAAAAAAGGTCCTACAGACCAGTTATTCATATTTTATTAGAGGAACTACACGTGTTTCATTTCAAAAAAAATACTGTAATTCCCACTAATTAGGCAGAACAATTTGGAAGCTTTGAGCTTTGTAGCTTGGTCCTTGGGTAATCTACACATAATTTGAGCAATTGGACATTTGGACATGAGAACATATGCTATGGAAACCAGCTTCGTGTGCAAACTATGGAAACTACAATCAAGCCCACAGGATTTGGATCCAGATCCTGTGGCCTTAATTGGAGTTTCCATAGTTTGCATACGAAGCTGGTTTCCATAGCATACGTTGCCATTGGACATTATGAGAAATTACCCAGTTCTTCCCATACCATAAACAATAATATTATATCCTCAAGTGAAAAGGTTTACATGATCATAATCCATAAATGACTAACCTTTTCGAGTGGTCATCACATGGAAATGCTTTTGCTTCATTAGAAGCCTCTTTTTTATCCTTTAAGTTTTCGGATGAAGCTAACTGCAAAACACTCCCAAATTCCAGCCCTCCAAAAGCATCAGGCCTTGATGCTGAGGTTATATCAAATAATGAAGCATCTGAAGAAACTTGTAAGGTTGTTTGCCGTGGACGGGAGTTTTCGACATCTTGCCAGTCATCGAATAAATCATTATTTTGACTTATCTGTTCAAGGTTCTTTTCATTAGCATGACTTGAGGCCCATAAGTCCATAGTTTCAGCCTGTGAAGGCTCTTTCACAAGGTGGCCTTCCACAGGAATTTTAGTACTTATCTGTGCTTGATCAAAACTGGCAAAATCCTGCCATCCATCAGATGAGGCATTGGTTCTCCCAACATCACTGCCTTTAGATTCCTTGAAGTTACTGGTAAGCCACAAATCTAAGGAATCATTTTCTTTAGCTGGTTCAGGTGACACACTACTTGTTTCTCTCTCAAGACTAGACATGTTTTCTTGCAGATGACCTGATTTAGCAAAAAATCTTGCCAAACATCAAATGTGTCGCTTTCTATATTTGTTGATGATGTTTTTGCGGCATCATTGCTGCTGGCATTTGCCCACGATTGGACAGAAACACTTCCATCATGCTGCTCAAATGGAACACTTATCATTTCTGCACCGGTGCTAGATGAATTTGGCTTTGCTTGATCTGAACCAGTGAAACCTTGCCAATCGTCCAACATGTTATTTTCATTCACGGTACCAGTATTTGCTGGCTCCCTAAAATTTCCAATGAACCATGAGTCCATGTCTGCTTCTTTGTGACTGGCTTTTGGGACCTCCATCATGTTCCCAGTTTGATTCAACGAAGTGTCCTGGACTTGACCGGTGGTAGTAAAATCTTGCCAATCATCAAAAGAATCATTTGTTTCCTTAACAATTTCTGCAGTGTTTTGTGCGTCAACATTGCCCACAGGCCACAGATCAACATGATTAATTTCTGAAGAATGTTGATGTGAGACATTGCTCGTTGTCTCTTCAACTCCAACTTGTCTCACCAAATTTAGTCCGTGGCCACTTGTTGATCGATCCAAAGATGTCACAATATCTCTTCCTTGACCAGACACAGAAGCAAAAGCTTGCCATTCAGAGGAGTCTTCAATAACATTATTGGGTAATTCCTTGTTGTCTACTGGCCAGGGATCTATTACATCCTTTTCAGATGAATCTCTCTTTAAAGGTTCCTCCATATGTTCTCCTGCATTTGATAGGCTGCCCTGATTACCACTTGCTGTAAATTCTTGCCATTCATCAAAAGCTTCATCATCATTGACTCCAGTATCATCCCTTCCATGTAATTGATCAGTCTTAGCAAAATTCATGTGGGGAGAGGATTCAGTGAGCTCAGGAGCACTATTGCTCTCAAAGATAGGCTGGGCAACCTTTTGATTAGAAAGGCCATCATCAAATAATGAACCGCTTGCTGAAGCCAAAACTTCTGAATGATGTTCTACGATGGCACTTCTCATATTTGTTTCATGTTCAGTACCTACTATAGGTTTGATGGCAGTCTCTGAAGCTGGGAAACTAAAAGAGTCGGCCTCAGAAGAGCTCTTAAACACATCAGGTTGCTTGGAGTTTTCGGCAGCACTTTCTGAACTAGCAGACTGAAAATCAGCATCCCAACTTGCAAATGCTGGAGTAGCTTCAATCTGATTTGTTCTTTGAGAACTAATTAAGCTTTTAGATGCAGCATGAACCTCCAATCTAGATTCATTGTTTTTGCTATCAGTTCTTTTCTTTTCCTGCTCCACATTATGAGTTTGTGGAAGAGAAGCAGAAGTCGTCTCTTCTTTTCTTTCAACAAAAAATGAATCCACAGAAGATGATTGCTCCTTTGTTGTTGAACTTGCAGATGTTTCCTTATTTTCAGGGATGCAAGTGATTTTTAAGTCCAGTAGATCAGATAAGATCATCCCACTGTTTGGTGGTGGTGCATTCTTGCTTTTATTCAAAACTGTAGTGTCAGTATCGAATTCTACAAACTCCTGAATGAAAAAGGGAAGAGAGTAGAAAAAAATCTTCCATCAGCTATGAATTGATACGATTGAACTTCAGAAACAAGACTATATGTTTCCTGCCTACTTTGAATTTAAAGAGAAGAACTACGACAATAATATCAATACACATAAATTCACCACAGATCTGTCATACTGGAAGATTCAATCTTATTGGAAATCAGTCCATGATTACAATTTACACAAGATCAATGTCTGTTAAACCACATGGAGCGTGCATTCCATAAATGGCTTTTACAAATTAATGGATACCGATACAGTAATACACAGTGAGCGAGTGAGTGAGTGAGCAAGTAAGCACTACATGCGAATGGTGTAGTAGTCAAATATAGACAAACAGCTAAGCAGGTACACATGGATGGGTGTCCAACAATATGAAGCATTCTATACACCCAAATCCAATACTGGTCATACATATACAAAAACAAGATTTGATATACAAGTGAAGATTTTGTGTTGAATCAAGCCAGATATTTATATTCAACTATCAGATTCACTTTGGTACCAGTACATCATAGAGGATCTTAGACCCATAGGACTGTTGTATGGGGCTCCACCTACGAAAATCAGAGCGCCGCAAGGCGGCGGCGAATTTCAGCATGATCAAGGGGATTCAGCGCCAGAAGGAAGGCACCATCAGAAATTAGCAGCATGCCAATTACAAATAATTTAAATTAGGAGATTTGTTTGGATTATTCCCTATTGATCTTGGTTATTGGAGAATTTTGGTTGTAAGCTCATCTATATAATGAGCAATACTGAAGAAATAAGGGAAGCAAGAATTTGGTCTTTTTTACCCCTCTGTTTCTCTGTGTGTGCTCTGCTTCACCGTGAGTTCCAGCAGGAAAAGGCGAGGTCCTCACTGTCCCGTTGAGCATCACCACGACCACACACTCACCACCACAGCCAAGCACCCAGAGTAGTAAGTTTAAATTCTAGGTAAGAAAATGGTATCCGAAGGCCCTGTTCAGCCAGAGCAGATTCTCTATCAAACTACAAAGCGTGACTGGATGAATGAGCAAGTGTTTAAGGGTATTTGCCATGGCTTATTTGCAGTTTATGCCTTTTTCTAAGCAGCAAAGATCCCAAACACACAGCTTAAGAGCTTCTCCCATTTAACTGGTGAAGCGGAAAACCGGAGTAGCGCCTGACCCCAGTTTTTTTTTTAGCAGGTGGATTACGTAGAAGGCCCTTCCTTCTTTGCGACAAGCTTTCCTGACAGGTGGATCACACAGGTGAAAAGTGGCATAAAGTATAAACGCTAGGCATTCAAAGCACCATCCATTTTTATCTAGCTACTCCTATAAAATAAAAACAGCTGCTATGGGCAGCCAGTAAAAAAATTGGCTTAAAATAAAGCCTGAGCCAGGCCAAACAGAGCCTCAGAAGTAGCAGATGAAATACCAGTTTAGTAAGGAAAGTAGTAGGTAAATTTTTCATACTACTTAGAAACTGTGAATTTGTGCAAAAATGTGTACCCAAATTTATGAATAGAACTTGCTGCAAATTTTGTTTAATGCAATTTGATACTATGAAGAGATCCGGCAACTAGGTTGTTGGCAAAAGTACTCTAGAATGTGTCATTGTGAAGTTCTTGCACCCTGCCAAAAACTTCAGAGCAGGCCACTCAGCTATTGTGACTAACATGGCAAGCTAAACTAATTCAGAATTCACAGAAACTAGTTTTGTAACTTCAAAAATAGCACCCTGTAACCAATAAACTTCTGAGCAGGCCAAATCTCAGAACACACTAAAAAATTGTACAGGACATCTCACTCTCCGTCTAAGTCCTGGACCAACTGAAAGGGGAACTTTAATGAAACCAAATTAAAAGGGGATTTGCCAAGAAGGAGATAAATCCTTTGAATCAAACAATCAACAAAAATAGATAAACAATTGCAAGGGGAGTGGAAACAAAACTACAAAAGTTCTTGTTATAGTGTCTAATTAAACTTACATAAGCAACAACTTCAAGAAAACAGAGATGATAATATCCAAATTGAGTTAATACATTCACTTGCAGAAGTAGATTGGAACATGAAAGATGTAAGCATATGAAAGTCCAAATCTTACTACTTCTGGTTAATGTAGCATGTCTACTGCCTCATTATAATGCCTTATTTTGTATTACTGCGCTTGCCTCATAACTCAAAACCCTAGCAGCATATTTCTTCCATGGCTCTTGAATTCTGATCAAATCAAAATTTCTAAACATGTTGTACTATTCATACAGACCCATTGGCAACGGGCATTTCTCTAACTACTTGATACTTCTTAGTAATAGCACTGCATAATAAGTAAGTAAAAAAATGCAATAGCAATGTTGCAAACATTATATTCGAAGTTCTCCAGGACCAGGAGCATAACATCCTCTTCTTTCCCAAATGCTGTGGCTCAGGTTTGCTAGAAAGAAGAGCTCACGGATCCTAAGCAACAAGAATCAAATCTACAGATTCTTAGCGACACACAATGTAGGAAGGAAAGCTCACGGATCCGTCGAGTCCCAGCGAGCCGAGCAGCCCACCGGTAGGCCGCGCCGTCACGGAAGGCGATGCCGCCGCTTCCCCGCCTTGGGCCTCCTCCCCGCGCCTGGGGCACCCGCAGTAGGCGCAGAGGGCAGACTGCGCACCGCGCAGGAGCCCCCTCCCGCGGCCCCCGCAGCGGACGCGCGCGGAGCTCCGCGGCGCCGCCCGAAGTCGAAGGCTGCGACGGCGTCGGCGACGGAGGGGAAGGGAGGGGCGGGTGCATCTTGTACAGGAGGAGCGGAGGTGGCCTCGCGGAGCGCAGCACTGGAGGCGGTGGATGACAGCGGTGGGGATCTCCATCGGCGGGGAGGAGTGTGTGCAGTGGCGGACCTAGAAATTGAAACAAGGGTAGTCCTCATCAAAAAAAAAAATCTTACCCAATACAACAAAACTCAAAGAAAAAAATCGGTAAAATGACTATAAATTAACCAAAATTGGTAAACTTTTTTTTTTTTGCCTATACCTCTTAAAAAGAAATGCTATATTTGATTTCTTCTTGCCTCAAAAATCCTGAAAACTTACAAAAATTTAATTCAATTCTAGGCTCAAAGATGATGATCTACAATCCCTAATCCTTTACAATCTTATCAATAAACCTCTTTTTTACTTAAACTCATACTAATAGAAAAAATCATTCTTATCATGACAAAACACAAAAGTAAAGGTTTCTGCATTTCAAGTATTTGAGCATATTCAAGTACGAACTCTAAGGTTTGAGCAGATCTCGAAGGTTTTGAGCAGATTCGAGTACGAACTCTAAGGTTTCTGCATTCAAGTATTTGAGCAGATTACACGAAATAAATTGCTAAATTGCAGTGATTAGAAATGAATTGTCTTACACTTACAAGGTGAATAGTATAGAAAATGTTTGATCAAAATTAAAAAATTTGTATTATGTATACATGGATTTTCTAACAAATGAATTATCACTAAGAAAAAGCAATATTAAATACCTTTTACAGATTACACGAGAATTAGCTTACAGATTACAACAAATGTATCATGTACACAAAAGTACTGAGCTTTCAAAGACAAAGATTTAGCTTCCTGTACTTATGATCAAAAGTGAGAGGTACTCTGTGCTACAGCCTAGCTGTACCATGAATATGCAACTAAATAATCTATACAGTCTTGTGGTGTGGTTAGTGACGGACCTATAGTAGCCCATAAAGAATATAAACTATCTTCTCGGTTTGCATGATAACTAACATGCGCTGTAATACAATAACAACCTACAGGGTTGTTGCACTAATGAATAAACAAAATCGTAGATCCAGGGAAGGACAGAAAGAGGAACTAACAACCATTGCATTAAATCGATAGGGAAGCTTTTTTGAGACTCACGTTCGAAGGTGGCAAGGATCTGAAGGGCCCGGATCTGAACTAGTAAAATAACACAAAGTAAACTAGAGAATCTGTGAAGACGAGCGCACCTGAAGACTCAACAAATGTAGAGAACTTAAAGAAAAAAATTAAAGGTAATGGGACTCAATTAAAGGAAAAACCATCGCAACACTTTACCCTACATACTTCTATGTAGAGAATTTATTATTACCTTATTTTCCTATACCATCCAATCCAAAGCCGAGAGACGACCGTGGACTGCGAGGCGGAGACGGAGACTCCCCGTAGCAAGCTCGCGGCCACCTCCCTCCGCACAGATCTCGCCGCCGCCGTCCGCAGAGAGGCTCGCGCTGATGCTCCTCCGCCGAGATGCGTGCCTGGCTCGCCGGTTGCCGCTCCTCTCCCTTCGCCGAGAGGCTCGCAGCATCCCTCCGCGTAGATCTCGCCGCGGCCGTCGAGAAGAGCGCGCCGAGCGAAGCAGCCGTGCTCGCCGGTTGCTGCAGCCCGCGAGTGGGGAGGCACGGAGGCGGGGACGCGCGATGCCAGGGGCCGCGACCGCAGCTCGCGGAGTGGGGACTGGGGAGGCGAGACGCGACACACGGGTCGCGTGGGTCACGGGGCGGCGGCTGCTTTTTTTTTTTTTTTTTTTTTTTATTTTATCAACGGGCCGGCGGCTGCTGGTATAGTGTGGAGCGGGGATTGGGAATTTGGGTGGGGAAACCCTAGAACCCGAGCTATATACCTCTTCGATAGTGGCCCCACGCATTTCACGCGGGTATGGCGGGTTTACGGATCTTGAGCATGCTATTTCTTTTTACCCGTGAAGCTTTGCCCGTTGGGCACAACTCTTTGCTCGTGCCCGCGTGCGCGGGCACGGACTCACGCCAGATCCGCGCCCGCCGGGTCTCATGCCCGCGGGTACGCGGATATTTTCTACCCGTTGCCATCAGGAGCAACATGGCCAGTGTAGTGAAGTCGGTCGTGACACAGTGTCATCAGGCAGGCATCAGTGCAGCCGGCGTCACGGGCGCCCGGAGCTGTTGTATTTGCTTCTCTCCTCCGCCCGGTCTCTCTCTCTCTCCTCTGAGGTATCCTCAGGACGAGATCGTCAAATCCCATCAACCGGAACGCCATGTGCGGTTGCATTGCATTGGATTCTCACGGGCCACTACTCTCGTGTCCGTCTAGACACCCGGTACTCGTGGACGGTGGTAAAGCATCGTTATACTAGGAGCGGCGCATGCGTGTCCCCGAGCTTGGTGCGCAGCACCCGCACTAGCGGCGGCGCATCCATGTCCCCCGGCCTAGACGCGGCCCTCCCCCCCATGCGTGTCTCACCGGGCCAACGCCGCACTTCGTAAAACCCAGAGCGTGAACTACGTAGTAAGAGTATAGGAGAACAACCCGGTAGCACGCATCTCGATGAAGCTCGGGCCGTTGGATAATATGGGTTGCAACCCATAGTTGTTGGAAATAGCCCTTGCAACGCTGGGATAGGGTTCCCTTTTCTGTTAATGGGCTGGGCCTTGATTAGTTGCAGCGCTGATTAGTTGATTGATTACACCGATCAAGGTAGGATGATGCAGCCAGGCAGGGCTCATCAACAAAATTTTTAGGTGGGGCTAGAGTGGGGCTTCCTTTGTTGCGTAGCAGTAGGTGGCGCTTGAGCCCCAGCTGCCTGACCGCCAACTCCGTCGCTGGAAGCGGCATTCACGCTGGTATGGTGTTGGAGTCCTGGAAGGTGGACTGGACTTGCGTCTGAGAGATAGAGGCATCGGGCCAATTTGGTGGGCCGTGGTGCAAAGTAGTAAAAAAGTTTTGGGCCAAATTTCAGGGTAGTCCTGGGCCTACCTGGACTATCCACTAGGTCCGCCAGTGAGTGTGTGTGTTGCTGGGAATTCAGATCTCTCCGTGTCCGTTGGGGGCCGGGCGGTTGGGGTTGGCGCCGCCATCCTGTCTCTTCCCCGCGGCGTGGGACAAGTTAGCGGCCGACCGCCCGACAACCGGGGAACCTTGCTCATTCGCACCATGCCATGGTCCACAACAGTAAACACTGTCACATACTCCTATATATGGCCATGCAGCCCGTGGGCTGTTGGCCCGGCCAACAGCCCGGTGGCACGGCACGGCCCAATAGTGGCACGGCACGGTCGTCATCAGGCCCGGCCGGCACGCCCAATGCATCAAGCCGTGCCTCGGCCGCCGCTCAAGCCCGTGGCACGGCACGTGCACGGCCCGACCAAAGAGGCGGCCCGGTGAAGACCCGGTGCAAAAGCTCCAATACTAGCAGACCAATAGCCCAACAAGTAGCCCAGCACCACAGGCCCTTTGGCAGGCCAACAACAAAGCCCACAACGTCCCCTTCCTCAACCCTAACTTCACTACCCCAGCCCCATCTGGCCATCTCCTTAGCCGTCGCCGCACACTCTTCTTCTTCCTAGCCACTAGCGTAGCGTCCCAGGGTGCACTCCTCCACTCGCGTCGCATGACGTGCATGCCGGCATGCGTCCGCTCTCTCCTCCACTCGTGGCACCGATCTCCTCCTCCACTCGCGCGGCCGGCGGAAAATACCTCGAGGGCGAGCACGCCGGCGCCGGCCCCCGCTCCCTCACGCACTCCAGCCACCTCCCGGCCGCCGCATGCCGGCCGCTCCCGTCGTTATGCATGCGGCGCTATTTTCCTAATGCGCTGTCGGCGGGCCGCGAGGAAGCGCCGCCGCGGCTCTGCCCCACTTAATCGGCCTCCTACCCCGACGGAGACGGGCGACGGCGCGGACATGGGGGCGGCACGGGCGGCGCGGGCACGCCAAACGGCCCGCGGGCCGTCCGTGGCCAGTCGGGTCGCATCGGGCACGGGGCACGACGACATCTTGAGGCACGACGACACGCCGCCCGACGACACGAACGGGGGCCGGGCCGGCACGGCCCGTTGGACATATATACATACTCCCTCCGTCCCGCAATAGACTAGTTCTCGCTTTCGAGAAAAAACTAACGGTAATTATATGTTAAAATAGGATTAATATTTATATTACAAAATTAAATATCATTGAAAAGATAATTTGATCTAGTTTTTTTAACAAATTTATTTAAAGATTTAAATCGTGTACATATTTTCTACAAATCGAGTCAAACTTGTGGCACGAGCACCCAAAACTAGCGTTTAATTTGGGACAGATGGGAGTATCCGTTTGACACGTCGTTCGAAGTAAAAAAAACCTTTAATCGTGTTCTCTCGTAGGTTCGGGGTACAATGGAGAAAAAAAATAGTAGCTTTATCCGGCTCCGCCTACTGGACGTGAGCATATTTTAAGTGTAAAGCTGTTTTGTCAAACGGTTTATCAAAACGGCTTCAGCTCCACTGATGGAGTTGTTCATGGAGCCAAAGCCTAAAAAACAGATTCATTAATGGAGTGAGCCATGCCAAATGGTCCAAAATATGGAAGTAGTTGGCACTCGCATGTCCACAAACGCCTAGTCCCCTGCATGCTGTAATGTGAAAAAGGTATCCCTTCATTTATTCTCCCCTACGCTTGCCGCTCGCGTCGTTTGCTCACCCCTCGCAGCCCATCTCCACACCACCACCGCCCGGCTCGTCCCACACACGGCTTCTCCCACACCTCGCAGTTAGCGAGCACAAGGAACCCACCACCGCATGCACGGAATCCGCCCCGCCCCAACCTCGTCGGCCACCAACACCTCCCTCGGTGGCTAGCCCCCCCCCCACACCACACACACACCCACACAACCCGTCCCCACCAACCGCACAACATAGGGAAGCTATTTTTAACATTGAAAGAACAGCTAATGCAACAAACAAACAAAATGCTGCAACAAACGAAAAAGATATTGCAACATCGAAAAAAAATCTAATGTAACAAACAAATATATGAACCGCAACATCAAAAAATCTTTGTTGCAACATTCAAGAACATCCACTACGACATCATGGGGAAATCTGGCAAACGAACGAACGAAAACAATTATTGCAACTTCTCAAGAGCTACTACTATAAGATCAGAAAACGTTTGTTGCAATAACCCAAAAAATTAACAATTTCAACATTCCAAATGATGTGTTGCAACATTGAAAAAGAACCATTGCAACAACGATGAGATTTGACCCTCCCAGGGCTCATCCCATAGATCCAGAGGGGGGAGGAGAGGAGGAGGAGGCCCCAAATGATCCCCACCACCTACCTTGTCGAAGACGCACCATTGTTCTCCCTCTGGAAGCATGGAAGTAAGAGAGCGAGAGAGAGAACATGTATGGAGAGAGGCACGCTCTCCTCACTGGAAAGCCATCGCTATCGCCGCCGCTGTTGCCTCCACTCTGGTTACATAGAGGCACGCAGAGGTAACTAGGGGGGAGGGAGGGAGGGCGGCTCGCCGGCCGTCGTGGCATGGAGAGCGCCCATGGAGGGAAGTGTATGGGCGCCGCCGAAAGGAGCAGCACCATACGGGCGGGGAGTAGTTGGAAGCGGCAGAGGAGCAGCGAGAAAAAAGGAAGAAAAAGTGGAGATGGAGAGGATAAGGTTGGGGCACGTGTGATTCGGTCGGGCGACCGTGAGGTAGCATTACCGATAAAAATATCAACTCAAAACAAATTAGAGTTTTTATCGGGTCATATAAAATATCAACTCAATTTATTCCCCAAAATATTCAAATTATCTAATTTACCCTTACTTCCATTTTTTTGGTATTCTCTATAGAAAGCATGCAATTCTAGCTCCAACCTTTATTGAAGGTGTAATTGTATGTTTTTTTACTCATGTATCTTTTTTTTAGGACATATAGGGAGTATTTTTTTCTTAAAAAATGTTGGCAATAGCGAAAACAAGGAGAAGAGAAGGCAACAATTTACACGGTCTTACTACATGATTAACCAAACCCTCACTCGATCAACTAAGAAGCTAGGAATACAAAGCAACATTTGGAACTCGGTTAATCATGCACATGTGCACGTAGAGAACTACTCCGTCAAACGTCAAGGTAGTGTGGGAGTGTGGGATTTGTCATGAAAGATAACTATTTCTCTCTTTCTAGATATTTCATGCCATGTACATCCTAATTGCCTATACCAAGCACTAGACCTATATATTGAGGAGCTCGGATACAATTCCTGCCGAAAGCCCAAAACTATAGCGAACAGGCACTAGAGGCATAGATAGATGAAACATTGCCTTTAGGTCGTTGATCACAAATACACATATTTGGTTGTAGGTCCCAATGGTGAGCTTGTAGCTCATGAGCAAATCATATAAAGAACTGCTTTTCTTTAGCATGCGCTCTCCTAAAATTCGAATGGACTTTGCCTTGAAGTACTAGAAGGAACCCATGCACTGTGCTAGATAGGCCGACTTGAAGGTTTTTTTTTTTTTGGAACAAAAGCTTCATTACTCAAAAGAATTCATTACAATCAGCTTGCAAGTAGTGTTGTATGAAGCTAGGGGAAGAAAACCAAACATGAGTATCTAGAGAAGAAGAAGTAAAATGGGCATAAGAGTGCACTACAAATTTGCCTCCCGCCTTACATGATTCAACTCAAAGGAAGTGAAGGCTGAGGCTAACTCCTCTATCTCGTATTGAATTGTTGCAACTTTATACCGTTGCTTGGTCCTGTTTTTCCATAGCGAGATCACCTCTTGAGCGTCGGACTCTGCTATAAGAGCATCTCCAAAAGAAATTCTAAATTTCATGTTTCATATCTTTCATTTACATATCCACTTCATAAAAATTCTTTCTTCCCAATCCAACATATTCCAATAGACTAGCTATATCTTCAAGAAAAAGGAATGAAATTTAGAATATGCACTAGCTGTCAGCCTAACATGCACCAAGATAGCAAGGCAGGTCGGCTAGCCAAATTTAATCTACAAGGCTCACGAGATAGCACGTCGGATAGGATAGCAAACACATTGGCTATTGTGTTGGAGGCCAGTTTTCTAGAGTTTTTGCTAAAAATAGTACTAGCAAGTTTGATAGCAATTCCTCTTGGACATGCTCTAATGTGCTGAATTTCTACTCGATTGTGTCAACCGGTGATCCAACTAGAATGCAAAACCTTTGCCCGATCCTCTTTTAGGACTGTCTCCCTTCTCAACCAAATGTCCGTGGGTCTCGCATAGGTACAGATGTCTAGCAGCACGTCTCTCTCGGTCTCGGTTCAGAATGTTCAGATGAGCTTCCGACATTCCCTCCCTCCCTCCCCTCCAAAGGTCTCCCGTGGCGACGTTGCTCCTCCATTCTCTCTCCCTAGTCTCTCCTCATTCCTCTCTGCATTTTCCCATCCCCGCACTCCTCATTCCTCTCTGACGCCATGGGAGAAGCCCTGATAGGCAGGTTGGAGGCGGCGGTATCCCGGCTGGAGGCACTCAGCGGTGGGGCGCGCGGCGGCGGCCTCTCCGACACTACTGCATCAGCACAGGACCCGGCGATCTTGGCCTTCGACGACCTTGTCGCCAGCGCGCTCGGCAGGGTGTCCGCGGCCGCCAGCAAGATCGGGGCCGACGTCGCCGAGGTGACGGGATTGGTGGAGAAGGCGTTCTTGGTTGGGAAGGACCTTCTTGTCAGGACCAGCCAGACACAGGTGCGCCTCTTGTTCGTCTCAGCTTTCCTATCCTATCCCTCTGCGATTGACAGTGGTGAAGTCTGAAACCTTAACATGGTGCATAAAGTATTTGCGCATTTGATACATTTGTGGTTGATGGATCAATTGCCAAATAAATGTTTATGTATGATTTGGTACTGGTAGAAACCAACAATGGAGTCAGTGACGACGTTTATGGGGCCTCTGAATGAAACGATCTTGGAGGCCAACGCATTGGCGGAGGGGACGAGATCGATCTATGCCAACCATCTAAAAGTAGCAGCAGGTAGCCTGGCCTCTTTGGCATGGATTGGTTACACCGGCAAAGGTTGCGGTAAGTATCAACTGTCACGTTCCAACCTTGATTTTGGGGGTGGGGGGCTGAAACACATGCCGATGCATGTTCTGTTGCTGCTCATGTATGTTAAAGTGTGAGACTAACTGGATTGGATTGTGTATATCTCTTCAGGTATGCCTCTTCCGATTGCTCATGTAGAAGAGAGCTGGCAGATGGCAGAGTTTTACAGCAATAAGGTATATTACTCACAGTTGATGACCTTTCTAATATGATATTAAGGTTACCTCTGTTCCAAAAAAGAATGTCATTCTGGATATGCACCTAGACAATATGTAACGGGGTCAGGGATTGAAGGAGGACATGATCAAATGAATCCTTATCAGGTACCAAGTTCTATGACAAAAATGTGTAAACAATACTGTAAAACTCAAGGCTCCCATGAAAATGAAAATGTGAAACTCTGACCCGTCTCCATACTTAAAATTTGTATTCAAGAAAAATACACGTTTTATAAAACAAAAACTAAGTCAGAGTTAATTAACAGTTGAAAAGGACCACCAACTGCTCACTTAGCATAACACCATGTCTAACTAAGCTTGTTCAGATATTAACTTTAGTATACTTGATTTCCTAAGCATATAACAGATTTAATCTTACTAGTGTTGGATAATGATATCACAGGTGCTTGTGGAATACAAAAATAAGGACCCTGATCATGTGGAATGGGTTAAAGCGCTGAAAGAGCTTTTTACGTGCCCAGTTTGCGTGATTATGTGAAGAGGTACTACCCATTGGGTCCTGTATGGCAACCGCCAGGAAGTGCAACCAACAAAGCACCTTCAGCACCGTCTGTTCCTTCTACATCTCTTTCCATCTCTTCAGTCGCACCATCCAAACCAAAACCTGGAATGTCAGCAGTATTTGCTGAAATCAGCTCTGGGGAAACCAGTGACACAAGGTCAGCTTAGTATGAGTTTTCATTTATTTTTTGGTTGAAAAACTCGTACACCTGCCCAATTCATCATGCACTAAAATTATATTATGGTTACTGTTTCACCTTCTTGTTATATGTACAGGCCTCAGGAAGGTAACTGATGACATGAAGAGCAAAAATAGAACAGACAAAACCGAGTCGTAGCTGCTGAAGGAAAACAAACTCGCAATGCACCTTCCTTTAGCTCAACTAAAGGTCCTGCTAAATTGGAGCTCCAGATGGGTCGCAAGTAATTGTTCTATTCCTTCCTATCCAGAAATGCGAATAAAACATCAATGAAACAAGCTCACTTGATTACTGCCGTTCTGTATCAGATGGGTGGTTGAGAATCATGTTGGGAATAAGAGCTTAGTTATTGAAGATTGCGATACCAAACAGTCGGTGTATGTATATGGATGCAAGGATTGTGTGCTGCAAATCAAAGGTACTTTCCCACCAAAGTGCTATGAATAAATCTTCATTCTTTTTTAAGAGAAAACAATAACCATCCAAGCGTATATGCGGACATCATTGTGCAGGGAAAATGAACAACATAACAATTGATAAGTGCACCAAAGTAGGAATCTTATTCAAGGTACATCTGTTGACAAATCAACGCACAAACTTCCAGGGAATTTTTATTGTTTCATTAACTTGTCATGTATTGTTCTCAGGGGGTTGTAGCGGCTTTTGAAATTGTGAATTGTAACAGTGCAGAGGTCCAATGTGAGGTAGATTTCTTCCAAACATATATAAATAGAAGCGCTCCCATGCTCTGTGATTAAGATATCATATTTACTTGCATCAGTTGATGCAAATATCTTCTTATGCTTTATAATGGTACTACAGGGCTCGGTTCCGACTATATCAATAGACAACACATCTGGCTGCCAACTTTACTTAAGCAAGGAATCTTTAGAGACATCTATAACAACCGCTAAATCAAGTGAAATCAATGCTCTTGTTCCAGATGCAAACACTGACGGTGATTGGGTAAGTACTCTACTAACTTCTTTGATTTAGCGATTGAGGATCTCCTATTTTACTTTCAAAGTCAGAAATGAATTACAATGGATGGAACAAAAGTTGATTTTAATTCTGTTTTTGCTCTTTTGTATTGTCTAAAAGACTGGCAAAGCTCTTGCCATCCTTTTCTAAAAAAATTAACTACTGTTTTTCAAGTCCCTCAATATTTTGTAACTTCATACCACCCATAACTTACACAACCATTCTGGGAGAATATGGAGAAGTTGAATTGAAAGAAGACCATAGTTGCTTTTTTATCTAATATATGTATATATATACGCTGGTCTTGAGTACTCTTTCATTTTGCTAAACTGTTGCAGGCCGAGCATTCCTTACCCCAGCAGTATATTCACGCGTTCAAAGACGGACAGTTCACGACATCTCCAGTGTCTCATTCTGGCGCTTGATTGTCTGCACGGTTGCCGTTTGTTATTTTCGCTTGTTTGCATCAGCTAAGCTTACCTGCCATCTGGACTTGTATTTTGTAGTTAGCAAGGTAATTAGATAATAGAACAAGTTGATCTCTTGACTCACTTATTGGGCTGTTTCTTCTTCCTCTCCTCATTATTAATTAAATCCTAGATGTCCGAATCTTTCAAAACAAAAGTATCCTTTTGCTGCCCTAAGTTGTGACAATGTCATTCTGACATTAATCAAGATCATACATAATCTTTTCATCTCAGTTAATTGTCTGTCACTTTCAATCAAAGCAGTAAATGTTTACTAGTCAAGTACTCAATCTTGAACTTTCATTTATCTAGATAACATGTCTTGTACATGGTAATGGTTGACTTCTTCTCGTTTACACCGTTTTCTTTATATCCTTTTTTAGCTTGTTCAGCATAAATAAAAACTGAATAAAACCGGGGTCGTTTTCGTATAGAAAGAACTAAGGCCCTCAGGGGCATCAACACGATGATCCGTTGGAAAATCCAGAAGCCAGCTTTGCTCTCAGATCCTTCCTCAAAATCTTGCCAGATGGTGCCTTGGGGATAGCCTCCACGAAGAAGATTTTGTGCAGCCTCTTGTAGTACACCACCTGTTTCGCTACGTACTGTTTGATCTCGTCCTCGGTGATCTCGGAGCCGCCGGACGTCACGACGAACGCCACCGGGATCTCGCCGCAGGAGTCATCCTTCATTCTGCATCAGACCAAGTATGAAGAGAACGTTGTTCAGAACCTTTGCAAATGGACCGAGAATGCGTGGGAAGGCCGGTGAGGTAAGGTAGCTACTTACGGGACGACGGCGGCGTCGGCGATGCTGGGGTGGGCGATGAGCATGGCCTCGAGCTCCGCCGGTGCGACTTGGAACCCCTTGTACTTGATGATCTCCTTGAGCCGGTCGACGATGAAGATCTCGTCGTCGTCGTCGATGTACCCAATGTCTCCGGTGTGCAGCCACCCCTCCGTATCGATGGTCTTCGCCGTGGCCTCCGGGTTGTTGAGGTACCCTTTCATCAACTGCTTGCCCCTGATGCAAATCTCCCCGGGCTGGTTGCGAGGGAGGGACAGCCCGGTCTCCGGGTCGACGATCTTGAGCTCGGCGTTCCTCACCACCGTGCCGCAGGCGCCGGACTTCACCGGCAGCGGCTCCTTTGCAAACGCCATGCACATTGAGAGCACTGGGCCTGCCTCTGTCATCCCGTACCCCTGTCCGAGCACGGCGCGAGGGAGCTTGGCGCGCAGCAAGTCCTGCAGCTCCTTGCCCATGGGCGCGGCGCCCGAGATGAGCATGCGCACCGAGGAGAGGTCGTGGCGGTCGATGGCGTCGCTCTTGGCCATCGCCACGGCGATGGTGAGCACGAGCGGGACGATGGTGATGCCGTGCCGCTTCACCAGCTCGAACATGCGGAGCGTGTCGAAGCGCTTCATGATCACGAGCGCGGCGCCGGCGCGCATGCCGCACAGCAGGATGGAGTGCAGCGAGTAGACGTGGAACATGGGCAGCACGCAGAGCACGACGTCGTCCTCCCGGAAGTGGAGGTTCGGGTTGTCGCCGTCCACGAGCTGCGCCACGCTGGTCACCAGCCCGCGGTGCGACAGCATCACGCCCTTGGGCAGCCCCGTCGTGCCGGACGAGTACGGCAGCGCCACCACGTCGTTCGCCACGTCGATGATCGCCTCAGGCAGCAGCGCCGAGTCGTCGCCGGAGGAGGCGAGGTCGGAGAAGGAGACGCAGCCCTCGGCGCCGTCGCCCGTGGCGACGACGGTGACGCCGGCGAGCCCCCTGCACCTTGCCGACGAACGCCGGCTCGGTGATGACGACGGTGGCGCCGGAGGCCGCCGCCTGCTTGGCGATCTCGGGCGGGGTGTGGAGAGGGTTGGCCGTGGTGGCGGCGGCGCCGAGGCGGGAGCACGCGAGGAACGCGAGCGCGAACTCCACGGAGTTTGGGAGCAGCAGCATCACCGTGCCTCCGCCGCGGACGCCGAGGGGCGGCGCGCATCCCAGCCGCGACGCGGCGCGACAGCCGGTCCACGTCGCCGAACGTGAGCGTCTCGCCCGTCGCGCCGTCGATGAGGCACGCGCGGTCGCGGCGCTCGGCCAGACGCTCCAGGACGTAGTCGTGGAGCGGGAGGTGGTCCGGGATTGCGATGTCGGGAAGCGTCGACCGGAACACCGTCGTCTCGGCCTGCGGCTCCGTCGTCGTCGGCGACACCATCTTCTTCTTCCGATCCGGCGGAGGTGGAGGCCGGTGTGGGGCGCTGGAGGCTGGAGCTTCGTGCAAGAGCTGAGAGCCTTGCTGCTTGCGGGTTGGTGGCGCTGGATCGGAGCTCGGAGCTCCTGGGAAGTGGAAGGAGCTCCAGAGGATCTGATATAGGCGCGCGCTGGTGTTTGGTGGGGAGCTGAAACCTGTAGCGTTTCATCATTGGACGACGACCGGATCAGGTCTGGCTAGAGTCGGGTGTTTAGGCTGGTGAAATATTTTGGGTTGAAATTTCTTGTAGAGACTTTTTTGTTTGTATTTGGTAATTAGTGTCCAACCATGTACTCTTAAAAAGATTCGCCTCGCACTTTTCAGCCCAAACTGTGTAATTAGTTTTTTATTTACCTACATTTAATGCTCTAAAAATACGTTAAGAGATTTGATGTGACAGGGAACTGTAGCACTTTTTGGTTTACTGTAGGAGCAACTGAACACCCTAGTCGAGTCGACTTTGGCCTTAGGGTGTTCTGTGTTCTCTATATACATACAGTATATTAGTCAGTGATATTAGATGTCCAGTCCTAATAGAACCTGATACGTAATCAAAGTATCAAACACGGCTTAACGTCTACTTATAAAACAATACACATTGTATTAGGTCTACACTTATTCGTTACACGTACCCTCTGCGTCTAAGAAAAAAATGCAATTCTTGAATAGTGTCATGGTTTAGTATGTTTATAAGTTTGATTAACTACAAAGAAAAAAAGTATCCATATTTATGATATGAAACAAATATTATTAGGTTAATTAAAAATGTATTTTTATCATAAATTATTTCAAAGGCATAAATGTGAATAATATTTACTAGAAATTTGGTTAAACGTGAACTACTTTTGCTGGGACATAACACGTACTCCCCTCCATGCTCAAAAAAAAAAAACTTGACGTTTAAGATAAGGTTTGGGTCCAACATTGAGAATATAAATCATCAATAACTTTTTACGTAGTTGAGTTTGCAAACGTGAAACCTATTTGAATAGATTTGTCTTGAAAAATACTTTCATAAAATTATACATATATCACTCTTCTATAAATATTTTTATAATAACAAGAGGTCAAAGTTATGCTTTGGAGACCATGTCATTTGTCCCAAACGTCAAGCTTTGTAGGTATAGAGGGAGTAGTTGCATTGTTTTCTGTTTGCTAGCACGTAACACATAGTTGCATTGTTTCCAAACCAAGGGAGTATTCTATATAGAATTCTACTTTATTTGTAACCATATGTATTTGTACATTTAATACCCATTTTATTCAAACCTAAACTCATAGGTATTCCATCCATTTAAATTATAAGACATTCCAAACTGATATTTTTAGATTGACTTTTAATTTCTAAGAAAATATTTTTATAAATGGATTCATAATCACCTAAAAAAAGTGGTTAATTTATAGAGAAATTTGGTAAACTCGGTTACATCCATCTTTAAAAAAAAGCGGTTAGAGGGGAGAGGCCTTGTCGTATTTCATTATCCATTATCATTATGAATAAAGCGATTCTTAAGCTATCGAAAAAAACCCCGAACCTTGGCTATGCCAGCAAGTGGAGTTTTAGTACCCTCAGCCTAAAATTAGCTCCTACGTGGATTCAAACTCAGGAGAGGTGCCCCTGGAAAGCACTAACCAATTAAGCTAGAGTCCTTTTAACATTCTGTTTAATACATATGATTAGATCCATCTTAGATGACTTAACCATTGGTTAAAATATGTATACTATAATAGTGTGCCATTGATTTAAGATCCTGTTTAATCTTATATGGTTAAAGTTTAGCCAGACTGCTTTAGCTATCAAGACTTCCGACAGAAATCTAAAGTGTCGTCCAAAATTTAGACAACCTCACAAAAAATTATAAATTGAAAGTTTTGGTCCTTAACTTTAACCGCTAAAATTAGATCAGAGAATCCACCGACATATAGACACCTTCACCAAATTTTCCGCCTACCGTGCAGCTGCAACGGGACTGGCGGTCAATGGACCAGCTCTATGTTTTTCAAAAAATGGACCAGCTCTATAGGAACGAAGAGGCCGGTGTGGTGAGTATTTTGACCAAGCTAGGGCGTCTGGCGCCAACTCTGACCGGCTCACTCCTCACCAACCCTGAGTGGGCGTGGGAAGCATTTACGGGCCGGGCGGGGCGCGCGCCCTGTGCATCGAATCGAGGCCGGGGGCCGCCGCTCGCTGGCGGGAGGAAGGCCGGAAGGGCGTCTCGGCGTCGCGCATCGTATCAGCGGCGTGGACTTGCCGCGTGCTACTACTTGTAGGTAGCTCGGTGCTCGCGGGGTGTTCGGATAAGCGCCTTGGCCAATCGTGCCCGTCCCGAATTGGTGCTGCATGAGTCAAGCACGTGTCGTGCGGCTCCAATTTTCTTCCTGTGGCTACCAAGTACCAACCCACTTTGGCTCCTCCTTTTTCATATTCTACACACGTAACTCGGCATGCTTGTTGTCTTTTTTTTTTGAGAATTGCATGCTTAAAGCGTTGGGAAGGAGAATGCATGCGCACTCTTCTCGCACGCAGCTATTAAAATTTATCCAGTATAGCGAGAAGAGTGTTCAAGTCGATCAAATTAGCATTGCAAACGTGCAAAACCCAGTATTCCTACTGTGTTCAGTCCTTTGGAGTGCTTTCAAGGAACTTTGGCTGCACAGTGAGCAGTGATCACTCATCAACAAATGAAACATGTATGAGTTTCTTTAGGTTCATTTGTGGTCATATTTGGGAAAAGCAGTTTCCATATTTGGTCTAATACATGCATGTACGAGTTTCTTTAGGACGTCTCTAGTGGTGTGTTTCAAAGCAACTTATGGGATTAGCGTGTGTTTAGTTGGTGAAATATATTGCGTTTGGCTATCAGTAGCACTTTTCGTTTGTATTTGGTAATTATTGTCTTACCATAAACTAACTAGGCTCAAAAAAATTGCCTCGCACTTAACAACCAAACTATGCAATTAATTTTTTTTTTATTTACCTACATTTAGTGCTCCATTTATACGTAAATAAATTTGATGTGACAGTTATTGTAGCACATTTTAGGTTGCTTTTCACCAACTAAACATGGCCTTATTTTTTTTTTTTGCGATAAAGAAAAAATTCCATTGATACTAAAGCAAGTTACATCCTCTCATTACAAAAAGTAAACCAAACTACTCTACCTCCATTGATGGGAGACAAGAAACCTTGAAAAAGCCATAAAATCCACCATCTAGGATCATCATCCCAAACGGATATGCCACGGACGCAAGCTCCGATCTGAACGAACAGGGCCATCTCACCATCCACCACCGTCATCCTCATACCCATCACTTTTGCAAAAGAGAAGTAACCTGCTAAAACTCCACATGCGAACATAATGAAATTGGCGCCGCCGATTACGTCGTCGAACTCATCGTCGTTGCCTTCACCAGATTCGTCATGAGAGAACACAAGTCCAACCGACATCCGGATAGATATCGTTGAAAAACTAAATCTCACTAGCCCATCGCCATGGCTGCATAGAACCACAAATGAGACAAAAAGAAGGGCCGGAGTACCTTATTCTCCATCAATGGTGATGTCTTCGCCTTGCCATCACCGCCGAGGAACAACCTCCTCCATTGCTCCATCGATGATCTTGACGACGCCTTACGTCGTGGTCAATCTCTTCGATTGGATCTTCGGAGAAACTTTAACCCTGAAGACTTGATCTACTAGAAAAAAACTTATTAAAGACGATGGATCCCCACTCCCTTCAACCCCCGGCGTGATGCCGGAGGAGGAGGGAGGGGGACCAGCGGTGGCAGGAGGCGGGAGCCGGCGGCGGCACCCCTAGGGTTGAGGCGGCGGCGCAAGTCACTTAAATTAGTAAAGTTAAGATTCTCTTGTGACTAAACACGGCCTTATTAGGTATGAGTAGATGCAAAGACCACTGCCGCAAAATGATGCATGGAGTGTGTCAGGCCGACCACCAAACATGAGCCGATTCATACACGTGCACGTATGGCTCAAGAGAACAAAATATTTTTTATTTGATTGTGTGGATGGAGACCCACCACTCGAGATTCAATGGAATCGAGTCATGTTGCATCCTCCTTTTCATATTCTACATCATCGACAGGCAACTCGGCACGCTTTAATGCGTTGGGAAGGAGAAATATTTTTTATTTGATTGTGTGGATGGAGACCCACCACTCGAGATTCAATGGAATCGAGTCATGTTGCATCCTCCTTTTCATATTCTACATCATCGACAGGCAACTCGGCACGCTTAATGCGTTGGGAAGGAGAATGCATGCACACAATTTATTAATTTATCCAGTAGCGAAAAGAGTGTCCAATTTGATCAACTTAAGTGGTTTCAAATAACTTAGGCAGCGATGAGTACTCAACATGTAATGAAATATGTTTTGGTTTGTTGTCATCTGAGTGTACTATTCACTTCTTTTTTTTTTTTTTTCTTTTCCTAACTAGATAAATGCCCGTGCGTTGCAACGGGAAAAAAATATCATTCACTTTTTTTCTCCTTCCTCCGTGATCAACAATTCTCATTTGCTTTGGGCTTCAATATGTTACGGCCATATAATAAATCCTCTGTCAACAAGAGGTCCGATCACCGACAAACTTAAGTACAAGAACGCTGAAGTTGTTTAGAATTTTCTGTTGTCAAATAAGGCCAACAACACTCCAATCTGAAGTTACATAAAAACCTTATAAAATAAGCATTTTAACCCAAAGCTTAGAGTGCACATGTATTTGTCCCATGCAAAGCCAAAGAAAGCTTTAGAGTTTATGGGTGCTTTGTTGATCGATTCACTATTATAGGTGTTGGAAGGTAGCAAGCACTACAAGGCTATCTCATTTTCAAGTCACATGCATTGCATGAAAAATTAAGTTAACGGAAAAACAAAGCGTGGTACAAGCATCCTCCCATCACAAGCCTTATGCGGTGACAAAAACACATGCTTCTATCCCATCTCGTACAAATGCTTCACATGGAGTGATGGGAGTACAACTCATAAGAGAAAAAAAGCTAGCAAGGGCGATATCGCCTCTTAGGTGAGCACCCTCCACAATGGAGGCAAATGTGGCATTACACCGAGTCGTTGTCTGTCAACAACAATAAAATGAGTCTTGTGGCGGAGGGAACGACTTCTACGAAAAAATTATAGGTTATGTATAGATATGGTTTATGAACATAACACATTTGGAACAAGCTCACAAATTCGATGGGGAAGAGTAATGGAAATACGATTATTAGGTATCATCTTCAAGCTATTTAAGTTGGATCCAATCATCCCAGAAACTCATGGTGCAAATTATCCCGAAATGATACAGACAAAACAAAGTTATCATATCATGCAACATGAGGCTAAGTGTAGTAGTGACTACACAGTTAGCTAAAAGCATATGTCATATGGTTATGAAACTGTCAATTATAATTATAATTATAAATTATAATGGTTAGATGCAAATTACTCTTACCAGGAGCAAGAAAACATCATAAAAATACATGTTTCAATTTTAAAAGCACTAATAATCGAAAAAAGAAAAGACAAAAGCATTCTGCAAAGTAAACACAAAACTTTGCATTTAATCTAAACCCGTATTTGTAAATCTATCTAGAAAACATACCAATCGCAATTATAGGTGCTATTTTGTGGGGTGATATTACTGGTTTAATATACAAGAATTAAATTCCTATTTTTAGCTAGCGCGTGTGGCATGCGGCGGTTGGTAGACTGATTTGCACTCTTAATCACGGGAGCGGGGTGATTAGAGCCGGGCGGGGTGTTTAGCCGGGGTGAAAATTTCTATTTTTAGCCGGGCGGTGTTTTATGCCGGGTGAACGATTCCTTTTCTAGTAGTAAGATAATAATTCCTTTGTTTTCCAAGAAGTTGGGCTTTCGCTGTGGAAGTTGGGCCTTTTTCATGCATCGGTTGGAGCAAGCCCAGTGGACCTGTTGTTAGCAATTCGGTGTGGGCCCTTGAAAAAAAAAAAAATCTACTCCCTCTGATATGTACGTATATAGTGCATTTTAGAAATGCTAAGACAAATTAAGAGAGAGAGAAACACGCATGCACCTCATTTTATTATTTCTTAACCATAATCTATCATCAACGTGATTAATAGTGATTGGTTGATAAATGGAAAATATTCAATATATACCTTTCCCCTTGGAATGCATTATATTAAAGACAAATTTTGAATACTTGATTAGTGCAACCCATATTTGGCATCAAGCACAGCTGATCATTCACTTCTGCTCCCCATGCACGTTGCCTACATCTTTCATCTTCATCGCTGTCGTCGTCTGCCACTGCCACTGCTGCACCGCGCACCGTCCTTCCACTTGGAGCAGCCTATTTTTGCTTTTTGGGAATTACCAAACAGAACACGTTAACTACTTTAGCTCCAGCGTATGAACTCACTTTCGATAGGTCCCATGTGTAGAGCAACTCCAGCCACAAGCCCCAAATCAGACCCCTATTTTTCTATTTAGGAGGCATCCCTTAAATTTTAAGGGCTAAAATTAAACTCAACTCCAGCCACAACCCCGAAATCGCCCCCCTATCTCGCATCGTCACAGCGGTCTTCCAGCTGCCCAGCGCCGCCCGCCGCCGTCCTGGCCTCCGTTCTGCCCGCCGCCGCAGCTACCTCCACCTGCTCCGCCCAGAGCCGCCTCTGTCTCTACCTCCTCCGCCCAGCGTCGCCTCCTCCTCCCGCCGCCGCATCGCTGCTGCTCCACGGTGAAGTATGGCGGCCTGAAGCGCGACGGCGACACCGAGTTCTCTGCGGACGAAGGCGAGATCACGGAGGTCACTGTCAAGGGAAGCTCCATGGAGACCATAGAGATCAAAGCCTGATATGGCAGTGTTGTCAAATCTGATATGGCATGTGTTTTTGGTTTTTTTTTTTTTTGTCATGGCTGTAAAGACATGGCTTGTCAAAGATTCACAAGAATCTGAATGCACTTGTCCTGGCTTGTCAAAGGTTCACAGCCAAACTGAACAAGTTCATGTTGTGAGCCAAACTGAACAAGTTCATGTTGTGGTTCACTGAATGCGGTTCTGTTGAGGATAGGTCTTTCTGTATTTTTCTGTTCACTGTATTTTGGTATCACCAGCTTATAAATGACAGGAACACCTTTCTGTGGAATGCAAGAGCTGCATGCCCATTTGATTTCTGAATGTTTGTCTCATCAGCTGAATGGTTCAGCTGCATGACCGTCAAGGAAATAATATGCTATTTCACTGAATGCAATTCTATTTCAGAGAACCTGAATGCACCTTGTATTTTTCTGGAATGCAAGAACTGCATGTAAATGACAGGACCACCTTTCTGGAATGCAAGAGCTGCATGTCCATTTGATTTTTGAATGCTATTTTTCTGAATGACTCATCAACTCCTAAATATATCAGTTTCAGACATGCTGTAGTGGGCAAGATGTAACCAAGTTTTTTTTTTTGAAAAAAAAAAAGCCACTGTGACATCATGTGAACCAAGTTTCAAAGAACCTGAATATTTCTATTGCACACGTACTTCCAATTGAGTATTAATAGGTTGCCAGATTATCTATAATACTTAAAACCTTCACGGGAGGTATGCTCTGTCGAGTTACAGGTTAAAAAAAACTACAGGTGAACCAATTAGTGACAAGTGCAATTGACCAGATTGTTAAAAACATGTATTTCCATATCTGAACTTTAGACCATATCTGAACTACAGCTGTTAAAAACATGTATTTCCATCTCGCAGTTAGTGACAATTTCAAAAGAGCATGTATTCCTGTGCTTTTCAGAGAAACTAAAAATAAGGTCATATTGGAATATTTCTGAATGCAGTTCTATATATGAAACTGATCATACATTCTGCAATTTGATAACACAACTTGATAATTTAGTAGATACAATCGCAGTTGCAAATTTTAAGCATCATTCTTCCAATCCGAAATAATTTGAACTGCAGAGCAGTCTGACATATCCCACAGAAAATTGGGAAACCCTTGGAAGATTAACTGCTGCAAATAGAATCCTTTTGTAGATTCATGTGATGATTCATAACTATGGATTTAAGGTGAAACTGAATTGCAATCAGGAGAATGAAAAAATTCAGCTTGTTTCAGAGGACGGTATTGCAATCAGCACTATATATATAGTTGCTTGGTTCAGAGAAACTGAAACTTCACAAAAATTCAGCTTGTTTCAAACTGATCTTGTTGAGTACAGTTAAACGAATAAAGAAAGTAGGAACCTCAACCATCTTCAGTGAACCAAGTATGATAACAGTAAGACTGAACTATTGATGCCCAGCAAGTAGCCTTCTCTTGTATTATCGGAAAGAAAAATTACTAGAAAAAATGCACACCAAGCTACTCAATACACCAAGGAACAGACTGGTGCACTGAATACATGTACCAAATACAAGACATATATTGACTGAATATTCATTGAACACGTTACTGCTGTGCTGCTGTTGTCGCCGGCAAGGCTCGGGCCAACCAGTTCGAGTTTGCTGCTGCTGCCAGCCGCCGGCAAGGCTCAGGCCGGCCTCCCCGGAGCTGCTAGCATCAGGAGAATCTTTGGTCAGCGGCTTCCGGCCAAGGCCGCCCACGAAGCAATTCATGGAGAAGGAGCGCGTGATGAGTTCCTGCGGGGCGGCGCCAGTCTTGGTCGGGAACCTGCAGGACCTCCCGTACCAGACCCTCCCCGCGGCGTCGTCGATGCACCACTCATCCCCGAGCACTTGCAGATCGCCGTGGTCGTCACGTGGGAGCAGGTGGGCAGCTGCTTGAGCTGCTCGGCTGGCGCGAACTCGCCCAGGCACACGGCGCACTCGGACGCGGACGACTCGTTCCCCGGCGGCGGTTGTACCTGACGAAGTGGAGCGCGGCGTCGATGTCCGGGTGGAGCCAGCCAGGGAGCTCCGCGGCCTCGTGGTCGGTGAAGAAAACCGCGGAGACGCGCTCCACCATGCGGCGGTCGTCGCGGCGCGAGCGGTGGAGGGGCCTGACCCGGTGATTCGCGGCGCGCCGGCGGGTGGAGACGAGCGGCGGCGGCGGCGCGCGCGTGCCAAGACGGGGAAGGGGAAAACTGAGTGGGACCCACTGATAGGGGGCTGCTGGGAGTGGGGGCTTGAAATTAAAATTTGGGGTGATATAGAAAATAGGGGCTTTTGTTCTGAACTTCCACCTGGAGTTTATTTTTTTTAACAAACCCCTGAATTTAAAGTAGGAGCTCAAACAAGGGGGCTCCACCTGGAGTTGCTTTAAGTAAAAAAAATATCTCGTCTTCCCATTCTCTTCTAGCACCGAGTGCAAATCAGAGCACTACAACTACTCTGTAAGATGGTAGAAGCTCTGGTTTCTGTGGGATTGGATAGAAATCTCCTTGAGCTGACATGGGGATTCGCTTAAGAACACATTTTTTTTTAATAATATATACTTTCCTGTTTTAAATTATAGTTATTTTAGTTTTTCTAGATACATTGATTTTATATATGACTAAATGTATAGCAAAACCAATATATCTAGAAACGCTAAATTGAACAACAATTTGAAACGGACGGAGTACTTAATTTTTGAAAACTTTTGACTTCGACTCCTCTCATTAAATTCGGTTTGACATTAGATCTCGAACAACTCAAAAGGCTAATAATAGTACGTTACTTAAAAAAAAACTGGAAAATAAGAGTTTACAAACTTGGCTCGTTATCGACTCCTTCGGTCGTTCCATCCTAGGAGCCCCGGATGCGTCAAAGAGTCAAGAGCACTGTTTGAAGCGTTCAACGTTATCTGTCACGTGCGGGTTCGTTGTACCGGGCCTACAAGGCATCTCTGAGCACTGACTTGTGGCTACTGCCGACGTCGGTAACATGCTGACCGCGTCCTTTAGGGCCTGTTTGGTTGCCGCCGCAACCGGCCACGCCGCCCCGCTGTGGCGTTACAGTGTCCGTGGCGGACGATTCGTCCGCCACACTTCGCCACGGCAGCCGCCGCAGCTTATTGCTATCGGCAGCAAGCAAAAGCGACGTCAATGAGAAAACGACAACAAAGATCGTTAGTAGTAGCCGGGCCGCCGTCCCTACGTGATGTACCCGCACCCACTCTTTTTCTCTCATCGCACCCACTCTCCCTGCTGCCGTCCCTACATGTACATGTACTGCTGTCAGATCGCCGTGAGCGCAAGGCGAAAAAGACAATCAGAAGGCGTGGCGAGCAGCGGCGCCATCCAAACAACTGCACACAAGCACCATGGCGGCCGCGAGCGTGGCACGGCGAGTTGCGGCCGTGAACCAAACAGCCCCTTAGTAGACTACACGTGTGAGCTGTTTTTTTTAAGAGGTGGTCAGTGTCAAAAGCAATATTATCATACCTATTTTCATGTCCAACTCAATGCTAATGCTAAGGTTTCAACTAAACACACATTAAACATTGGCATTATCAGACCCGCACAACTAGGGTGGCCTGGGGCTACCGGACCTCAAGATCCTCGGCTTCACTCTACGCTACGATGGGAATAGCTTCTATGCACACAACTAGGGTCGTCGACAACATGTTTCAGGCCTCAGTTACTATCCAGGTGAGCGACGACAAGTCGACGCGTTGGTGGACATATGCCTAGCTCCCGGACGAAGCAATTTGTTCCTCCATGCCTAACCTGTTCCGCGCGGTAGGGTGCTATAGGCGTGGTCGGTCTGTTCATGATGCTCTTAACAACCGACAATGGGCGAGGGACATCACTAGTGCCCACACCGCTGCTATGTTGGCCGAGTACGTCCTTCTCTAGGACAAGGTTGACGGCGTACAACTGCAGAAGGGAACCGGTTCATTTGGAAGTGGTCGCCTGACGGAGTGTACTCCAGTTCATCCGCCTACCAAGCCTTCTTCGTCAGCTCGACCACGATGGCCGGAGCAAAGGAAGTGTGGCAGGCTTCAATGCCGCCAAAGGTCAAGTTCTTTTCCTAGCTCGCCTTGCATGGAAGACTCCGAACGGCTGTGAGGAGATGGTGCCATGGTCTGCAGCCTTCCGTATATTGTGTGCTATGCTCCCAGGAGGACGAGTCCGTGGACCACCTCCTGCTCTCGTGCGTGTACTCCCACAAGGTTTGGTTCCGCATTCTAAGCTATGTCGGCCTCCATCATCTCTACCCAACGCTGGAATCCCGCCTCGTCGACTGGTGGTTGTTTGCTCGTATGGAACTGCCTGATTGCTTCAGTTGCGGCTTCGACTCCCTCGTCATGTTGGTCATTTGGGAGATTTGGAAGGAGCGCAACCGTAGGACATTCAACGACATCAGCAAAACCGTCCCCCAAGTGCTCACCTGCATCCATGAAGAAGCTGACTCCTGGATCGCAGTAGGCTTCAGGAAACTAGCGTCGCTAATTGCTACGGCAATTTAACATACCCAGCTCCCCTCTAGTCGCACAATAGTTCATTAGCTTAGAACAACCCTCGAAGCGCCAACGTTTGAGCCGTGGTCTCTGTATGTGTGTGTTTGTCTGTGTGTTAGCCTGTTCCGTGTTTGTCTCTGTGTTAGCCTATTCCATGCTCGAGGCACCTCGCCGTCAAGCAAGACGGACCTTATACCAATGTTATAACTTCTCTTAATGCGTAACACGCCAGCAAAAAAAAAAAAAAAAAAACATTGACATGGATGGGACCTATGTTTAAATTTGGATCATGGTATTTTGTGGGTGTTTACTATCTTTGTTTTTTTTTGGGGTGGCTTAGAAATATTTGTGACAGCCGGACCATTTCATTGAACATTTGTGAAGTATGTTGAACGAGATGGTTCCATCCAGGTTCAGTGAATGAACTAGCGTAAAATAAGTATGTTCATTGCGATGAACTAGACGTTGAACGAGCCAAATTTCAGTCGTAAATAAAATTAGTGAAAACAAATAAATCACCCCCTCACCGTAAACCACGTCGGCTCAGTCATCACCCCCACACCGGAAACCATATCGGCGTCCGTCCAAGTCAACCCGACTGAACAACGCCAAATTTCATTGTCACGTCGCTGCATCTTTAATAATATAAAAGGCGATATAAGAGAGTTTTTACATCTGTGCTTGGAGGAACCGATGGTTCCTCCCGTGTATTCTCTTGTTGCCGGTTCCTCCACTAAATTCAATGTAATTAGGGGTAGTTTAGTACTTTAATGTCTTTCAGCTTCTAATCAGCTTCTCCATCTCCCCGCCGCCGCTCTCCCTCTCGCCACGATCTCCCGCCGCTCTCCCTGCCACGCGGTTCTAGCGCCGCCACCGCCTCCTCCCGCCGCTTTCCATCCCCCATCCCGGTGGGATCCGGCAATCGCCACCACGGAGGCGCCGGCGTCGCCACCCCATCCCGTCAACCTCCCAGCCCGGCGGGATCTCCCTCCCCGGTGTCAATCTGCCGCCACGGAGACGGGGCGGTCGCCACCCCCGCCTTCAATCTCCCCCTCGCCTCCATCTCGCCGCCCCTTCCCAGCCAGCAGTCCTCGCTCGCCACGCCGCTGTCACCATTGCGCCTCCCCTGTGGTTGCCGCCCACCTCGCCTCCCTACTGCCTCCGCCGGGCCGCCGCAAGCGCGTGCTGCTGTTGAGGCCTCCCCCGCCGCAGCCATCCACTACGCCTCCGCCGGAAGATCGCACCAACGCCGCCAACAGCGCCCGACATCGCCGCTGCCGGTTGTCGTGCTACGCCGTGAAGCAGCAATACAACAGGGTATGTCCAATTTCATCTTCTACTCACGCATGGCTCACTCATGCTAGAAAAATGCTAATCAGACTGGCTACTTAAAATGGAACCCATGCTAGAAAAATGCTTCATGATGCAGTGATGGCTTATTTGTCTTACACAACGAAGCTGTCAGTTTTTGTTAAAAAAATTGTATGGAAGTAGTCTTCAGAAATGGTTTTAGGTTGTGCAGCAGCTCAAGCAAAATGTATTATGTTGTTGAAGGCGAATCCTGTAGTCACTTTATCTTAGAAACATGTTAAGGTTTCAGTTCTTATAGGAAATGATGTATTAGTTAGATCCATTTTTATGCAGCTATAAATGTGCTAATGTCATGTTGAGCTTTTGTAAAAAAAAAAAAGGTTTGGAAGATCAGTAATATGATTCGTGCACCTTTAGCATCAATTTTTAGATGGTCTGGTGACTGGTGATCTACTAGGCTTGTACTTGTCATCACTTGCAGGATGGACGAAATAATTTATTCTAGAGTATGATTTACAAGGGCACACAGATAGCATATTATGTGATGCAATATCCATAATTCACTAGTGATTGTTGCCATACTGAGGAAGCCTTCTCTTACACACATCTAATTAATTCACTTTTTATATGTGACATGAGCTGAACAAGTGATGTGCCAACATAGCACAAGTACATTCACTAAACTAATGATGTTTCAATAGATATTTCAGTTAGGCCGATAACTTTGTATATTTCGAGTGGATTGGGTACCTTTTGAGTCCATAGTAGATAGTACCAACAATTTGATGTGCAGTGTTCTCTCGCTCTAAATTAAGTGCATCATTGAAGTTCTCTCGTTCTAAATCTGATGTATTTTTTGAAATTTTTGAACAGATGTCACCGCTATTGGTTAATTATCTTGTCTTATTTCGGGCTTGTTCAGGTCAGCTTGATTAGGCAATATGGTTATCCCTCCACCAGCCTAGAGCTCCCGCAAAGATTGGGAAGTTGCTTGAGAGAGCGCTTTGTCGCTCAAGGGTATCCCTCGCCAGATTCGCCTCCATGTCAAGAGATCGGAAGTACCATGGCAAGGTCAAGGCCGTGATAGATTCTCTTAGAGATGCAGGTGTGAAACCGCTATAACGAAAAACTTACCGTTACATGGCGTAAGGAAGTTTGGGGCACCTCAAAAGCGCTTTGGCATCCATTAGTTTCCCCACTGAATTTTCTCATGGGTGCCGCTGAACAATTTTCTCGCTGGTGAGAGAACTGTCCACAAAGGTTCTCGATAACTCAAAAAGGTTGTGCCATATAATTTTGTTACATAGTCCTTCAGGGATGGAGATATAAGGTGCTCTGTATTGTCTCTTTTTTTTTTTGAGATTTTGTGAACACAACATGTATGAAGAAACGTTAAGTATCTATACGCATGTGTACCGGTTTAATAGAGTGGTTATGGGGATAGACTTAACATCTTCTGGTCTATACTCATTGAGATATGCAGGCAAACAGCAAACTTTGTTTCAAGTGTCTATACTCATTGAGATATGCAAGCAAACAACAAACTTTTGTTTCAAGTTTCAAAGTTGTATTCGAGAAGAGATATGCATGACCCACGAGATCGAACACAAACTTTGGTACTTTTTTTTTTTTTGAAATGCTATTAACACTTTCGCTAGGAAGTAGTTGAACAAATATTATAATCTACACAATATTAGCATAATCTGCTTTCAAGCCACATTAATGACCAATTGACCATGACAATAATACGATTGATAACCATCATCGGGCCTTCGCTCTCGTGGGTGAAAATAAAATCTTCGTTGCACACAATACAATGGAATATTAACAGAAGAAGTTTGTGCGTAAAACTTGCCCACATTTATCATAGTGAAAAAAGTTATCCGCACCACCGGTTCAACAATTAACAAAAAGTTAGACGTTTTGAGCGGCAAATCGAGGACTACCAAGATGGTATAGTTACCAAAACACCGTTTTACGCCTCGCGGTTACAAAATAGAGCTATCTATACATTGCTAACGGACCTTAACCATCGTAGAAGTAATTGTAGTAAACTACTTATGTACATGAAAAAGGCCACGTGTTCCGGGATAGAAGGAGCTTCAGCTCTCGGTTTTCACTCCAAAACATTCCGATACCTCTCCCCTCATCCGGTTCAAAGGCATCCACGCCCGCAAAAGTATGCTTTTTGCTTCTTCACAAATTCTTCCTCCTAGAACTTGGGTGTGCTTGCAAGGGGCGCTTTTGTTCCCAAGCAATCGAAAACTTATAAAGTAATCCATCTTAAGTAGCGAGATCAAATAATCCATCAAGCTTTAGTTGATGAAGAGATGGGTCGCAGATCCTTTTTCCCCTCAAGACAAGTGAATTTAATGTATTAAGTGAATTTAACAGTTCAAGAAATGAAATGAACTCGCATCAACTGTTAGATAACAACTAAATAAGATTAAATATAAGGATCCAAGTCCTAGATAACAACGAAATGAACTCGCATCGCTTATTCTCGTCAGATAGTGAAAGACTTAACAAAGCAGAACCTCTTCTAGTTTATATCACTAAATGTTAGTATACAACAAGCATTTCGCATTGAGTGTTACAACAATTCATTCATGTGAAAATAACAAGAATGGAAAGATTCCATTTCAGTCCTGGGCAACCAGGCTGAACTCTTGTTACCAACAAGTGTCTTGAACTCATCAATGGTATTATGCATTATGCAACGCGCATACAGGATGCGGCACCATTTAAGAGTAATGGATGCGATTTAACAGTTCAAGAAATAAGATGAACTAAAGGGTCCCTAAAATCCTCGGATTCTCAATTCCTATGATTCTGAATTGTGAGACTATATGGTACATGGTATGCTTATTCTTTTCGTAATTGTGAAAAGACCTTACATCACAACCTCTTCTAGTCTATATCACTATATGTTCCTTCCCTTCCTTAATTGAGAGATAGTGCTCCTCGCCGTGTTTTCAAAAAAAATATCACTATATGTTAGTATGCAACAAGTGTTTAAGATATTGAGTATTACATAAATTCCATCATCTAGAAATAACAATGGAATGATTTCATATCGCCTAGGACAACCCGGCTCAACTATTGTTACCAAGAAGTGCCTTGGAACTACAGTGATTCTGATGCTGCCCCTTCTCAAGTAAATACTTATTAATTCTCTCGGTGATTAGGAATGTGCTCCAAGGTCCGGATGATCGCGATTTCTACCAAAGAAGGTCGCGAGGTGAGAGGTACGGCAAAGTGCTAAGTCGCGGCCGAGGAGGAAAGCAGGATCCCTTGTTGGTCGCGGGTGACACATGGACCTTCCATGCCAATAAGACTTAATCTATGACAATTGCGCACCATAATAGTTGTACAAGGAATTTTAAGACTAACACTGCTATAAATACCTTACCCATCCGAATAATTCCTTCGCAACCCGAGAGAAGAAATGGTTCAAACTGTGTGGTTATTCCTTACAAGTCAAAGGGCTCAATGCGTGCAAACATTATCAAGATAGAAAGATGGCAGAAACTGGTAAGAAAGTATAAACAAACTAATTTGTCATGAACCTAAAGATTTGAATTTTAGTTATGCCATACCTGTTTTTTTTAATTGTGCATCTATGCAAGAGAAAGGACACACTAAGATAACCTTTGTAATATATAATAAAATAGCATCGTTGTTGCTTGAAGCGGAAGCAGATCTGAAATCTGTTTGCAACAATCAATACTTCGAGACAATAGCATAGTTGAGATGGGCTTTCAACTTCTAATTCATAGTCAAGAGATGTTCATTTGAAACCGAAAAGTCGTGGCAAAACATGAATCTGCAGTTATACCTATTCAAAAATGCAGTAATGGTACCAAAAATACCCAGAAGTACACGAAAAAGACTATGCTAGAGCTAGACACCGTGGTTCCGGTTTGCATATGACAAGAAAAATATCAGGAGCTTCCCATCCTAAATGATAATGAGTAATCTGCAGTTGATTGTGCGTGAGAAAAGACATATCTATGAGCTTCTTGTGAACTATGATTATTGCTAAACCTAGTCATTGTCATCACAAAGACTTTATACTGTAAGAGAAATTGATCATAAATGAGTATCCTTATGAATCAACAACGAGCTAGTTGGCCATACCCGCTGAGTTATCGAGCATCCCGACGAGGATAAACTTGCCATTGGGCGAGAACATGGAGAAGGACACCGGGGATGGCCTTTACCGAGGAGAATGGTGACGGCGGCGACTTCGCAATAGTTCCGTGCGGTGCTGTGGTTCGCCACCCCGACCGCCCCCCCGAAGCTCCGCGGTCATCCTTTCGTCCTCCTCGCGACCGAACAGCACGACGGGCCGGGAGACGGCGGCGTTGGAGCGTCGTTCGCTAGCGCCGGCCGCGCAGGGGACGGGCGGCGCAGGGCGGCGCGGAGCGCCGGTGTCGGGGGTGGCGGCGTGAGCGCATGGCGCCGAGGCCGGGCCGGGATGGACGGCGGGCGGGCGTGGCGGGCGTGAGCCGGAGCGGGGAAAGGATGAATCGATTTTTTTTTTTACATGACGAAGTACTTAACCTGATTCAGCGCAGTTTTGATTCACATGAAGTTAGGAGAAGCTGCTCCTTGTCGGACTAAAAAGACTATTATACCCTTCAATATTTATTATAATTCAGTTCCTATGCCATGGTTCCTATTCCGCCACTTAGTTCCTCCTATTTTGGTTCCTCTACCTTTTTGACCAT